>ML781998.1:130606-156474 GCA_009831015.1 Picea engelmannii
CCCCTCCTAGTCAACCAAAAACAAAAAAAAATATGTACAACTCATTCTAATCCTTACATTTTCACCCTTGTTTTTCTTTATCCACTGCCACATTATCTGTCATTTTCTCTTCTTCCTGGTTTTTAGACTCAAATACCTCCTCAACTTTAGCTCTAGATAAATTGAAGGTGCTTAGTATATATAATAAAGATGGGTTTCTTTTGAGATCAATGTTGGTGTTATTGTTTTGGTGCATTCTAGAAGTAAGAACAATGGTTCCAATCACTACATTCAATGACAATAATATCACAATGGGAGTGAAACAACTAAGGATATTGACACACATATAAGAAAAAGCATTAGAGAAATTTTGAGGTCTAAAATGGGCCTCCTAAGGGAAATAATAAAATAATAGTTAAAATAACAAAATGAGAGATGAATTTTCAAAGGGAAAAAAGAAAACTACCTTTTTATTCATATTTTTGACTTTTCTCTTTATAGGTTTAATTGAATTTCAAGTGTAGGCACTTTTTGGATTCGAGATTAAATTATGCATCCAACGAGTAGCCACTCCGCATACTTTTTATATACCCACAGTGAGATAAACTCTAAATACATGAAAAAATGTGTTTATTGAAATTGTAGGCACTTGTTTGATGCAAGATTAAATTCTGCATCCAACGAGTAGCCACTCTGCACACTTTTGATAGACCCACCGTGAGATAAACTAGAAATACATGAAAAAATGTGTCAAAATGTGTTTCTAGTTTATCTCCCCGTGGGTCTATCAAAAGTATGCAGAGTGGCTACTCGTTGGATGCATAATTCAATCCCACATCCAACAAGTGCCTACACTTGAACTCAAGTAAACCTATAAAGAGATAAGTTGAAACATGATTTAAAAAATTAGTTTCCCTTCAAAAATTTTACCCTTATGGTTCACATCATAATCTTGAATCCTATTGGCTATTTTAAAGTCGATGTTGATTGAGGTCCATTTTTACATTAAAATTTATCTAATGGCTTCCATAAATATAACCAACATGGTTTCTACTTTGCAATATACAAACTGCAAGAAAAACAAAACCTTTCCTGGTTTCACTTCTAGATCCCATAGCTCCCCTCTTGTTCAACAATTTAAAAAAAAAAAAACTATATACCTCTCTTTAATCTTTACATTTGATCCATCATTCATTAATTACAAAAAAAACTATGAGCCATTGTTTATCCATAAAATACCAGGACTTATATGAAGATAATCCCACATAAAAAGGATGGAGACAATTAGGAAGGGGATAAAAAGGACGGGGACAAGAAAGAAGGGGGAGAAGAATGAAGGTGGTGGTGGTGGGGAGAAGAAAGATGGTGGAGAAAAAAAAATGGAGGAAGGGATGATGATAATAAATGAAACTGTGAATCCAAAGGTGACGGTGAAGAAAATAAGGGTGAACAGAAGAAAAATGAAGTCCACATTACTATATTTGTCTTGAAGTATGTCTTATTAGGGTCTTATCAAGCCTACTAAAATCAAATACGTTGATATGGAAGAATTATTGAGCATCAATATAGGCTAGGTGGTATATTAAAACACTAGGTACTCAGTGGTTGTAATACCCCTAGGATGAACCCCAATTGTAAATGTACATATACGTTGGTGAGACATGATATTTTGGCCCAGAGTGCCTTTGTATATATGTTTTGACGCTAGAGTGCTTGTGTGATTATTAGGCTATAGAGACCATATGTTAAAAGGCCAGTGATCCCATCATTGTAATATGTGATCACTCAAATTATTAATAAAAATACATCGCTTATGCATACCAACCAGACAAAAAGAGTATGGGGGATAGAAATTCACACTATAGGGAAAGGGGGATAAGATTCTAGGAACAGGGCCTAATCCAAGAGGGTTTAAGGAAAGGGATTATTTTAATAATATTTCCTAAAGTCTTATTTATGGGATAGATATTTATCTTAAGTTCCTAACATTGAGGAATATATCACCAAGTGGGGACCATGTAGTTCCCATCATGACAAGTGTCAATTTGGGAACATGAAAATATATTGTGGGAAATTAGTGTATTTTCCCATTATTCTAATCATTCTTTCATCATTCCCATTCCTCTCACGTTCACTCTTTCCATCCATAGTCGTACCTGTACTTGGGAAGATTTGTGAGATGATTGTAACTAGTCAACTTGGGTAGTTTGAGATGAAGAAGTAGGTTTTCAGGCTTGTGAACATGTTGAAGAAGTAGGTTGTCAAGCCTATGAGTATTCTCTATGGTTGAGAGAATTGATGGGATTTTTTCCCCTGTGCAATGGGAAATAACTACAGATCTTTGAGGCTTTATGTTCAACCTGTTTTTGAATCTCTAGAAGGGAAGTGGGATAGCCAAAGGATTGTTGAGAAGAGAAGGGGTACACTTCCTGGGGTGGGATAGGTTGTGGGAAATGAGAGGCTTTAGGCTAGTTGTTGAAGTTGGCACCTTGACCTGAGCTTAATTTGGCTATCTGTTAGAAATTATTCTAGCTTAGGAAGCCTTGGCTCTAGTGGAGTTTTAGCCCCAACTTGGGGGTGACCTGTTGTTGAGATTTTATGCAAAGTGTATGGCTAGGAGGAATGTCTGAGGTCTAGCACAGTTGGTGATTTACCATTAAAAGACAAGTGGCGTTTTATATGTTTACATGATATTCACCGTGTGTATTATTATGTTGAGTAATATATATACATTTATATCAATTATGTATGATTTAAATGTATATGTTTATGCATGAATTTGTGTTTGTCTTGTATTTCATATTTGTATTCACAGGCATGGCATATTGTTATTTAAAAGTGGTATTAGAGAAGGGAGGTTTTGTGTGGCATGGCCTAGCTTGGGGATAGGGATGTTACAAAGTGGTATAAGATCTCTAGGTTAAAAAATTGGACCTACATGGGCCAAAGATAGAGCCACCAGTTCAATATTGAGCTTATATGGGGCCATTTGTGAGGACACATAAGCTAAATTATCGAAATTAAAATTTGAAGGATGTTTGCAACTTGTTTTTCAAAATTACTCCATTGGAATTGGGGAAAAATCATGAGGAATTTGAAGGAATTGATCCCAAGGATTAGAAATCCCCAAATTTTAATCTCATTCTGAGAAATTTTGGGCCTGTAATGGGTAGAATTTTGGAATTGCAGAGTAACCATGGAAAGGTTGGGAAAAATTGGGTAAAAATCCCCAATTTTTGAGTGAAATCGAGTGAAATTCATTCCCATAAATGTTAATTAGTCATGTGTCAAAGTAATCAGTTGGATGCAAGTCTGAAATGAGCAGTAGTAAGCTTAATTTCAGATTTCCATGGCAGCCTGGGAAGGAATTTAAAAATTATATAATTTTGAAAAAATTGAAAATTTGGGAGAATTTGGGTATTTTTTAGTACAAGATGTCATCATGGTGTGGTGATGAAGTGGCAGGGATGTGGCAAAGGTGACGTAGATAGTGGAAGGTGTACAATGGCAGTTGATGGAATAGTGGTATGTGACGTGGAGGGATGCATGAGACAATGGTATAGGCAATACCATAAACCATTGTCGCATGGATAGCAAGTGGTTTGGATTCCGACTGTTTACCATGTGAAATCACTTATCTTATGAAACATAGCATAGAGAAACCACTATCGTGACCCAAGGGGGTTTTTAAACCTTGGTCAATTTTGGGATGTGGCATGTCCTCTCTGTTGTCAATCTCGCCAGATCTCCACCGTTGGATTTTGGAGACGTGTAAGTTCACATGTGCTAAGGAAAAATGTGCGGAATGGGACCCGCCCATACATGTGACCAATGAATGGGTGTCACATGGTAATTTGATAGGAAATTTGGGACCTTTGTCCCATATGGGTTAGAAATGTGTCAACTTGGTAGGTGGGACCCATAAAATATCAATATTTTATTGATGTTTAAACTAGCGTAAAAGGAAAAGAGAGATAAAGAAAAGAAGAAATAAGAGAGAGAGAAGATGAATGAGGTAGGTCTAGGAAGTATAGGAGGTCGATAGGGAATCACATTTGGGTGACAGGTGTACCCAAAATACCATATCAGTCGCCAAGTCCGCAGAAAACAATAATTTTTCTTAGAAAAATTATAGTGATTTATAGGTCAATAACTTGCAAGACATTTTTGAAGGCCTAAACAACATTTTTAGGAGATAAAATTTGTACACAAATTTCTAAAATAAAAGATATCAGAGAGAGATTTCTAATGAGATAAATTGTTTTCCAAACAGAGCTTGTATGAAGAAGTTACATGCTAAACAATGGAAGGTAATTTTTAGTACCATTTGACTTTCGGAGGGCATAAATCCCCGCTCAAAAGTCAGTTTTGGGCATAGGAGAAGTATATGGAAACATATTGAACCACATAATACATATATGGAGTTATATTGGGGATTTGAATACCCAAAAGTATTCAAGAGGAGGTAGAAGATCCTTGTAGAATTCAGTGTTAAAAGGGGAAATCAGTCAAAACTTTAGCAGGTTGTAACTAGCAACCTGGAGCTCAGATGAAGGTGAAACTTGATAAGATTTTCCAAAATATGGTCATGAAGGAAATCAATTGATATCTTGTTAAAATACCAAAGGATATGGTGTTAGATATTCCTATACATGGCCAAAATTACACTTGGTTGAAAGGTGTGCAAAAGAAGTAAATGGGTATTGACCAAATGACCATAACTTTATGCTCAAGACTCATAATTGAGAAAGAAAGAAGTCATTGGGAAGGTATTGGATAAATTAGTATAGATATTCACCCAAGAATGTGAATTGAGAAGTAGAATTCATAGGAAAATATAAATAATATTTCTTGTGTATGTAAAAGGGAGGAATGGTGCATAAATTGATAGATTTGTTAAATTGTTAATTCTAACAAATGCTATTGCATGCACATTTTGTAGAATTATGGACATAATTAGAAAAAATATTAATTCGTCAAGAGAGACTAGAGTCATGGAAGATGCACAAAGAACCTACATTCATGAAGATGAAGTTAGGGGGTTGTATGTAAGCATGGGAAATGCAGGGAAAAAATCAAATGGGCATGGAGAAGGTAAAGAGGAAAGCATTAATTTGTTTGATACCATAAAGATTCTAAAAAGAGATGTGTTTAGTTATAAATATGATAATGGAAGGCTTATGAAAGATAAGGATCATTAGGATGGATTCAACATCGAGTTGTTGTAGAGATTGGACATAATAGAGAAGAAAATGGATAAGGGGACATACTCAAGAAAGTCAAAGAGGCACAAGACTCATGATAGAAGAGGAGAATATAGAAGTTTTGATAGACGCCATCACCACTCACCAAGGCATTTAGTTAGAAGAGCACACAATGGTCCAAGCTTATCTCATGTCAAAAATCATAAGGGGAGGTTTGGGGTAGATGAACTAAAAGATACATGAATAAAATGAAACCTCCTACCTTTGATAGTGAACAGAAGAAAGATGAGTAGGGATAATTTTAAGGATGAAAATTTATATTAAAATGTAGAAATAGGGGCTAATATTACTAGTCCTTAATATGAAAAATGTAAAATGTTTGGCGATAGTTTTGTAAAATTATTCAAAATTTTAAGGATTTTATATGGTTTCTATAAACTTTTGGCAAATTTTTAAGGTAAAATAATTTTATTCTATGGAATTTGGATGAATTGTTTTAGAAAAAATGGAAATAGGTGAATCTTTTTTTGGGAAAAACCATGGAAAATTAGCTCATTGGAGAAATTTAGCCCCTAAAATCATCTATGAAGATCAGGATGCAAAGAATTGGTTAATTGGGATGAGGAAGTATTTTTAGTTACATAATTACTCCTCATAGGAAGAAAGAAGAATGTCCATTTACCAGCTAAAGGGAAAAGCATCAATGTGGTGGGACGAGCTCGTACAAGTACATCGCATTGATGAGAAGAAACTTAGACTTTGTTAACGAGGATGAGGAAGTATTTTCAGTTACATAATTACTCCTCACAGGTATAAGGAATTTCCATTTACCAGCTAAAGGGAAAATAATCAATGTGGTGGGACCATCTCGTGCAAGTACATCACATTGATGAGAAGAAACTTAATTGGAGTCAATTCAAGAAGTACTTTTAGAAGAAATACTTGGCTAGGAATTATTATGATGGGAATATGAAGGAGTTATTTGAACTCAATCTTGGGAGTATGAGAGGAGATTCTTAAAGATGTTGAAGTATGTTGACTTCGTCAAGGATGAATAGGTCAATATTCAAAGGTTCCTGAGTGTGATACCGTCAATATTCAGTGAAAAAATACAATATGATCCTAAGACATTGGATGAAGAAATAAGGAGAGCCAAGTTCTTCTATGATCAGCATAGAGGAGGACCAACTTTACAAAAGGCTTGGGAAGATAATAAGAAAGGTAATATGGAGCAGAGGAAGAAGGGGAACAAGCCACCATTATTAAGAAATAATTCTTAGGGATAGCTAACTCCAGATGAGCCCATAATGATAGAAACTTTGGGAAAACTACCAAAGCAACAACCTATTAAATGTCGGGGTTGTGAAGGAGACCACATGTTCATAGATTTACCTCACAGAGGAGAAAGAGTGAAGGTTGTTCACAATATACAACGAGATGATTCAGTTGAGGATATGGGAAGAAGTATGCCAAGTAATTATTTTAATTGATTCAAGAGATTGGAAAGATTTCATTTTCCAAAAAGAAAACTTGGGAAATCTTGGCTAGTTTAGTTAGCTACATGAGCTAAAAAAGAATTAATGAGATGATTAAGGAATTATCAATGGACATGAATGGAATGAGAACAAAAGGAGGTTTGAATATCATAAATTTGGGTTGACATGATTTCCTAATTGGTATGGATTGGTTAGACAAGCACCATCTTATCTTAGATTGCTACAATAAGGAATTTACTTGTTTGGATGAAGAAGGAAACTTGAGAACAGTTCAAGGTATTCTAAGGGAAATGTCAATCAAAGAGATTTCATCCTTTCAATTGAAGAGAATATTCAGGAAAGGATGCCAAATTTATGCATATCATATTGAAGAGGAAACTAAGGATAAAGTGCCAAAAAATAAAGAATATGCATTCCTAAAATATTTTGAGGATGTATTTAGAGAAATATCGGGGTTGACACCAAAGATAAATATTGATTTATCTATTAATTTGATGCCTGGAGCTGCACCAGTATCCAAGACTCCTTATAGAATGAGTACACAAAAGTTGAAGGAATTATAAATGCATCTTGAAGAGATTTTGAAGAAGGGGTATATAAGCCCAAGTGTGTCTCCTTGGGGTGCCCTAGTATTATTTGTCAAGAAGAAATATGGAACCTTGAAACTTTGCATTGACTTCAGGCAACTGAATAAGGTGACTGAGAAGAACACATATCCTTTTCCAAGGATAGATGATCTTTTTGATCAGCTTAGAGATGAAAATATATTCTCCAAGGTTGACCTTAGGTCAGGCTATCATCAGGTGAGAATTAAAGAAGACAATATTAACATGATGAAATTTAGAACAAGATATGGCCATTTTGAGTTTACAATGGTGCCTTTTGGGTTGTTAAATGCACTAGTTGTCTTTATGTGTTTAATGAATGGTATTTTCATAAACAACTTGGATAAGTTTTTCATTGTATTCTTGGATGACATAGTTATATAATATAATTATGAAGAATAGAATGAACAACACTTGAGGATGGTGTTATAGGTATTGAGGGAGCATTAGTTGTATGCTAAGTTGAGCAAGTGTTCATTTGATCAAAGGCAGATACATTATTTGGGCCATCTCATTTCATAGAAAGGGTCTGTAGTGGATCATTAGAAGATAAAATCCATTAAGGGATGGCCAACACCAAATAATTTCTCAGAGTTGAGATCTTTCATGGGACTTGTGGGTTATTACAGAAGATTTATTGAAAGATTTTCAAGAATCGCACATCCAATCACTTATTTTCAAAAGAAAGGTGTGAAGTTCGAGTGGACCTTTGAATGTGAAGAAATATTTAAACATTTGAATAAATTATTGACAAGTGCACCAAACTTAAATATTGTTGATCCAAATGAGGACTTCATTGTGTGAATTGATGCTTGCAAGGAAGGGCTTGGTGGAGTCCTTAGTCAAAATGGGCATGTGTTATACTATGAGTCAAGGAAGTTAAAAGAACATGAGAGACATTATTCCACTCATGATTTAGAATTGGAAGCTATAGTACATGCCTTGAATATGTGGAGGCATTATCTTATGGGAAAAATATTCGAGTCGAGGACATACCGCAGTGGTCTGAAGTATTTGTTTGGACAACCAACATTGAATGCTAGGAAAATTAGATGGCTATAATTTCTCGGTAAATATGACTTTGATATAAACAATATCAAAGGAAAGGAGAAGAAGGTGGTTCATGCACTCAATAAGAGGGTGCATGAAATGAATTCTACAACCATTAGCATGTAAAAATCTGATTTAAAAGAATTTTGGAAGCTGCAAAATCAGACCAACACTATTTGGAGACAAAAAACAAATTACAACAAGGTAATTTTGAGTAGAAAATTAAAGATTATGAGCTAAGAGAGGATGGAATCCTCATGTATAAGGGCAGAGTATATATTCCTAAATATCTAGATATAAGAAATGTAGTGTTGGGAGAGATGCATATTGTGCCTTATGTTGGGCACCCAGGCTACCAGAAAACAATTGCAACTATAAAGGGTTAATATTGTTTACCAGCTATGAAGAAAGAAGTCATTGATTATATAGTCAGATGCTTGGAATTTCAGAAGGTAAAGGCTACACATAAACGTCCATCTGGTTTGCTAAAACCATTTCCTATTCGAGAGTGTAAATGAGATGTGGTGAAAATTGATTTCATCACCAAGCTTCCTAGAACAACAAAGAAACATGATTCCATCATGGTGGTGGTGGATAAGCTAACTAAATCTGCCCATTTTATTCCAGTGAAGCTCACTCACAAGGAAACTAACATTGCAGATATTTATATGAGAGAAATTTCCAGACTACATGGTGTGCTTAATGAAATTGTTTTTGATAGAGATCCCAAGTTCATCTCAATTTTTTGGAAGGGATCATTTAAAGGATTTGGGACAAATATGAACTTTAGCACAACATATGAATCAGATGGTGATAAAAGAGAGTCAGTAAGGTGATTGAAGATATGATATGTATGTGATGGATAAACCATCAAAATGGGAAGATTATTTACATTTAGTGGAGTTTGATTATAATAATGGGTATCATGCATCTTTAAAGATGAGCCCATTTGAGGCATTGTATGGTCGAAAGCGCAACACACTAGTGAGCTGGGACAACCCAGTAGACAGAGCAGTGGTTGGCCATAATTTCTCAGGGAAATGGAAGAATAGATGGTGAAAATAAAGTAGAATTTAAAGGTGTTACACATCAAAATACCACATTTGCGTATCTCATTGTAAGTGTCACAAGTGTCGTATACACCTTGGTAAGTGTCGCAAGTGTCGTATGCACCTTAGTAAGAGTCACATGCACTTTTATATGTGTTTCTATGTGTTTTAACCCCCTAAAACCATCAAAGAACATTTTCCATGATCCCTAATTCATATTGGAGGAAGAAACCCATCATTTCAAGGCTAGAAACACACTTTTTACTTGAGAATTTGACCATGTTTTGGGCATTTTTGAAGGGTAGCGCCCCCCTGGCCATGCTGGGGGAGTGCTAACCCATAGGATAACACCCCCTTTACCTTATTTAGGGAGTGATGATCTAGGATCAAATCTCTGTCTCTAACTATAGGGGAGAACTGCTTTTGGTTAGAGGAAAATTTGCATAATCTCGCCTCTTTCTAAGGGCCAGTTCTTGGAGATGAGGTTGGTTTGGATAGAATGATATCCTATGGAAATATCCTAGGATAATATCCTAACCTAAAGGAGTCATATCCTAAAATAATCCCCAAATATACTCATGGTTTTTGTGCCTATCAAGCCTATATATTGAGGGATTTCCAAGGTGAAGGACACACAGACAGGGATATCAAACTTGTGATCTTGGGATTCATGCAAAGGTTTGGAAGAGGAGAACTTGGGGAGGCTGCTGCAACTACATCAATCATGGTATATAATTATTCTCTTTGGGTTCTCATTTTAATATACTTGGCCTATTTCCTTAAATCTTGTGTATTCTTGCATGTGCTTGTCTATTGTTCCTTCGATCTTTGTAGATGAATTTATTTGATATAATATTGTAGAGTAGGAGTTCTTTGTTTCTCTTTGTTTCCTATTGTAGGTATCAATTTTCATTAAGGAGTTTGGAGATAAAGTTCATATTGGAAGCAATGAGGAAAAACTTTGAAACAAGGTGCATCACACCCTTTCTCCCTCTCTCCTTCTGTTTGGTTAAACTGAATTCAAAGGGATGTTATTGTCCATTTGTATTATTTCTATCTTGGTATAGAGGTCTGTAATCCAAGGGAAAGTTCACTTGTCCACAGGGGAATATTTCTGTAACATAAATTGGCGACTCCACTGGGAAAGGACATTGACTTGTCTTTGCTTGGATCATTTGAAACTTTTCCTTGTCTGATCTTGTTTGGTTGATTGTTTTTTTAGCCTTCCCTCTTCCCTTTGTTTCATCAAGCAATAGTCATAGTTACCTAGCCAGTCTATGTTGATTTTTTTTCTTTTTATACATATTTTCAAGCATTTACAAAACCAACGCTCCCCCAGAGTGGCTACCAGGGCATTGGTTATCTGATCAACATTCCTTAGTGGTCTCTTAGGGAGCGGTACAACGCTCTGTCTTTTTGTTTTAGGGATTCATGCTCTCTTGTTTTGAGTAGGTCCAAGAAAATCTACCTTGTTTCTCTCAGCCCTTTGTTGGAGGTATTTTGTCCAGAGTCTATACTTTTTCTTGTGACTTTTTTTTATGTTGAGGATAGAGCTCCTTATCAATATTTTCATTGTCTTGTTTGAGCTTGTGACCTTTTCCAAATTGTGATATTGATTCGTCTTATTTCTTGTTCGTTTGGTTTGGCTCTTGCAAAAATTCTTAGTTATTTGACTGATTGAAAAGGTCTGCAAAGGTTTGTTGGTCTTAAGTTAATTTTTAAATATTTCCTCTTTAAATGATTTGAGACTTTATGATTACCACAACCTAGCTTGGTTTTCTCTTTCTTGTTCCTTGTTTTGTCAAGACAATTGAGTGATTTCTCTTTCTCCCTATCATTTTTTTTTTGGATTCTTCTATGAACTTTCTTGTATTCCTTGAATACTTGTCGATTGTCGAGTCCTTGATTGAGTGAGTTATCATACTTGTTTCTTTCAGTTCCTATTATCTTGTAAGTGTGTGATTTATTTGAAATCATTTTTTTTTCGTGTCTTTTGTATCTACATTCAACCCTTTCATTTTGATTGAAAGTAATTGAGAGTTAAGGGATTTGAATTTGCTTTCTTTATATATTAGAATCAAACAAAGAAGATAGTTGTGTTCTTGATTTTGGGTAGTGTAGTAGATTGCATTTAGAAAATTGGGTGTTTTTGTTAAAGGACTATGAACCTCTTCCCCTTCTTGTATGTAGGATTCATTGAAGAAAAATATTTGCATCTCATTATTCTGCATTCTTTTGGAGTTGATTCTAAAACATCATAAGTTTCACTTTTTCACCCTTGAGTAAACAAAAACCCTAAAATGAGGTTCTTATAAAATTGATCAGACACTTTTATATTATCTGGTAGCGAACATACATTAGCTTAAAGTGTAGGGATTTGGAATAGGTTATGAGGATAAATTTCCAAAGCCATAAAAAAAACATAGAATCTTTTGTTAGGGAGTGGTAAATCCAATTTTTTGTATAAGCATAGTCAGGATCCCCCTCTCACACAGGGGTTAAATACGAGGTTGCGTGCAGGAGAGAAACAAAGATTTCCCCTCCAAATCTTAACCCACGTAGCAGAAATATCGTATATTGGGGGTTCTTCCTGGGAAACCAATGGCTTGATTGGTCTCAATGCTTAGTGAACTATGAATTTGTTCGGGGTCCTCAATAGTATTCTAGTCCTCTTGTCTTTAGTTCTCTTGAAGAATTTCAGACTTGTTATCTTGTCGATATGTTCTTTCCTGACTTTCAACTGTACCCGCTTGGAGGCTGATTGTGAGTTGGTAAACTTAGTGGCCTATATCTATATGGTTAATACACATGGTGATAGTGAAGGGGAGGCTTCACTATACCTAGGTCAGACATTGGTCAAACTCACACGGGCTCCTTGGAGGGTAAACCCACAGGTAAAACCATGTGGGAACTTGCACCAAGGCATAATTCCATTAAGAATGTCATCAATGTAACTGATCCACTCGCTCTATCCCAACCCCTTCATATATTGATCTCCTGATGTTGGATTTCATCACCAACTAGTGGTTTCAATGTGGGAAGGTTTGTTTGATTGTTTTCTTCTTAGATTTGTAGTGTGTGCTATTTGTTTTCCCTAGCATACAGTAGGTTGAGTCAGTGTCAATGGCATTAATTCCTGGAAGTACCAATGAAGGAATCCATTTTCTCAGGGAACCTTTCATCTTTCCTTCTTTTGGAAACGTTGGTCCTCCATGCATTGCCACACTGAGTCTTCTGAGACTCACCATCGGGTTACTAGTTTGGTTGTTCCCCACTCTTCCCAACTTTTCCCAATGCTTCAAATGCACCTAATGATTCAGATGTAAGAACACCACCCACAAATCAACCTCATGTCAACCTTTCACCTTCTTCACTTATCAGGTCTCCTTCCTTTTCTCCTTCTTCGCATAGTTAATCTCTAAAGTGAGTAGCCAAGTTGATAAGAAGAAGAAGAAACATAAGAAGAAGAA
This sequence comes from Picea engelmannii, assembly GCA_009831015.1. NCBI lineage: Eukaryota > Viridiplantae > Streptophyta > Pinopsida > Pinales > Pinaceae > Picea > Picea engelmannii. The sequence goes on from ML781998.1 coordinate 143,460, forward strand.
GAAGAATAATCAGAAAGATACGAAGCCTCCAAACACATAAGGTCATGTTGGATATGAGCAAACAACTATTGTTAATCGTACTAGGAGTGTTGATAAAGTTGAAAAGTCTAAAATGAAAAATCCTAAACCCAAATTACCTTATAGGATTTGTAAGGATGACCACTTTCTGAGGGATTTCCATGGTCTCCCCAAGGTCTTAGAAATGTGGTCTTCCATGTCATCATCCCCTGCTAGACATGCTGGTGAAACCCTGTCAACTAGTGACGTTAAGGTTGGTAAGAAGAATAGAACCTACAAATTTCCTTGTATGTTATGCGAAGGAGATCATCACTCTCACCTTTTCCCTAGTATGGACAAGACTTCTTATATTTTGGAAAAGATTCAAATTACAACTGGTTATCATAATATCTCTCCCACCCCATTTTTAGTTGATGGATTGGTCAATCTGGTTCCATCCCCGATTAGTTTGGTTGATCAGGTGGTCAATTTGGTTTCATCTTCAATTGAAATAGTAACCCAAGTAGTTGATCCAGTTCTATCATCGGTGAGCCCCACTCTTCAGATAAAGAGTGAACCCAAAGTGGTGGATCCAAGTCCATCATTGATCGATCCCACTCCTCTCTTAAGGAGTGCAGCCCAAGTGGTTGATCCAGTTCCGTCATCGATCGATCCCACTCATCCCTTAAGGAGTGCTACCAAAGTGGTTGCTCTGAGTCCATCATCAGTCAATACAAATCCTCATTCAAAGAGTGAGGATGTCTCTCAGGTATACCTCATTAATACTAATTCACCTAGACAAGGGGGAAATCCACCTGTCCCGATGGAATCCCCTTCAATCACTCAAATGATTTATATTGATTGGAATGGTTTGACATAACCACGTCTTCCTTTTTGCATGCCTTTTCAAATCACTGTGTAGGTTTTTGGTAGGAATATCCCTAACACTATAATAGAAGAAAGTTATTTTGTTAGCATCTTATCCATGAATGCTTGGCAAGCTCTTGGTTCCCTGTAGCTTGCACCCATGACTCAGAATATGTTCACATTTGACAGAAGAGTTAGTCAACTTTTAGGTATCCTTCCTCAATTTTTGGTTACTTTGGGAGGAAAAATGGTCTACATCGATGTGATGGTAGTTCACGACCCCTTGGATTTTAACCTTATCCTCGGGAGAGACTATGTCTACATTATGATAGATTTTGTGTCCACTTTGTTTCGAGTGATATATTTCCCTCACAACAAAAACATAGTAACAATTGACCAGCTTTCATTCATTGACCCTCATCCGGTGGTCAACCATATGCCTTCCCTAAATGGTCCATACATGCCAACGATATCTGCCCCGCCGCAATTCAATTATGTAACGACCTGTCCCATGCAATCAAGTCCAAATGAGAGGGAATCTTTCCCTTCTCTTGACTTAGATTCTGTAGTTTACATGGTCATCTCTTTGATAGGGCTATTAGAGCCAGATCTCCCTACCTTATCGAGGCTGTCGACATGTATTCCTTCCAGAGTTTTTTTCTACCATCTAGCAAAGATCTCCTGGAAGCCATGGATGATGTTTTTCCCCTGACATGTATTCCTTTCAGAGCACTATCCTCTTGGAAGACATGATCAAGGAGAAGCTACGAGCATAGTTTCTCTTCTATGTAGCAATCTCGTTTAAAAATGAAATAAAAATATGGGGATTGAACCTAGAGCTATGAGCATAGTTATTTTCATGTGTCAAACTTGTTAAAAAATTAAACAGTCGCCTCTCCCATTGAGTCGAGTCTTTAACTAGGTATCGTATTTGAACCTTCCTTTCATTTGTCTTTTTCATTTGACCCTTTTCCTCCATCTGGTACATAAATCAATGACAATATAAGTGTCGACGAATGAAATGAAGCTTGGGGGGCATGTCTCCAACCTTTGATTATCATTCTGGAGTTAAGCCGCTAGCTTCTCAAGCTGGTGATAGAGTACCAACCACCTATGGGTATCCATCAAAACCTTTGGAAATTATGTGGGAAATTACAAGCATAGTTTAATTTTGTTTCAAGCTTGTGTAAAAATGAAACCGATTTTGAGCTTAGTATTTGTTCTTTCTCGTGATTGTAAATACATGAGAATGCGATCGAGTATACTTTTATCACTTTTTCATACTCGTAAAGGTTATATGAAAGAGGAACCCCCTAGAGTTTCCTTTAATCTCTTTTCAGACTCTCTAAACATTAAAAGATCATAGAGTGATATTGTTGTCTTTCACTCTCGTTAAAGTGACTTAGAAAGCGCGTCTGTTGAGCGATAATTTATCTCTTTTTCAATTTCATCAGACTACTTTATGAAAAAGGAACACCATGACCATGTCGTTAGGAGACTTATCCTAAGTATTTTTTTATACTTTTTCGAGCTTGGGAGACTAAACTTACAAAAAATTCCATCTGAGAGTTTCCTTTAAGTGTTTTTCAAACTCTCTAAATATGAAAAACCACCGAGTTTACATTCTTTGGGCTCATAAAACATACATCGAAATGCCTATCTGGGACCAAACCACTCCTTCCTAGGGTTCGTTAAAAATAATCTGAAGGATGAGATTATACCGAGCACTTGTTATCCTCCTTGAGCTTGTTAAGAAAGAAATATGTTCTCATCTATCTGGATGGGGGAAAACAAAATTGGGAAGTGGGTCAAGTCTTGAATTTTTTTATGGTATCTCTTTGTTGTCATGGAACCTGTCTAAATTGTTTCATATAGTTGGGTATTTCGTTGGTCTTTGAGTCATACCAATTTCCATGAGTCATTATACTCCTTCGACCCATTCGAAGAGTGTCATCATATGCTTTCGTTCCAGTAAAAAAGTCCTTGTGATCACACTATGTTTTGGTTTGTGATCGTCACATTATATTTGGATCCTTACCTTGTTGAGTCAATGCTGCCAAGTCAATTTTCATTCCATGCAATGTTCAAGGGAAGTATCAGCCTTACAATCATTCTGCAATATTCACACCTGTGTCAGTTTGTCCTCATTTTCTCTTTCATCATACATCATTATCTTGTGTCAGTTTCACATTGATGATGAAGGATACATCAAGGCCTTCCTTCGACAAGTATTTTCATGTCGACTTCAACACATCATCTGGGAATTAGACTTAGAAACCAATTAGTACATTGGATCCTGCATGCTTTAATAGTAGGTTTACTTTCCTTCGACAGTAGGATTACCTCGTTGTCCTCTGATCGAATGATTCCACGAGTGTTCGGCTTCAACTCATTTATTCACATTCATTGGAATGTACTAGGGTACCTTGGGAGTCATTGGCATCACTGGTGATTTCCATCACACTTGTTAATGATATACATCAATGACCGGTAATCAAGTGGTTTCTACCATTTTCAACATCAAAACATCTATTCACATGGTTAGAATCGTACTGATTCGAGATTGGGATGAAGACCCTGGGTTGGGCCCACTATGTTATGTGCTTTACCCAGGCTGCGATGGAGTTTAAATCTTACTAATTTGCACCATCACATAGATCCAATTTGTATTGGTCTATGGCTATGTTGTTATTATCATATTGTAGCTCCATTGTGTAAAATCTTGTGGCTACAACCTGATCGAGTCATGGAAGTATGGATCCACATTATGTATCTAGTGTACATATCCTTAGTAAATATTTTTCATGGATCCATAGTGTATTGGTCGGCGGTTATGCTTTGATTCATCTTGTATTCCAAGCATAGGTATGTTTGCCTCGGAAATGGGACATATATTAATACTGTTTGATTATTGTTTGCTTCTTTTTCCAGGTTCTCTCACTCCAACACCCTTGCTTTGAATAATTTGTGAACTGTTTCGACCATCACTTTCTCAATGACCTCACACTTTAGGGGGAATCAGTTACACATCAAAATACCACATTTGTGTATCTCACCCTAAGTGTTGCAAGTGTCTTAAAAGTGTCATATACAACTTGGTAAGTGTCACAAGTGTCGTCAAGTGTCATATGCACCTTACTAAGTGTCACATGAAATTTTCTATGTGTTTTAACCCATTGAAACCATCAAAGAACATTTTACATGATCCCTAGGCCATATTGGAGGAAGAAACCCATCATTTAAAGGCCAGAAACACACTTTTTACTTGAAAAATCGACCATTTTTTTGGCATTTTTTAAGGGTAGCGCCCCCCTGGCCATGTTGGGGGAGTGTTACCCCATAGGGTAGCATCCCCTTTACCTTATTTAGGGAGCGCTTTTATAGGATCAACGCTCTGTCTATAAATATAGGGGAGTGCTGCTTTTGGTTAGAGGAAAATTTGGAGAATCCCGCCTCTTTCTAAGAGAAATCTCTTGGAGATGAGGTTGGTTTGGATCGAATGCTATCCTAGGATAAGATCCTAACCTAAAGGAGTCATATCATCAATTAATCCCCAAATATACTCATGGTTTTTGTGCCTCTCAATCCTATATATTGAGTGCTTTCCAAGGTGAAGGACACACAAACAAAGATATCAAATGTATGATCTTGGGATTCATGCAAGGGTAAGCTTGGGGAGGCTGCTGCAACTGCATCAATCATGGTATGTAAGTATTCTCTTTGGGTTCTCATATTAATATACTTGGCCTATTTCCTTCTCTAAATGTGTTGAACCTTCATAGAATAGATCTAGCTAGAAAATGACATACACAATTTGTAGAGAAAATATGAGAAAAGAGAAGCAGGAGAGAAAGAATGGAAGAATTCTCATTAACCAAATGAATGAATGATAATGTACACATGATATACTATGTATAAATCAACTAATACACACTGGAGGAGAAGCCAATGCACCATGGTGGTGTTCTAGAGTGATCTGGACACACACCAACAGTTACGGGAGTAAATTGCCACCTAGTATAGCCTCTCAGGTAGTTATGAGAGTGAACTGCCACCTAGTCTAAGTTAATTAGTCTCTCAGTCTCCAGTTAACTGAATGAAATAAAGTGAAGTGAGGAGGATATCAGGGAATCACAAGTAATACACTATTCTGGTGATGATCCCAAGGGCAATGTGCATTAGATGGTGATGATCCCAATGCTGCATGGTGATAATCCCAATGTGGCATCTATACTCCACTCAACTGATCCAAATGAAGTGTGAACTGAAGAGAATATTCTCCTAGAGGAATATTCTCCCTAAACTATAGGAGACTGAATAATGGCTAATAAACATAGGGAAAACCTTAGGAAAAATAAATCCTAGGTGTGTGAAGTATCTCCAACACCCCCCCTGAACATCACTATGGTGAAAATAAAGAATGGGTCCCAAAAATGAGGCCATGTTAGGTAACCAAATAAAAAATGTACACTGAAATAAATGAGGAANTCAAAGTACAATGTATGTAAAAAGAAGAACCGACAATTGCTAGGAAACTGTGTACTTCACGCCAAGACAACTGTGTAGAGCATGGAACTTCTACTCAGTGAAGGTCTTGGTGAAGATGGTTGCAGTATGTTATGTTGAAGGAAAGAACTACAGGTCGATGATCCCCTCATGTAATAAGTCCCAGATGTAGTTCATGTGGATATTGATGTGCTTTATCTACTTCCTCTGAACTGGATCTCTACAAAACTTCAGAGTGCTCTAGTTGTCACACCATATGACAATAAGTTGTTGAAACTGAATTCCCAACTCAGTGAGAAAATGGTATAGCCACATAGCCTAAATGGTTATGTTAACTACCCCTCTGTACTCTGCCTTGGCTGAATATAAAGAAATAACAACCTGCTTCTTGCTCGACCAATAGATAGGCCTGACACCAAGACTAAGTGAGTAACTAGATGTGGAATTGCACTCAATGTTATCGTCAACCCAATTAGAAATAGTGAACCCGATGAGGTCCAATGTAGAGTCTGCTTCATAGTGAATCCCAAAGGTGATGGTTCCCTATATGTATCAAAGGATATGCTTTGAAACCTTTCAATGTAGCTCATGCGGCTCTTGCATGAACCAGGAGATTTCTCCAACTGCATAAGAGAGGTCTGGTTTGGAGTGTGTGAGATACAAAAAGCTCCTCACTAGATATTTTTATAGTGTGTTTTCAACCAATGGAGTGTCCCCTCCATCCTCAAGTCTAACTCTTGATAGGAAAGGAGCCAGGGAAGAATTGCAGTTTGTCATGTGAAATATCTCAAGGAGATCTCATGCATACTTGGCCTGAGATAGTTTTATTCCTGATGCATCTTGACTGATCTCGAGTCCAAGGAATAAATGTAGAAGACCCATGTCCTTCATCAAGAACCTATCATGTAGAATCCTCTTGACTGCAACAATCATTGAAGTCGAGCAACCGGTGATTAACAAATCATCAAAATACAAAACTAGGAGTAGAAGTGAATCAGTCGTCCTGAGCATGTAAACATTCGGGTCTGACTTACAACTTACAACGTTATGTGACAACATGTAGGAGTCCATATTTTCATACCATGCCCTCGGGGCCTACTTGAGGCCATAAAGAGACTTCTTCAGTCGAAAAACCAAAGATGAATCTTGCATAAATCCTTGGGGTTGCTCCATATAGATCTCTTCAGAGAGATCTATGTGAAGATATGCATTATTCATGTCCATTTGATGGACTTTATATCCTTTGGTTGCCACAATGGAAAGTGCCAAACATATGGAATCCATATTCACTACTGGAGTGAAGGTCTCATCATAATCAATGTCATGCACCTGCTGAAAGCCTTTGGAAACTAGCCTGTCTTTGTATCTGCTAACCTGTCCATCCACTATGCTCTTGGTCCTATAGACCCATCTTCACCTAACAAGTTTCCTTACCGAAGGAAGGGGAACCAGATCCCAAGTCTATTTCTCAAGGAGGGATTTGTACTCCTCCTGGATGTCAGATTCCTAAAAGGGATTTCTAGCAGCCTCATCATAGGAATTTGGATCTGAAGACTGAACCAAGAAAAGATGCCTGGGTGGCATCGGTTTAGTGGCAGTGAGTGCAAGAGGAGGCTCCTTGAAATCAGATCGAGTCCTCCTAGTATCAGCTGGATCCCTAACAAGATCTCCTACATCTTGAAGAGTAGTCCTATCCCACTTGGGCCTCTGATTTGGTCATGCATCTGCATCTGCATGCACTGACTCTGCATCTAACTGTACTTACTCTATTTCTAGATCATATGAATCCTCTGAATTAGAACTCTCATCTGAAGAATAGTCAGAATCTGCCTGCTCATCATCTCTGACAGGTGGAATAACAAAAGTGTCTGTATGTGGCTGGTGAGGTACATGTGAGACACTTTCCTCGAATTGGAAACTTTGCTCAATGATGAGATGGTATGAGGAAATATCAATGAGTTTGTATCCCTTCACACTATCAGAGTATCCAACAAAGATACACTCTGTGCTCTGTGGATCAAGTTCCTTCCTCTTCTTAGAGGGAATCTTGGCCCATGCACGTGAACCGAAAATATGAAAGTGGGTCACTTTTGGTTTGAGGCCACTCCAAGCCTCGTAGGGGGTCTTATCCTTGACAAATATACAGGGAGATATGTTTTGGATGTACTTTTCACAATTAAGTGCTTCATCCCATAATATATATGGAGGTGACTTTGCATGTAGCATGCAAGATGCCATCTCTTTTATAGATCTGTTTTTCTACACAACAACTCTGTTTTGTTGCAGAGTATAAGGAATTGTATGCTGCAACTGAATCATGGCCTCATGAAAAATATTTTGTATCTCATGGTTGACATACTCTCCCCCATTATCTGTTCAGAGGACTTTGATTTTCTTTCCTGACCGTGTCTCAATAAGGGCTTTGAAATCTTTGAGGTGTTGAAAGACCTCTAATTTTTTCCTAAGAAATAAAATCCATGTGAAGCGTGAGAAATCATCAACAAAAATGAGCACGTACCTTACTTTATTGATTGATGGATGCAAAAAAGGGCCCATGAGGTCACTATGGATCAGATTTAAAGGAAAGGAATCCTTCTGAGTCTTTCCTTTGTCGAATTTCTCTTGAGGGTGCTTTCCAAGAACACATCCCTCACAAATTCCTTTGGAGAAGTGGTTGTCAGGTAGAACATCAACCATTCCCTACTTGCTAAGTTGTTTCATATATATGAAATTTAAATACTCAAAATTTTCATTCCATATTCTACTGCTTTCATCAGCATGGTTAAGCAGTAATGCAAAATATGGTTCAATAAATTCAGAAAATGTGTAAAGTCTAGATTGATGATTTACCTCACCCATAGCAACCCTGTAATTGGTTTTCATGCCATAGATATCCATTGCATCAGGTGTGAATATGAATCTATTTCTAGTGTCAGATTTTGTCATCTAATACACAGAGAGAAGATTGACAAAAAGTTTGGGAACATGTAGCACATTCTCGAAGCTTCCATTTGTGAGTTCAATTCTTCCTTTTCCAGTGACCTCATCTGAAGAGTTGTCCCCCATCAGAATAGGAGGACTTTTGCATGCATCCAATGAAGAATATAATTCTTTTGTGGCTTCCATGTGGTGTGATTCCCCTGAATCTATTATCCAAGCATCGTGAGATGAGTTGATGGAAATCAAAGCATGGCTAGAATTTCTTTTCTTGAGATTATGATCTTCTGGATTCTTATTCTTGGCACCCTCAAGGATGTGATCTCCAAGGTTGTTTTGCTGAATTATTTGGGCCATTTGATCTATCTTTTTCCGCATACATGTGGATTCTTGATGGAATCCTTTATGGAAGTAAGTGCATTTCTCCCCTTTTCTTCCCTTTCCACCTTTGGATCCAGAAGCATCATTGAAGGGTTTTGAGTACCCTTCCTTATTTGGATTTGCATGTGCTTTACTTTTGTATTTGTTTTTAGATTTTTGATATTGATGACCACTACCATCTTGCATAGTAAGTGCATTCACCTTTGGGCATTTGATTTTTCCCATATTGATGAGTTTGTTCTTCTCTTGTGTCAGAGACTCGATAAAGGCCTCAAGAGAGGGCATCATATAGGTGGATCTAGAGGCGATTCTAATTGAATGAAATGTAGATACAAACACTAATTATTCTGGACCAAGTTTGGAGAGAATGGTAAGAACCATTTGTTTCTCCTCCTTATATTTATCAACCATGCAAGCCTTAAGTTGCAACAACAAATACTTATATTTGGTAAAGAAATCTTGGAGATTGTCGAAGGTTTTTGGATCCAAAGTGATAAATTATACCTTGAGAATGTGTCCCCTCATCTAATTATGTTTTCCAAAAAACCCTTCCATTGTGTTCCATGATTCATTGGGGATTTTACAGGAGGATATGTGAAATAGGAGTTCAGGGGAAATGAGACTGCAAATAGTTCCATACGCTTCATCCATTCAATTTAGATACTTGTATTTATCTATGGATGATGTGGGTTCTGTCTCTATGTTCATGGTTAATCCATATAATCCTCTTCATCGAATATGTATTATCATCCTCTCCTTCCATGCAAATAAATTGTACGGTGTAATAATGAATTCTTTTGGAAATTCCATTTTTTCGTTGTCTTCAATCTTCGATACCTGCAAAAATAATTTGGTGTGTCTTTTCCCTAGTAGTCTATCAGCTTTGATGCCATGTAAATGTGTTGAAATTGCACATAATATATCTAGCTAGCAAATGACATACACAATTTGCAGAGAAAATATGAGAAAAGAGAAGTAGGAGAGAAAGAATGGAAGAATTCTCACTAACCAAATGAATGAATGATAATTTAGACATGATATACTATGTATAAATAAACTAATGTGCACTAGAGGAGAAGCCAATGCACCATAGTGGTGGTCTAGAGTGATCTAGACACACACCAACAATTACAGGAGTAAATTGCCACCTAGTCTAGTCTCTCAGGAAGTTAGAGGAGTGAACTGCCACCTAGTCCAAATTAACTAGTCTCTCAGTCTTCAGTTAACTGATTGAAATAGAGTGAAGTGAGGAGTATACTAGGGAATCATGAGTAATGTGCTATTTTGGTGATAATCCTAAGGACAATGCGCATTAGTTGGTGATGATCCCAATGCTACATGGTGATAATCCCAATGTGGCATCTAGACTCCACTCAATTGATAAAACTCAAGTGTGAACTGAAGAGAATATTCTCCTAGAGGAATGTTCTCGCTAAAATATAAGAGACTAAATAATGACTAATAAGCATATGGAAAACCTTAGGAAAAATAAATCCTAGGTGTGTGTGAAGTATCTCCAACACCTTCAAGCTTGTGTATTCTTGCATGTGCTTGTCTACTATTCCTTCGATCTTTGTAGATGAATTTGTTTGATATAATCTTGTAGAGTAGGAGTTATTTGTTTCTGTTTTATTCCTATTGCAGATATCAAGTTTCATTAAGGAGTTTGGAGATCAAGCTCGGATTGGAAGCAACAAGGACAAACTTAGAAACAAGGTGCATCACACCCTTTCTCCATATCTCTTTTTGATTGGTTAAACTAAATTCAAAGGGATGTTAGTGTCCATTTGTAGTGTTTCTGTCTTGGTATAGAGGTATGTAATCCAAGGGAAAGTTCACTTGTCTACAATGGAATATTTCCGTAACAAAAGGTTGCTCAAGATAGGAATAAAAATTATGCAGATAAGGGCATAACTCACATAGAGTTAAAAGTGGGTGACCATGTGTTGTTAAAAGTGAAGTCCAAGAGAAGTTCCTTGAAGTTGGGAAACTATTCAAATATGGAAGCACATTATTGTGGACCATTCAAAATATTGGAGAGGATTGGTCCTTTTTCATACATGCTTTCACTACCTACATCCATGTGCATTCATAAAGTATTCCATATGTCTTTGCTTAAAAAGTATTTACTTGATGCTAATAATGTAATTTATTGGAATGCGATTCAGGTGGAGCAAGAAGGCAACTTTCGAGTTCATTCGGTGTGCATATTGGATTAGAAAGTCAAGAGGCTTCAGGATCGAGCAATAGGTATGGTAAAGGTCTAGTGGGCCTATTACAGTCTTGAAGAAACAACCTAGGAGCATGAGGATCCCATGTGGGAAGAGTACCCACATATTTTTGAGTATTTTTGAAGGATTTTTCTTGTACATGTGTATATAATGCACTGAGGATAGTGCATAAATAAGGGGGAGGGGAATGTAATACCCCTAGGATAAACCAAAAATATAAATTTACATATAGGATGGTGAGCTAGGATATTTTGGGTCAGAGTGCTTTTGTATAAATGTTTTGAGGCCAGAGTGCATATGTGGTTATTAAGTTGTAAAGCCCAGATGCTAAAATTCCAATTAGCCTATCAATGTAATATTTAATTGCACTCAAATTATTAATAAAAATACATCACTACTGCATACCAACTAGACAAAAAGAGTATGGGGGGATAGAACTCCACATTAGAGGGAAAAGAGGCTAAGAGTCTAGGAAGAGGGCCTAAGCCAAGGGGGCTTAAGCCAAGGGAATATTTTAATAATATTTACTAAAGTCTAATTTATGGGATATATGTTTATCCTAAGTTCCTAAGGTCAAGGAACATATCACCAAGTGGGGACCATGTAGTTCCCATCATGACAAGTGTCAATTTTGGAACATGCAAATATATTTAGGAACTTAGTGTATTTTACCAAATCATTCTCTCGTCATTCACATTCCTCTCACGTTCACTCTTTCCATCCATAATCATACCTATAATTGGGAAGCTTTGGGAGTTGATTCTCACCAGTCAACCTAGGTAGTTTGAGCTGAAGAAGTGGGTTGTCAGGCCTATGAGCATGATGAAAAAGCAGGTTGTCAGGCCTGTGAGAATTCTCTCTGGGTGAAAGAATTATGGGATTTATTTTCCCTGTGCACTGGGAAATATCTATATATCTTTGAGACTTTATTTCTGGCCTATTGTTGAAACCTCGTAAGGGAAGTGGGAAAACCAAAGGACTGTTCAACAGAGAAGGGGTACACTTCCTGGGGTGGGACAGGTTGTGGGAAATGAGAGGTTGTAGGCTACTTTCTGAATTTGGCACCTTCAACTGAGATTAATTTGGTTATCTGTTAGACCTTCGTTTGGCTTATGAAGCCTTATTCCTGGTGGAGTTTTAGCCCCAACTTGGGGGTGACCTGCTGATGTGCTTTTATGAGCAGTAGAGTCTATGGCCGGGAGGAACGTATGAGGTCTTCACATAGTTGGTGATTTAACATTAAAATATAAGTGTACATTTATATGTTTACATTCTATTTAATGTTTGTATTATTTTTCTAAGTAATATATATACATTTATGTCAATTATGTATGCTATAAATGTATATGTTTATGCATCAATTTGTATGTTTCTTGTATTGAATATTTGTATTGATATGAAAGACATATTGTTATTTAAAAGTGGTATCAAAGAAGGGAGTTTTTGTGTGGCATGGATCATCTTGGGGTTGGGGACGTTATAGGTAGCTTGAATGGTGATTTTTCCTCTTTAATGTAGTGTCTTATCCTAGAATTTCAAGAGAAGAGATGGGTTTCAAGGAGGATGTATGCTTGCAACCTACATACATAAATATATGTTTGCAACATCTTGTTCTATATCATTCACGTCATAGTTACATTGTGATTCTTCACATCGAGTTTTATCATTCCCTTCACAATGAACTTATGATTTCTCACATTAGGTTTTCCATACTACACTCTTGTCAATGATTAGTTGAAATTCCTTGGAAGAATTTCTTCGGAATTATGTGCAAATATGACAATGATTTCATAACACAATTTTTTTATTGAATATATTATTATGCTGCTATCATGACACTAACATGATGTTATATATCTATGACCAAGACACTAACTTTCCACAGCATGACACAAACATGATGCATATGATGCACAATATATTATAGTGACACAAACGACATAAATATGATGCAATGGTGATTCACATCAACACCACCATGATGTAGAGGAGATGAAAGAAAAAATAACCTAATTTTAAATGTTTAAGCATCATGCATATTATGCAAATGTGATGCAAACATGGAAAAAAAGTGATGCAAAATATCATCGCAAAAA
>ML781998.1:186308-207283 GCA_009831015.1 Picea engelmannii
ACTGATGCTGAATATGCCATTGTTTATTCCCCTGCATTATTGTGATCATCATTTAGTGTCTCAGCAAAGAGTTTAAAAGAAGCATAATTGTTTAAGCACGGTAACAACTGATTCACCCCCCCCCTCTCAGTTGTCCAACAATTCACACATTCCAACCAGCTCAAAGTTTGCATCCTCTTAAAATGATTAATCCATGTGAAAGCTACTACTCATAATGCTTCATTCATATGGGTTTTAGTGCTAGTGTTAGCTGATAATTACTCCTCTCATCATGATTTTCTGAATATTTTTTTAGTTCCTTTGTGTAGCCTCGTGCTTTAGTGGTCAAGGGCTGGCCAGGATTCCAATTCGTTTTCTACAGATTTATCTTCTTTGGCCTTGTGATATATTTGTTTCCTCTCTACTTCTTCAACATCTATAACTTGTTTTATAGAGTGATAGGCTTATTTAACCACATGTCTTATGTTTCATAATCAATTCGAATATTCTGAAGACGACTGTCTTCCTCAAACTTTGTCCTTCTTTTCAAGTTGATATATCTTTCCATGATCAAACTCCAGAAAACCTTTCTGAAAATAGTCACCATAGTAATATGGAAATGGAAATCACAATCTGTTTGGATGTTCGAGATCAAACCATGAGTATTGCATGTTCCATTTGTCGAGAGATAGAGTATACTTGAGCTCGAGTGTTGGGTTTTTTGATGAAATATCTCTTTTTGGAAAGAAAATGACTTTAACAGTCACGATTACTAGTTATTCCCTAAAGAGGTGTGCTTGAGAGCCATTTTATTGACCAATATCCTTGATATTAGATTCCACTTGAGACAGATGAAAGGGAGACTAAAACTTGATACTATGTTCCTCGAGGCGTATGCTAGATGCAAAGTATATTATTATTTTTCCCCATGATTGAAAACATACTTTAAGACTAGGAAAATGGATAAGTGTTCCATAAAGTATCAAGAATACCCTCTATCATAGATCAACAAATGCTTGAGTGAGTTATAGTCAATAAAAACCATCCCGAGTAAGGCATTGAACAATAGATGCCAAAAACCACCCAAAAATAAAATTGGGGCATTGCTCTGAACCCTAATGGATTCGGGCTACCGCCTGGAGCCGAACATTGCACGTAACCAGGGGGGGTCAATCCTCCACCCCTAGGACCCCACCAGGAAAGCACCCAATGCACACAACACAAAGGGCGAAGGAATTTGGGATCATCAGAAACAATTGTCAAATCTGACGCGCCCCCCCACACACATGAAAATAATATAACACATACCCAACAATTTATTCAATCCAATCTCAATCTTGGCTGAACTGTAAAGAATTCCCCAAAACATTTTCTTTCTGCATTTTGGGGTAACTAGTTGCCCAACTATCAATGTCAAGGTAAAAGTTGTCGAGAAAAGTGAATTTTACAATTCAAACCTTTAAGAGAATTCTTTCACATGGTTTCCTCATGAATATGGATGGAAACCAAGGTCAAGCTAAGTTTTTATTCAAGAAAAATGAAAATCCTTAAACGAAAATAAGAAAGCTTTGTTGAAAGGAAACTTAAACTAAAGAAAACCTTCACTAACTGCAAGCTAGGCTAATAGTAGCTTGTGGTCTTTATTAAAGAAACCAAAACAAATCCAAACTTTTTTTATTCATATGAAAATAAAGCAACATCTAAGCTATAACTGGAAAATACAACATCTAAATTATGAAGCATAAAATAATAAAAAAGAACTACGTTATCCCTATTCCTAACCTACTCTATACTAGCTGAAAGAAAGCTATGTGTAAGCGTAGTGCTAGTGTATCCAATCAAGCAACTCCAAACTTGCAATTGCAAGTTCATTGAAGGATAACTGTAGAGAATGAAGTGATGATGAATGAAATATAGGAAGAATTGAATGAAGAAAATATTCTCTCAACAAATTGAAATTGACGACATTATTTTTCATGTGAAGTGTGGATGTGTAAGATTCCTCCAACCAAGATTCAATTCTATTATAAAATTTATAATGATCAATATATGACTTTTGGGAGGGATTAGAAAGTGAGTGACATACTTGATGAGACTCGCACATGAAATTAACGTGCAATGTATATTGTGAGAGAATATTGGAGTGGGTGGTGTTTCTCATCCTAGGGGTAGAAGTAAGACAATGAGCACTTGACATAATCATCGATTGAAATTGGAGTGTCTCATTATCGATGAATATTTCCCTGGGTCCAAATTACACATACTCTGCATGCTGAGAGGAGAAATGACAATTGATTGTTGGATGGAAACATTGAGCGAAAGATAACTCCAGATCTTCTCCTATGACATCAATGAAATCACGTGAAGAGTGTTGGAAAATTAAAATATAATCCAAGAGAGAATGATGCATCTTCCCCTAAGGTTTAGTATGTAAGTATAGAGTAGATTGAGGCAATGACATTTCCTGGTTTGGCCCAATGTTTCTTATGCTTTATGTGGTGATGGGTTGTACCTTCGACATGATTTCTTCATGGAGATTATAGAAATCATGATGCTCTACACACCTTGTATTTTGTGTTGTTAACATTCATGTATCAATGCCAAAAAATTCATATTGTAAAGGATCGATGAATGATAGATTATAATTAAAATTCAATTTCAAAACGGGAAAGTATTAATCAAAAATAGGGTCATCGAAATGCGATTGTGATTTAGCATGTTCTGAAAATTCAAATTCAAAAGGACTTTAAAAGTGATGCATTTAGGACGAAGTGTTGTTAAGGATGAGTGTTTGATCGATCAAGGCTGGGTACTCTTCCTGATATGGTATATCATTCAACATTTCATTACCAAAAGAGTAATGTGAAGATTGTATTGCATGATAAATAGATGCTTTCTCATGTGGATGATTATCACCAAAAAGATTTGTATATAGGCACGAAGACTTCAGATTCTAAAAATGACAGGATTTCCTCAATGATGGATTCTCCACATACTAATGGATATTCATAATTTTATGAAGGGGATATGATACATGGTTCACACTCTAAGGCTAAGGGGTCTAATACTTATGATAAGGATTCCCTAGAAATTGTACTATAGTGTTGGTCAGAGATCATGTACTCCCTATATTTTGTGACCAAATCCGATTCTTATGAATGAGAGATGATTTGATCATTCAGATAACACTCTTTAGAAATATATATGAGATATGAAAACCAATCGGATTTTCTTTACCCAAGGGTTCATCACTTTCAGGAAATCTGCAATAAATTTGCATGACTATTCGAAAGAAATCATCCATAGATTCATTTTCGAGGATGCAGATTTCTGCAAGTTCATCAAAAACATAATATTCATGAGAAAAGATAAAGACTTCCATAAACTGTTTCTAGTTATGAATTGATTTTGCTGGCAATTTCCTAAACTAGGATTTAATTCACCCTTCGAATGTGAGGATTAAAATTAGACATATTTCATCATCACGAACAATCTAAATATTTCGTCGAGTCATGTCACATTGATTGAGATGTGTGAATGCCGAGACATGCCCTTCACCATTGAATTTTGTGTTTGAAAAGAGATTAACTGTCTTAACTGGAATGCACTTAATAGGTCTCAAAATACTTAAAGGGTCATCCCATACATAGGTACGGAGAGGAGCCATGCGCTGGTTAAGAGTTAAATAAAATGACTCCACATGGGAAGGCTTGTCATATGACCCTCCTTCTAGTGATAATTATGTTGATAGGTCTAAATTTTCCCGAAAACAGTAAGGGGTTCTACCTAGTAAGAAGTCCCAATTAGACCTCTCATCATTTGGAATAGGAAACCCATTCGGATTTTGTCCAGACAACCATTGTTGGTTTTTTTTTACCAGTTGCGGCCCAGTCCCCCGATGAGGGTGAGTGATGGGTGGTTGTGAAAATGGAATATCTAGATGAAGACTATGTAAATGAAGGTCTAATCTAATTCTAATCTATCCTATCCTATCTAGGAGCGAACTATAGTAATAGAATGATTTGTAACGAAACTAAACTATGCATAAAACCTAATCATATAACTTTCATGAACGTTCACAATTAGAAACGCATGCATACAAGTCTATAACCAGAATAGTCTAAGTCATGCTTCTGCATACATTCACAACTCATTTTCTCAGGACATGTAATATAAGAAAAAGTAACAAAATTGTAAGAAGACATATATTGCGTCAAAATAGTCCATAAAAAAACATGCTCTTACATCCCATTTGAAAAACAAACATTCTACTTGAAATAGTTTGCAACAAAACAACAACACATGCGAGTCCTTCTCTCTATCAAAAGTTGTCCCTAAGGGATTCTCCGCATTAACATTTTCAACAATAGTACATGAAAAATCCAAGGAAAACTCTCTAATTTTAGTTGACACTATATTCCCAAAGTAGTTCAGAAGTGTACAATGTTTGAAGAGCCAAAAAACCTTTTCTGTGGGTTCAATTCTAGTATTTATTGAGGTTCAATAAGACCTTTGGCCTTTCATCTCCCTATGTGAACTTTCGTCTTCTAACGTTTTTCCTCATCCTCTTTGTGATGGTGAGTAACAAGGACAATGATTACATTTCAAATTTGTCTCTTAGCACAATTGGGCCTTCATGGATTTTGGCCATATGTTCTTTGCAGATCATGAATACTGGCCTAGGCATGGGGGCATATTTGTCATCCGAGTTTGATAGTCAATCATCATGGAGTTTCTATATCTCTTCTACATCCATTTTCCTGAGATTTTCTTTGTTTCTCTTCTATCATTGTTTCTCCTTCATGGTCTTTAGTTGTAGATTGCATCGCGAGAATGTTGAGTGCAACCCTCCTCCGCTTGGTACCTGACACCATTCAACATACCATAGATGAGAGTAACTCAAAATAAACTATCAAAACTAGTCATTATAACACATATAATTGAGGAAATAAATAATTTAAGTATCATGTATAAACTTCCCTGAGTGCAATTCATGGTTCCTCTGCTCGCGGTTGAGGTGTGGTATTCTTCGAGGCTGTTAACAAGGTGTTATATATTACCCAAACATAATTATACCATAGGTTAGCAATTTCTCAAGTCATATAGCTAGGAATTTTTATAGCTCACAACTACCTTTCCAACAGTATAAAGAACACACAAAACAAACACTTGAGTGAAAAGTTATGGCCCTTTTACGAAAGTTAGTTTTTTATGTTTCGAAGGAGTTAATACTAAATCCTTCTATTTGCTATCGGAGGATTTAGTACTAACTCCTCCGACCCGCCATTGGAGGAGTTAATAATAAATCCTCCAACTTTCCAATGAAGGAGTTTGAACTAACTCCTCCTATATCTATCAGAGGATTTTGAACTAACTCCTCTGATATGTATCAGAGGAGTTTGAACTAACTTATCTAATATGTATCAGAGGAGTTTGAACTAACTTCTCCGATTTGTATCAGAGAAGTTGATGGGAAATATTCCGAAATTTCAGACGAGTTGAAGGGAACTCTTCAAGGAAACTTCTCCTTCTTGGGAAAGAAAAATTGAAAAAATTCTAAGTGTCCTACTAGAAAGAGACAATGAGATATTGAGTTTGAAAGACCATAACTTCCTCATATGATTCCCAATTGAGGTGTCATTTTTTGCAATGCGAAGAGAATAAAGAAACACTTCTATCAAAATAATTGAACATGTTGTTCAAGCATTTGAGTGGATCCATGTTTAGTGATGGCCACGATTAGCGAGGCTTTCTTGGCGGGAAATCCTTTGTGACCATTTTGACACTTCCAGACCTCGGATTTTGATTCCATCAGTTGTGTTGGAATCTTAATCATGCAATCCATACAACTAGCATGTTTAAGGAGTGACAAATCCACTTTGGCAAATACCCAAAATTGTGAGAAAGGACATTTTTAAATGAAAGTTTGGACCCCATCCTTGTTATTGCTTCACCATAATTCGATTTCATAAGTTTATGTGGCATCTATGTTATATATGAATTTCATTTATACATTTACGTTGAGGTGATGTGTCAATAACATAGAATTATAAACAACCAATTGACATTTGATGTGCTTCATACGGTTTCGGAGCCGGGATGACAGATTCTCCTTCAAGATGCATTTTCGAGCTAGTGAAATATCTACATATGCTTCAATTAACCTATATGATGATATAAAACACTTCCATGCTTATGGTTACTCATAAAATCAAGAGGCACAAATAAAAAGATGATGTGGTACGCGAATGCAAGCTATTGGCCACACAGACAAATTTGATTATGAATGCAGTCTGAAGTGGATCAGGTGAGATAGGAAATCAATGAACCGTTGTCTATATACGCACGAAGAGTTTGGTCATTAAGAAATGTAATAAAATTGAATTATGAGTACAACAAGAATCGATATGAGTTGAGAGGGGGACAAGATAAGCCTCAAGGAGAAATTGGTCCACACTGAGCTAGTCAATGTTGGGGAGAGGGAGAATATCATCTTCGATGCACTTGGAAACGATGAGGGGTCGACATCCTTCAACTAAAGTATAAAGGATAGGAGGGGGAAATTTATGAATAGGAAGCGCGTCGGGGACGAAGAGGTGAACCTTGTCGATATGCAGTGCAACAAAGTGAAAGAGAGGGATGTTGTTGCAATGTGATGCAATATCATGAGTGGAAGGGAGTCAAATGGTGAAATGAATGCACATGGTGAAGATAATCATGTGACCAATATTGGTGAGACGATTTTGATCATGCGATCTTTTTCAATGATGAAGATGTGTGTCAATGAGTTTTGGTGGAAGCGTGATAACATGTCAGCCAAGTTGTTGGTTTAACTCTTCCTTTATTATACTCTGAGTTATTGATCCAGGGTTCATGTCTTTTGGGTTTCCAACAAAGCCTCTAAAACTATCGGCCCTCCTGGTAAACCAGAAGGCAACACAACGCACAGATGTGCTGTGTAGTCTCACTCGAGATAGATTTAATGGGTGGCTATAAGAATCAGGTGTTTACAACCCAAGATTAAGTATGCGATATGAGATCTGCATTTTGAACCATTTATTCTAACTTATGATTGCAACCTACTGTTATTCACGACTATGAACTACCTTCAATAGCTTATTCCCTTAATAACACAACCATATTTCATAGCAACATAATAACTCATTCATTCATTAAGAACAACAATTAACTACTGAAAAGAGGATAAAGATATGCATGCATTCATCATGTTACATAGATATTACCATGGTTCACCCCCTCCTCGGTTACGTCCACAAAGATTTGGCTCTTGACTATTTTATTATGATAGTTCTGCATCTACAGCGTTGTGCTTACAATTCTCCTCATATGGGTAAGATCTATATGAGGCGACCTAGATCACACCAGGATCCTCATCCTGTGATCTAATCCTAAAGATATACCTTCTCTCCTCTAGCTCAACAGCTTACAAAATAGTTCATACAACAAGATATCACATTACTAACTAAATCAGAGCAACTGCTAAATCCCTCAAAAACCAGAACCCCTCCATAATACCTCAGTATCAGTATTTATACATCTTTGTCTCTTCATCCATTAAAATACGTTACCAAAACCCTAACCCTACTGATGTAGGTCTTCCTCTCATGTGTTCATGTTGTTCTTCCTTCCAGTTGTCGCTTTCCTTGTGCACGTTTTCTTGCATGTGTGCGTGCTGTGTTTCCTTCCAACTGTTGCTTCACTTTCTGCATGCTTTCTTTCCCCACGATCATCCTGCTTTCCACTTCATCCCACTGCCAACAGGCCCCCAACACTGACATATGGCTCGTCCCGAGCCACCTAATCCTTCTGAGCTTCCCCGATCTCCTTGGTGATCGTGTGGAACTTTTCCTTGAGCTCTACTACTTGTGTCAGTGCCTGTGCGGTCTTCTCCTTTATTGTGTCCACTACCTGGACTGTAACTTTGTCCCTGATCAATCCTGCACATTCTACCTGGGTCTGTGCTATCTGTGTCTTGGCTTCCTCTGCCTATTCTAGGACTTCTGCTACCCATTCTTGCAGTGGTTCCATTTGATCCTGACGCTTTTGTTTATGGGTTTGTGCAGTGATTAGCTCTGCCTGCAATCTCTTCATATCATGCGTCCCTTTGACATGTTCTGGGATTGGTATTGTCTTTTTCTTTTGCTTGAGCTCTTGGATCGCTACATTGATCCTTTCTTCTTCCTCGTCCCACTATTGGACCTACAGATCTTCCTCCAACTTGGTCCAAAGCTGTGTTGCTTTATCAAATAAGTCAGCTGCTGTGCTAACCTACTGCTCTATCTACTGCAACTGCGCTATTGCTTCCTATTTCCTTTGCTCCTTGACTACTGGTGGAGTGGTTGGTATGAACTGTTCTAGGAGATTCTCGATCTCCTTCTGGTATTGATCAATTGCATGCGCAATCCGATCAATATTTTCTTCTGCTACAATTTCCTCACTCTGCGCAGCCTATGGAATCTTCTCATAAGTTCCTGCCACTTCCTGCTCCAATCCTTTTATGCACTCCCTTTCCTCCTCGGTCTCAGATTTATCCTTCTCGTAGACTATTTCCAATGCGTCCCGCTTATTTGTCGCCTGCTTAAATTTGGTTAAGTCTCTGTGTGCGTGAGATTGTACCTCGTGGTTTATGCTCACCTGCAACCTATGTAATTCCCCTTATGGTATCCTTGTCAACACAAGTTGTATTTGGCTTAAGTCTTTCAAGGGTGTCTGCCCCACAATTTCATCTATGCACAACATACTGGGGTTGATATAGAATGTTACGTGTGGCTGCAATATCCCCTGGACTAACTCTCATTATGGTTCTTTAACTCTTCATTTTGTCTATGTTGCTGAAGGTTTAATTTCCCTGCTGCTTGTTGTTGGTCCTTCCCCGATCTACTTGATGAGCTGCCGCATGTCTACCAACTCTCGTTGGATTTTTTCCCTATGGCATGCATCATGGCTGAAGTCCTTGGCTAGACAATCCTGGACCATTATGGCCATCATTTCCCCATCTTCATATGTGATCGTATATTATGGCGGTGTTCATTGTGCCTTTGATTTCTTGCGCGCGCCTCCTGCCTATGTGGCTGGTCTCTTATTTCCCCTTGGTTCCCATGTGTTGGGATTTGGGGCGGTCTCCTGCGCTCCCTCAACCCGTTTCTGTTGTTCCTTGGTCAGCTGTGTACTCTCCTTCTTCCCCTTTCAAGTCCCTATCTTCTTTGGCCCTTTGTCTATCTGTGTTGTCTTGCCTTGGCCTATTCTTGGTCTCTTGGGCACTTGGATTTTCAGAGGCTGTGTTTCTCGCTGCTCTGCCTCTTCCTCTGCTGTTCTTTCCGACACTTCCTAAGTAATGGCTGGGATCCTCCATTCGCTGATGACCATGTCAATATCACCCTCTGTGATGCAGTAGCACATTTGTAGCCACTGTTTAGCAGGATCTTGCCTTTCTTGTATCCACATTGTTTGTCGTGTGGCCTGGAAATTGGCGATGTCCGCATATCATGCGACAAATTTTGGTGTAATTATCCACATCTTGGAGATGGCTTCCTATAGGTCACGTAGGTACCGCTAAAAATGGACCCGTTCTCCTTCTTTCTCCTCGAGTCTGGCCTGGCTCTGAGCAACACATACCTCGCTCCCTGAGGCTTTGGTCTAGTACCAAAAACTACATACCTTTGCTCTTGCCATCCGATGAAGGATATTAATGTAATCAACCATGAGTAGTGAAACTCTGTGCCTAGGTCTTTCACATCCTTGTAGTCCTCTAGGAAAAATTTCAATAAGTATGGAACCTAGCTCATTGAGGTGCCTTCTGCACACTGGGCTACAACTACAACAACTCCAGCTGGGACTTCCTCCCTGTGACATTTTCTTAGCAGCTTGCAAGCTAAGATTTTCGCACCCAATTGTGTGGCTGCATTGTTGATACGCTTGATAATTATACCTCTTGTCCCCCTGTCGGTGCCATACTTCTTATTCATCTCTTCTGCTAGCACTTTCTCCTTGGTTTTGTCATCCAAAAACAGCGTGGGATCCATACCCCGAATTGGTAATCCTGTTATTTGCGCAATAAGCTCAACGGTTATGGGGATGGGTTTGTCCAGCCATCTGTCCCCTCCATGTGTGACTTATAAAAACTACTTGACGCACGCTGTTGCATACTAGACTCTG
This sequence comes from Picea engelmannii, assembly GCA_009831015.1. Classification (NCBI taxonomy): domain Eukaryota; kingdom Viridiplantae; phylum Streptophyta; class Pinopsida; order Pinales; family Pinaceae; genus Picea; species Picea engelmannii. The sequence goes on from ML781998.1 coordinate 196,464, forward strand.
CCAAAATGTGGTAGGTACAACAAAATTAAAATTCCCATTTTCTCTAGCCCAGTTGCCCACTGGTATGGCTGGTTGATCGGTTCTCCAACTTGATTTGTGTCTGTGGTCTGTATAAAGACCCTCTTCACAAGTTCCAGGAACTTGGATTCGTCTGCTACATCGTGGACTAAATATTTTAGCTTCCTGACATGGTCCAGTAGCTCTGGTCCTACTTATACCCCAGCTGGTATGCGCGATAGAACAATTTATGTTGCCGGTTTTTTGCGAGGTGACTTTGGTATTTGTATTTTTTTTTTCTGCTATGGTGGTGGCTGACTCGAAGTTCTGGCAGCTTTAGGTTGCTCCTCCGTATACCATTCCAGCCAAGCCGAGACATCTTCAACGGTCTCCCCTGCTGGGTGGTCTGAGATGGTCGTTTGAGACTCATCTGGCTCCACTGCTGCTGTCGGATTCGACACTGTTCCATTGACTTTCAGAGCTGCCTCTGTATGCTCTGGTTGCCTCTCCTTTAGGGTTTTTGTTCCTTGGTTCTGAGGCTCCTGCATTGCTGCTGGCATATCTACATTCATGGCCTCTGCTGCTCTCTGTTGAATTTCCTCCAGTATCGGCATGGGTTGTATTGGTATCGTCTCTGGGGATGGGATTTCGATGATATTGATGATCTTCGGTGACTGCTATTCACCTTCTTCAGCGTTTCCTCATGACCTGGTTTGAAATTTGGTTCTTCTGACAGTCTGGCTCACTTCTACTTTCTTGGGCAGTGCCATGGCGGTGAATGTCAAATGTATGCTGGATTCAGACGGTCTCTGTGGTCTCGGTGAACTCTCTCTGTGTTCTTTAGCCTCTGTCGCTCTCTGTCTATTCTTTCTTCGTGAATACACTATTGGCTCCCTCTCTTGTGTGTTGTATGGATTTCCCATGAATCTTGTCGATGATGCTTCCTTGACTACGGGTTTAATGCACCTTGATTACTGGTTCAGTGCATCTTTGGCGGTTTCGTACTTGCCATTACTTCTGTTGTGCCATGTTTTGTTGGCGCGATTAATGTGGTGTTCCATCAATCCTTTTCGTCCTTTAATTCCACCTAGTGATGTCATGTCATCTTGCTTTTGCTGATTTTCCTTTTCCCGCTTGTTTTCCTTTGTATGTAACTGTTGTCCTTCTCCTCACTGAATTTGTTTTTCTAAATTCATGTGGCCTTTCTATGTTTGGCACACTACGCCCGCTTTGGTTTTGTTTCCTTTTTGTTCTTTTTCGATTTTTTTTTTTTTTTTTACCGCGCGGTGGATGGTCGACTGTCCTTGTACAACTTTAGTCGGCTCCCGTTGATCATTCCTATGAGTTCTATGCTTGATAAATCTCGTAATTTACAACCTCCATCTATGACATATTTTACCTCGTACGGTCCTAACCAATGCATTCTTATCTTTCCTGGGTGTTGAAATGATAACTTTTTCTTCTTGATGTGTCTATCATGCCAAGCTTTGTCTCTTGCTTTCTGAACTTGTTAGTGGAATCCTGCCAAGATTCGGTCTTCCTCCATGGTTAGTAACTGATTCAGTCTCTCCTGTACTGTGCCTTGTTCTATCATTTGTGTGATAGTTGCTACGCGTAAGATTGGTACTAAAAATTCTAATGGCACCACTGCTTCTTGGCCATAAACCAGTTTAAATGGTGTATGCCCCATCAAATTTTTGCATGTAGTCCTATATGGCCATAATGCTGCTGGTAATTTGAGGTCCCAGTCATCCCAGTTGACATTGTAAATATTTGTCAGTGCGTTCTCCAAGATTTTGTTGAAGGCTTCCACCGTGCCATTTGCATGTGGATGATACTCTGTGCTCTTCTGATGATGTACTTCAAATTATTCAGTCATCACGCAAATGGTGCTGTTTATGAAGTGCATGCCTTGGTCGCTCATAAAAAATCTTGGGCATTCAAATATAGTGATTACGTGTTCAAACAAAAAGTGCATTGCTATTTCTGTGCTACAATCCTTCACTGGTACGACTTCCGCCCATCTTGTTAAATATTTCGTCGCGGTCATAATGTACCAAGCCCCTGTTCTTTTTCTAGGTGGGTTGATTGGTCCCACAAAGTCTATTTCCCACTTGTCAAATGCCTGTAATGTTGTAGTCGTAATGGAATCTCATCCCTTCTATTGGGTTTGCCTACCCTTTGACATACATTGCATCTTTGACAATACTCCTTCGAGTCTCTGTGAATCTTTGGCCACCATAAACCTGCGTGCAATACCTTCTACACGATAGCTTTACCTGCATAATGCCCTCCTTCTATTCCCTCATGGGCTTCTGCTAAAACTCTTGGTATTTCGTGTTCTAACATGTATCTATGCAAGATGCCATTTGCACCCATTTTGTATAAGTGTCCTACAATCAATCGATAGTCGATAGCGCAAACTACCATGTTTTTATTCTATGCGATGCTATATTCTTGCGGTGCATTACCTTGTGATCTGCACATATCCTTTGATAAATTTCCTGTAATAACCTGTGTGTCCTAACGTCACTCTTAGTTGACAGACTATTTTTGGTGCTGGCAAGTTAACAATGACGATGATCTTTGCCGGATCTACTAATTAATCTTGTTTGCATACTATATGACCTAATAATATCCCAAACGATGTTCCAAATATGCATTCTTTATATTCAGTAATATCTGACACTGTCTACATCTTTCTAACATCAACCGTAAAAATTCCACATGGTTTTTCGACAGACTATAGACTATCTAATCATCCAGGTATACTTCAATAAATTGATGGATGAATTCTTTAAATGCTGCGATGACCACTCCAGAGAATATTGCTGGTGCATTCTTCAGTCCAAACGACATGACTGTGTACTGATAAGATCCCCATTCTGTCACAAATGTGGTCTTGTATCTGTCCTCCTGTGCTATCTTAATCTGATGGTAGCCTGAGAATCCATCAGTGAATGAGTAAGCTTTGTGTCCTCCTACATTCTCTAACACCTCATCCGTGAAAGGTGTAGGGAACGGGTCGTGTAGGCATGCATCGTTCAACTTCCTCAAGTCGACGCATATCTTGATCCCTCCTTGTTTCTTGTCCTGTACTACCATCAAACTTATCCCTTCTGACTCTTCGACTAGTTCTATGACTCTGACTTCGAGCATCCTGTCGATCTTTGCTTTGAATTTCTATTTATATATTGGGTTCAGTCTGTAGGGTCGTTGTCTAGTAGGTCTTGCTTCAGGTCTGAGTGGTATCTTCATTTCGCCTAACTCTCCGGCTATACCCTTCATATCTATAAATGTTGTAGGAAACAAGTCGTTGTATTCGCGCAAAAATTCTGTGATGCTTTCTATAGTCTGCTCATCCCAGTAATCTCCAATGCTGGCAATTTTGGGCTGCTCAGCTGTCCCGATGTTAACTTTATTTACTTTGATCGACAGGGAAATGAATTTTGATTATATGGCTGGTCCCTTTATATCTCTTTCTACTTCTTCTTCTTCGATCTGAATATTGCACGGGTCATCTTCATCCGGTGCTTCCTCCTGTACATGGTAACATGAAAATAGTTCCTTGACTGTCTGTTTATTCCAATGTTGCTCTTCTATGATAAGTTCTATCTCTGGTTCTTTGATGAATATTACTCCTCTGATCTATTTAAGGCCTGCATCTATGTTGGGGTTCTCATGTTCAAATGAGAAATTGATTGAAAAATTCTATTGCAATGTCGTCGAGGTCGCAGTTCCCTTGCGCAATTCCTTGTCTGTATACCAATTCACTGGTATGCCCTCTAGAGTCTGTATGAAGTGATGATGCCATTCTTCTGGGGGTGTCATTTTCCACAAGTTCTACACTTCTCCAAGTGTTCCGCTGGTGCCCATTGTCCTTCATACCTCTATTGTTTGTTGTTTCTTTGTTCTGCTTCGAACCTTATGTGCAGTAACCGCTTATATTGGTACCAATCTATGATGGTCTCCCTGTGTGCGCCCCACCATCTTGTGGGTGTGACCTTTAATGCTAAATCATGTGCTAAAAGTCTCTAGTTTTCTAACACTACGTCTTCATATTGTGTCAATAATGTTTCCAAATCATTTAGTCCGTGGAAACTGGGTGGTTCTCTGATTTCGGTGCCTACCCATCTTACTGCGTGGTATATTCTTGCACATCTTATCATGGATACTTAGTGTAGCCTCTACTACTAGTTCTCTAACCTGGTGTCTGAGTCTGTTGCACATGAAGTAATGCTACGCCAACTGAGTACCCCATCTGCAGTTAGGTTTACCTAATCCTCATTGCATTCAGTTGTTCTGTACAACTGGCCAATTTCCTCTAAGTCTAGGCAAGTAGGTTCTACAAACCTCTCCCCTTCGGATGGGTCTAATGGCGCGATGACCCTATATTCGCCGGAATCAAATGTCATTTTCCTGGTCTTCAAATTGATTATGGCCTGATTGTCAAACGCCCAGTCCATACCAAGTAATGCTGGATACGGTGATGTTCCATCTACTATTTCAATGACTTCAAAGTCTGCTTTAGTGCGCACTCCATCAAGATCTACTGTCACTCCTTTTAGTCTACCGATTGGTAGGACTCTATGCTGGTTTGCTAGTTTCAATTGAACATGTGAGTATCCTAATGTTGGCTCTCCCATGCATTGCCATGTCTTCTTTGGTAATACATTCACTTCAGATCCTAGATCTAGTATTATGTCTCCCATATTGAAATCCCTAATGTTAGCATTCAGTCTAAATTCCCTACTTGTTCTTCTTCTTGTGTGTAGGCGATTAACTATTTTTGGTTCTATCTTTTCTTCTGTCTCATTGCTACATTTTTCTAGTATATTTTGCAATATTTTCATAGATGATGGATCACTTAATACTTTTACACATGATTGCAAAAATCCTTTGATTGAACTTACCTGTCCCATGGGTTGCATCCTGTTGGTATGATCCAATGATGGAGGCATATCATATTCTAGTGCTTCCTTGTTATGTTGTGCAGTTGAAGTCGACGCCATGTCCTCCTTCTAAAATTCTTGTCTAGCTTGCTTGAATATATCCTTCTCCTTCTGTGTGTCGAACTGCTTCTTTGGTTCGGTGTTCTTCTTCACCCACTGATTCTGTTTTGGTTCCTGTCGAACTGCGTTATTTCATGTTTTCATTCCTCCACGAGTGACTATGTTGATGTTTCGTCCTACATCCCTTGCTTCGGTTGAAATCCACTAAACATTCTAGTTGTTCTGGTTCTTCTTTTCCTGAATATTTACTAGTAATGTCGGACATTCCTCTGTATCATGGTCCGAAGCACGACAATACATACAGGTTGTTGGTGAAAGTGGACATTCCCTTGCATAATGTCCTAGTTGTTGACAATTGTGACATGCGACTGGTCCTCTACCTCGTCCGAAACCTCCTCTGGTTTGTCCTCCTCCTCTCTAGCATGCTCGATCGCCTCTCGACATGTTATACTGAGGCGCCTGATTATACTGCATGGTATTGTACTGAGGCTGTGCTTTATTGTACTGTGGCTGCGTGTTATTGTACGGTGGCTGCACAGTATTATATTGATGCTGTCCAGTGTTGTATGGAGCCGAAACTTGATTAAACTGTGGCGCTACTTTCCCAGTCATCATTTTTTCCTGTACTCTATATGCGTCTGATGTCCTTTCTTGCATCAACTCCATAGTTCTACAATATTTATCTTCATGGCCCACTAACTTGCAAAAGGTGCAATATGAGCTCTTTGGGACTGTCTGGTATTTATGCATCATCATGCAGTGATAAGGGTCGTGACCCAATTTCTTACATATTTCACACCATAATCCTCCCATGGGTAATGGGTTTGGCATTCCTACTACCATATACTACGCGAATGTTGGACATCCCTTCTTGTGGTGTCCTTCCATCCTGCATGTGGTACACCAAATGACTTCTTGTTTGTCCTTGTTTTTATTCTAGTTCAACTGGAATGTCATATTATTCAAATCCTACTTCAACTCTTCGATAGTTGGGTCTGTCTGCTGATACTGGTTCTCTTCCAGTTGCAAGGCTGCCTGCAAAGCCTCTGCCTACGTCTGAAATTTATGTTGTTGTAAAGGGTATTTTAATTGCTGGGGTAGTGAGTTGACAAGAAAGTGCCGATGCTGCATATCAGTCATGAGGCATTTTAACTTTCCCTTCATTCGCTTGAATCTTTGATCAATCTCCCATACAGACTTTCCTGGTTTCTGTCTTATTTCAATCATCTTGTTCATGTACTGATCCTCTAAGCTCGACTTCTGGAACTCATTTATTAGTAACTTCTTAATGTTTGCTAGTGTCCTTGTCGTCCCAGGGGAACTATTTTGTCTAGACTCATGTACTAGTCTAGTGTGTGGTCTCTTAGCGTAATCGCTAGCTGCGGGAGTTTAGTATCTTCATCAGTGATCTATTTTTCTTCCCAGATATTTGCACAAATGAACAAGTGCTTCTCAGGGTCTTCTGCTACTTCTCCTAGAAATTTTGGAAATCTGATGGTGGGATTGTGTCCTGCCATTCTGAATACTAAACTACTACCTCCTCCGTGCAGTGTAGATACTTGACTAGTGTTGCCTGAAGTGGATAATCCAATTGTTGCTCCTTGTGTAGATGAACTTCCTACTGTCGGACTTCCTCTGAACTTCATTTGTCTAAATGGTGGTGTTCTCTTTGGTGTACTAGTTGCACATGGGTTTATGGGTTCCACACTGACATTAATATGGATAGGATGGTTGACTTCTCCTCCCATTCTTGGACCTCTCGTCTTCCTCTCATATGTTTCACGCAATATTTCCTCAATCTTCTCTAGAGCCCGAAGATCCTCTATCTCTTCCTCATCACTCACCAAGCCTTCCCTCACGGCTACAACTCTCTTCTTGGTATTCACCTTGTATTGGTAGGGTACTCCACTATGCGTCCTTCCCATTGACGCCAAGATCCACTTGATATGGTCATCTTTCATCATGACCGAGTCCAAGGGTTCCTCCTCCTTCTTTCCCTTATCCTTTCCTCCTTCCATTTCTCCTCTCTCTGTCAGTGGTTCCCCCCTTCCCCCATGCATGCAATGAATTTTAGCTGTCTGATTCCATTGTCATTACACCCTTGATATATAGCAGTATGTTAATAGAAGTACACAATGATCGAATGTACCTTCCTCGAGGTCTGCGTAGAAATTTGTGCTCCACTGCGCTGTATGAATTTGCTGTGTCAAATGAAAACTCTGTTATGAAGCCTACCACAATACTGTCAAGCCAAAATTCTACTGCATGGGTGAATTTGTTGTTCACCTGTTGTAACTGCTCAATCTGTACTGGGGTCCACTCTAGATGTCGAACTCGATTCATTGCATGGTTATCATTCAACCTTAGTATCCACTCCTGCAATAAGTGTGGAAAATCCCAGAAAAGAACTTCGTGCAAATCAGTAAACATGTATTTCTCAAGATATTTGCGAGGAGTTATTCTAGGGTTTCTATTGTCTTTATGTGCGAACTCTAGCTCTTTGGTTCTCAACCAACTTTTGATTTATGCTTTTTTGGGGTTCCATGGTCTGAACATTCCCTTCTAATGGCTCATTGGTCTCTACCCTAACCTTTTCTTTATCTGCCTCCAAAAAATCTTCGACTTATCTCATCTCCTCAATCCTTCTCTATTCCTACCAATGACAACATAACCATTTGTTGGTTTAACTCTTCCTTTATTCTACTCTGATTTATTGACCCAAGGTTCATGTCTTTCGGGTTTCCAACTGCACCTCTAAAAATATCGGCCCTCCTGGTAAACCATAAGGCAACACATCGCACAGATGTGCTGTGCAGTCTCACCCGAGATAACTTTAATGGGTGGTTGTAAGAATTAGGTGTTTATAGCCCATGATTGAGTATGAGATATGCGATCTGCATTCTGAACCATTTATTCTAACTTGTGATTGCAACCTACTGTTATTCGTGACTATGCATTACCTTCAACAACTTATTCCCTTAATAACACAACCATATTTCATAACAACATAATAACTCATTCATTCATTAAGAACAAAAATTAACTACTGAAAAGAGGATAAATATATGAATGGATTCATCACGTTACACAGATATTACCGTGGTTCACCCCTTCCTAGGCTATGTCCAAAAAGATTTGTCTCTTGGCTCTTTTATTATGATAGTTCTGCATCCACAGTGCCATGCACTTACAATTCTCCTCAGATGGGTAAGATTTATATGAGGTGAACTAGATTGCACCAAGCTCCTCAACCTGTGATCTAATCCTCAAGATATACCTTCTCTCCTTTAGCTCAACAACTTACAAAATAGTTGATACAACAAGATATCACATTAATAACTAAATCAGAGCAACTACTAAATCCCTCAAAAACCAGAACCCCTCCATAATGCCTCAGTATCAATATTTATACATATTTTCCTCTTCATCCATTACAATACGTTACCAATACCCTAACCCTACTGATGTTAGGTCTTCCTCTCATGCATGTGTGTTGTTCTTCCTTCCAGCTGTTGCTTTTGTTGTGCATGCTTTCTTGCATGCGCACGTGCTGTGTTTCCTTCCAACTATTTCTTCACTTTCTGCACACTTTCTTTCCCCACGATCATCCTTCTTTCCACTTTGGCCTACTGCCAACACAAGTTGAAAAGGAGGTGGACAATGTACTGACGATAAAATCAATGGCATGCCAATGCAAATGTGGAAGAATGATGCATGCATAATTACATTATGTATCGGCACATGAAGAGGGGACTCGAAAAAGTGTGGATCGTCAGGTAGAAGTGATTAGAGGGGGAATTGCAAATGATAAGGCAGGGAAGTGTGAGAGGAAAAAACCTGGGCGTAGCCATTTGCATGAGGGAGAGAGTGTGAGGGTTCTGGTGGGAAGAATTGAAGGAGGGGGAATTTCTTGTCTTGGGGAGATGATAAGACAAGAAAATTGGGAGGTTGTTGTGCGTGTGCAACACACATGAATGCATTCAAACATTCTGTCTTCATTGGTAGCCAGGATGCCAACATTTATGGCCACCCAATTTTTCTATCTATCATTCCTCAGCTCTAGTAGGTTATTGGAAGGTCCTTCTTCCATAATGGGAAATCCATTGCATGTCCTCTTATTGGAATATTGTTTAATACTGAGAGGGGGGGTGAATACATATTTATTCTTTTTAAATATTTAACACCACTTAATCATTGATCTTATTAAACACAACAAATGATCAACAAAGATGAAAAATACACATAATTTTAACATGAAACACCATAAATGTTATTTTTTTATATTTTTATATAAAGTTTACTTTTCATTTACAAGCTACACCTTGTATGAGACACCGATCTCCTCTTTTGGGCACCAACTCAAGGAGACAACAATCCCCTATTTTGAGCACCAACTCAAGGAGAGAACAATCCCATGTTTTTCAAGCACCAACTTGAGGAAGCTACAACACCCTGTTGTTCAGGCTCCACTATGTAGATGAATTTAATCCTCCCTTTCTCCACCCGTCCACCTCCACTGCATTTTTTAATATTCAAACTTCAATTTCTTCCTTTGGACTCTTCTTCTATTTAGATCTTCTAATTAAATTATTGAGTCCCACCTTCTTTCAACATATTTTCTTGTTTATATAGTCATCCAATAGGTATATGACATTGAACCATTGTGTCTCTTTATAAATAACAATGAACCAATGTATCTCTTCAATATAGGAATGTATCTCTTCATTATAAGTATGTGCCTTTTCAATATAAGATATTAATCATAATATTTTAATTAATACAATGTCAATGAACCATTGTGCCTTTTAGATCATTTAGTCATGTTTTCAATTGGGTCAATAGATTTTGACTATCATGATTTAATTCGTTTTTTACCTTACCTTAGGTAAATACCACCATGGTTTGCAAATACAATGTGCTCTTTCACTTTCATCCTTTTGATTTAACTTCACTTTCACTTGTACCTTTTCCTTTAATCAAATTTCACTTTTATCTTTTTCTTTATTCCACTTTCATATTTTCTCTTTTACGTAAACTCCATTTCCACTTAAATTTTCCACTTTCGTATTTATTAAAGTGATACCAAAGTCACATTTATATTTAATCACTTACTAACCTTTGGAATATATTTGATCACTTACTAACCTTTGACATTAATGACAATTTATTCAACAATTGACTGCCTCAGTGGATCCAACCATTGGTGGTCGCTACAAATTGTTTGGGTTTGAAGCTGTTAATGTTTATGCCATTATTATAGTTCTTTGCATTTCATTAGATAAGAGCATAATAATAACAAGATCACTGAGAAATACACATTCACAAGAGACACAACATTTATCCTGGGAAACCCTCTAGGGGAAGAAAACCCTGCAAAAACTTCCTTATCATAAATAGCTTATACAATGTTCAAGAGATAACTCAAACCAATACAGAAAGTCCTCCCCAAGAGATGCGCCACCCTTCTTCTCCTCTCTCCAACTTGTAATTGCAGCTTGCCTCATAAGAGAGTGAGCAAGTGAGTTGTATGTTTGAAGTGAGGCACTAGCCTCTTATTTATATCAAACTGGCATGTGTGAAAGGTCACAATTGGCAGGGCTGACCTCTCACTCTCGGTGGGTAAACCCACCTTTAATTAATTCTGGGTCTTCCATAATAACTGCTGGGGCTGACTTCTTATTTTGCACTTTGTAATTGTCCGATGACCAATCTGCAAAAGGGGATTTGGTCCTTATACAATTACCGACATGATTAATCCTCAATGGGGATTAATCCAATAACAAAAATAATAATAATGACATGATTAATCCT
>ML781998.1:211604-227664 GCA_009831015.1 Picea engelmannii
ACAAGATTTTATAATTCAGTGAAATATTCGCCAATATTTTACAAGATTATATAATTGACTAAAAGATTCGCCAAAAAATTATATATACATTTTATATTATTGATAAAATAGCCTTCAATTTTTCCTATGTATCATGGGTATTCACCCATTTATTATACATATAAATTTAGGGGGGGTTCTTAAAATCACCCCTGAAGGCAGGGAAGTGTGAGAGGAAAAAACCTGGGCATAGCCATTTGCGTGAGGGAGAGAGTGTGAGGGTTCTGGTGGGAAGAATTGAAGGATGGGGAATTTCTTGTCTTGGGGAGATGATAAGACAAGAAAATTGGGAGGTTGTTGTGCATGCGCAACACACATGAATGCATTCAAACATTCTGTCTTCATTGGTAGCCAGGATGCCAACATTTATGGCCACCCAATTTTTCTATCTATCATTCCTCAACTCTAGTAAGTTATTGGAAGGTCCTTCTTCCATAATGGGAAATCCATTGCATGTCCTCTTATTGGAATATTGTTTAATATTGAGAGGGGGGGTGAATACATATTTATTATTTTTCAATATTTAACACCACTTAATCATTGATCTTATTAAACACAACAAATGATCAACAAAGATGAAAAATACACATAATTTTAACATGAAACACCATAAATGTTATTTTTTTATATTTTTATATAAAATTTACTTTTCATTTACAAGCTACACCTTGTATGAGACACCGATCTCCTCTTTTGAGCACCAACTCAAGGAGACAACAATCCCTTATTTTGAGCACCAAATCAAGGAGAGAACAATCCCATTTTTTTCAAGCACCAACTTGAGGAAGCTACAACTCCCTATTGTTCAGGCTCCAATATGTAGATGAATTTAATCCTCCCTTTCTCCACCCTTCCACCTCCACTGCATTTTTTAATATTCAAACTTCAATTTCTTCCTTTGGACTCTTCTTCTATTTAGATCTTCTAATTAAATTATCGAGTCCCACCTTCTTTCAACATATTTTCTTGTTTATATAGTCATCCAATAGGTATATGACGTTGAACCATTGTGTCTCTTTATAAATAACAATAAACCAATGTATCTCTTCAATATAAGAATGTATCTCTTCATTATAAGTATGTTCCTTTTCAATATAAGATATTAATCATAATATTTTAATTAATACAATGTCAATGAACCATTGTGCCTTTTAGATCATTTAGTCATGTTTTCAATTGGGTCAATAGATTTTGACTATCATGATTTAATTCATTTTTTACCTTACCTTAGGTAAATACCACCATGGTTTGCAAATACAATGTGCTCTTTCACTTTCATCCTTTTTATTTAACTTCACTTTCACTTTTACCTTTTCCTTTAATCGAATTTCACTTTTATCTTTTTCTTTATTCCACTTTCATATTTACTCCTCTTTTACGTAAACTCCATTTCCACTTAAATTTTCCACTTTTGTATTTATTAAAGTGATACCAAGGTCACATTTATATTTAATCACTTACTAACCTTTGACATTAATGACAATTTATTCAACAATTGACTGCCTCAGTGGATCCAACCATTGGTGGTTGCTACAAATTGTTTGGGTTTGAAGCATCGTCCAACTTTAGCCTGGCAAGAATGGTGACCAAAACTTGCTATGAAATATCAATTACCATGTTTATATGATAGACTCAATGGTTCTCAATGTTGCATCAAAATATTTCCCTTCATCTACACTCTGAAATGATAGTGCACGAGAAAGTATTCTAGAGGGAGACTCACCAATATTTGTTTTGTTCATCATGATCCTGTACCAACAGAATATACAGTCACCAAGACAAATTGACTTGACCAATTTAGTAATTGAATTTTTTTCATTGTTTCATTTTCATTCTTTCATTCTTTCAGAGCACTCGACTAGGAGATCCCCTATATTTTGGTAGTCCACTGTGTTCCTGTAACTAGTATTCCTGTAGCTTTTACTGTAGTTCCATGTCATACTACACTATGGTACTTCTTGTATTCTTGTTGACATCAATGCCAACATGATATTTCCATTAATATCCCCCTTTGGCATTGATGGAAACACATCGTAAAACAAAATGCTCCCTTAACAATGAGTAATTGTTTTACCATTCTTTTCTCCCCCTTTGACATCAATGTCAAGGCCTCTAATATCAGAATGTTAGGGACCTAACCTACCTAACCCATCAAGTGGGTAGAATAATATATTTCCATGTAATATAGGTCAATATTAATAAGGCCTAGCAATAAGGAGGAATAATTCAAATGCAAGAAGATCTAATAGAAGCTTCTGCTTCTAGAAGGATCTTCCTCTAGATTGTTCTTTTGGATAGATAGATTTAGTATAAATAGGAATAGAGGGTATGAGAAGTGGTGTCTTGGATATTATTGTAATAGATATCTTCTCTGTTGGAGGTTTCCCCCTTGAAGAGGCAAGTGAACATTTCTTTCAGTAATCAAAGTGCTCTTTCTGGTGTTATTATGGTATTATTGTGGTATTGTTCTGGTTATATCATTGTTTTTCTGCCATTTATGGATAATTATTTATATTATTCATACTATTTATATCTATAATACTACACAGAATGAGGTCCATCACCAGTTTTTTGTTTCTCAACCTTCTTTTGTTTCAAGTGACGATACTTGTCATTTGTTTTTCTTTCTCCCCCTATCATCATCACCTTTTTTTTATTCTAGGGATATTACTCCCAAATTTTTCCTTAGATGTTCAAATGCTTCTTTAGGTAGGGGTTTAGTGAATATGTTTGTTATCTACTCCTTTGAACCAACATACTCCAATATAACCTTTTTGTCACTAACTTTCTCTCTCAAGAAATGATACTTGATAGGTATATGTTTGGTCTTTGCATGCACGACTGAATTCTTGGAGATGTTGATGGCACTTGTATTGTCACAATAGATAGGAATCAATTTCTTACATTCAATTTTTATATCCTCCAATGTTTGTATCATCCATAAGATTTGAGTGCAACATTTAACATCTGTAATATATTCAGCCTCTGTTGTAGATAGTGAAATTGATGATTGTTTTCTACTTGACCATGAGACTAGACATTCTCCTAAGAAAAATGCATTTCCACTAGTGATATTTTTGTCATCCACACTACCAGCCCAATTAGCATCTGTGTAGGAAATTAGTTCAAACCATTTATTCCTTGGATACCATAAGCCAAAGTATGATGTGCCCTTAAGATATTTAAATATTCTCTTGACAACCATCACATGTGATTCCTTGGGAGATGATTAAAATCTTGCTACCATTCCTACTGCCTGCTTGATATCAGGTCTGGATGTAGTCAAATATAGTAGGCTCCCAAGCATAGATGTGTAGAGACTTGAATCTATATAAGGTGACTCATCTTCCTTGCTGAGTTTGTAACTGGTTGTCGTTAGAGTGCTAACATGTGCACTTTTAGATATTCCAAATTTTTTACGTATCTTTTTCAGGTATTTGGATTGAGTAAAAAACATTCCTTTTGGTGATTGAGTGATTTGAAGTTCAAGGAAGAAAGTTAGCTCTCCAATCATAGACATTTCAAACTTTTTTGACATTTCTTGAGAAAATTAATAACTTGATTAATCATTGTTGCAACTAAATATGATGTCATCCACATAGACCACTGTGACTAACAAACTATTTTTTTCAATTCTAAGATAGAAATTATTATTAGAATGACTCTTTTGAATCCTTGTTGAAATAGGTACTTATCCAATCTTGCATACCATGCTCTGGATGCTTGTTTAAGGCCATAGAGTGCCTTCTTCAATCTATACACTTATTCTTCTTTTCCTGGTTGTTCAAATCCTTTTGTTTTTTCTATGTAGACTTCTTCTTTTAGGTTTCCATTAAAAAATGCAAACTTTACATCCATCTGATAGACTTTAAAATTATTAAAGCATGAGTATGCTAGAAATAATATGATGGATTTCATTATTTCAAATGGAGCGAAGGTTTCTTCAAAGTCAATCCCTTCTACTTGTGCATATCCTTTGCACACTAATATTGTTTTATTCCTTATAACTTGACCATATTCATTAAATTTATTTTTAAAAATCCACTTGGTCCCTACCAAAGTTTTGTTCTTTGGTCTTGGGACAAGTTCCTAGGTCTGATTTTTCTCTATTTGGTAAAGCTCTTCATTCATGGCTTTGATCCAGTATTCATCTTTGCTGGCCTCTGCAAATTTTTTGGGTTCTATTAGGGAGAACAATGCTTGTTCTGATTCATATGTTAATTTTCTTCTTGTTTCAACTCTATCACTTTTGTTACCAATGATTTGACTTTCAGGATGATTTATTTGTATTCTCCTAGATGGTGCTTTTGTATCTTGTCTTAGTTATTCTTCCTCTTCCTTTTATTCTTCACTTTGTAATTCATCCTCTTTTATTTCTTTAGTTTCTTCATCATCATCATCATCTCTTATCCTTTAATCAAATTGTGGATTATCTTGAGATTTGATCCCTTCTGTTTTTATGTCATCCACTTTTACATTTGCACTTTCCAAAATCTTGTGTAGCTTTAGATTATAGCATATGTAGGCCCTTTTTTTGGATGAGTAACCAATAAATATTCCTTCATCTGATTTGGAATAAAATTTTCCTAAGTTATCATAATATCTCTTTATGTATAATTTTCTCCCAAAAACTATGAAGTGCTTAATTGGTGATGATTTGCCAAACCACAACTCATATGGTGTTTTGTTGTGGTTAAATATAAGTTGTTCTCTGTTAAATATGCACACTGATGTATACATTGATTCTCTCCAATATCTATGTAGGAGTTTCTCTTCATTTAACATGGTTTTGGATGCTTCTTGAACAATTCTATTTTTCCTTTCAACAACTCCATTTTTCCGAGGAGTTCTTGGAGCTGAAAAGTGTCTTTTAATTCCACCTGTTGCACAAAATTTGTTGAAATCAATTGAGGTAAATTCCCCTCCATTGTATGATCTTAGGCACTTGAATTTGAGATCAGTCTCATTTTCAATTTTTCGAATGCTTCTAATTTTTCTTTGAGAAAGGATACCCAAGTCATTCTTGTATAGTCATCAATGAATAAAATGATGTAATGTTCACCTTGTGCACTTTTATTTCTTGTTGGTCCACAGAGGTCAATATGAATAAGTTCTTATGGTTTTGATGTAGAGTATTCCTTTTCCATGAATCTTACTTTTGTCTGCGTCCCATGTTGGTAGTGCCTACAAACAAAGTTTGAAGATTTTATAATCTTTGGCATGGCTTTCACAACTTCCTTTCTACTAACTTTTATCAAGTTATCAAATATTATGTGTCTCATTCTTCCGTTCCATATCTAACTTTCATCTATTTGTCCC
This sequence comes from Picea engelmannii, assembly GCA_009831015.1. Classification (NCBI taxonomy): domain Eukaryota; kingdom Viridiplantae; phylum Streptophyta; class Pinopsida; order Pinales; family Pinaceae; genus Picea; species Picea engelmannii. The sequence continues at coordinate 216,963 of ML781998.1, forward strand.
ATGCAACATTTTTCTTCTTCTTCTTCTGTGTTTAAGATATATAAATCACTTGATGTCCTTGGTACAACATCCACTAATTTTCTCGAGTCTTCATTTATAATTTCACATTGTTGAGAGTCAAATATGAGAATGTGTCCTTGATAACATGTTTGGATCACACCGAGGAGATTAGGCTTCAAATTTTCAACTAATAACACATTTTCTGCTTTAACTCTATTATTTCCCAGACTGACTGTACCCCTTCCAAGTATCTTGGTAGAGACATCATCTCCTAATATAAAAAATCCTTTTTCTTTCCTTTTCAGATTGAGAAATTTGTTTTGATCTCATGTCATATGCTTTGAACATCCACTGTCATTATACCATTGGCTTCTTTTATTCTTGGCATATAAGGCTACCTTACATTATGTTTCCTTTTCTTCTATTTTTTTTCCTTCCATATCTTCTTATATTTTTCTTCTTGAATGTTGGAAATACTTGTCTTCATGGAATCTTTTGATAGTCTAAAATTACTAGCTTTATGACCATAATTGTTGCATTTGTAACATTCAATATTGTAATCTTGTAATGGAGAAAATGAATTATAGTTTCTACTCCTTTGATTGCTACTAGACTTGTTGTTCTTATGGCCATATCCTTGAACACTTTTATGATGGTTCTTTCTATAAGCTTTAAAGTCTAATGCTTTATGCCCAAAATTATGACAAGAAAAACAATAGCAAAGAAAGAGTTGTTGATACCTTTTTGGGGGAGCTCTTATTGGAGTAGTATTTCTTCTGTACTCATTTGTTTTTGGAGATAGTGCAGATCTTTTTTGATTATATGCTATCTTTATCTGATTCTCTTCTCTTTTGAAGGAGCTATGAAGGGAAGTTGCATAAGTCCTTGGATTTCTATCACTTTTCTATATTCCATATTTTGAGCGTTTATTAGTTTCCTTGTGATAATAACCCAGTCCACCCTTATTACTTGATGGTATTTGACTGTTAATGATTTTATCCAAGATTTGAAAGGTTAGTGCCTTTTTCAAGTTTCCTTCTTAGAAGAACTATTTCAACCTCTAAATTTTCACATTTTTTCTCCTTGTCATTAAGTTGTTTACTTGAGACTTCTTCAATTCTTTTGGCTTCCTGTAATTGCATTTTCAAATCAACAAAGATTTGTTCTATTTCCTTGATGCCTTTTTAAACTTCTTCTTATCTTTATTTTTGTTCTTCCTTATAATCTAACATTTGTTCTTTTAATGATTTGTTCTTCCTTTTATATTTTATCAATTCTTCAAGACATTAATAAGTTCTTCTACAAGGTCTACTTCTCCTTCAACTTCACAGTTTTCTTCATGTCCATTATTATCTTCAGTAGTATCAGTTTGAGTTTCTATGCCCATAAATAGAAGTTTTGTCTCATCATCTTCAGTCATGTCAGATGAACTATTGTCTTCTTTGGAGTAAAAGTTTTTCTTTTTGTATAATTTCTTCTTGTTTCCCATTTTCCCCTTTTTATGTTCTTTATGGTTATAAGTTTCTTCATAATCACTATCCTTATGCTTTGGATAGGGACATTTGGAGGAAAAATACCCAAATTTGCCACAATTGAAACATTTGAGAGGTAACTTCCCTTTGTATTTCCTAGACCCTTTCTTGAGTTTCCTTATAAATTTAGCCTCTTCCTCATCTAATATGTCCGAGTGAATTTCATTTGACACATGCTCATGATTATTTTTTGCTTTTGAAGCTTTGAAATCTACTTCCCTTTTTTATGTCCTTTCTTTCCTTGTTTTCATTTCATAGGCTATAAGAATCCCATCAAGTTCATCCATTATAAGTTTGCCAAGGTTTTCTAGATCTTATAAGGTATATACCTTGGAATCATATCTCATTGGTAATGATCTCAACATATTTTGGACAATAATTTTGTCATTTAAATATTCTCTTAGTGCTCTGATTTAATTGACAAGTTCATCTACTCTTAGAAGATACTCTACAGTGTTTTGTTCTTCTTTCATCTTCAAGTTTTCAAACTTTCCTATGTATGTTTGAAGATTTTCTTGCTTGACTTTGGAATCTCCTTGATAGATTATTTTTAGTTTGTCCCATATCTCTTTTTCTGATTTACAATGCATGAATTTGACAAATACATTATTTGTTAATACACCTAGAATTGCATTTACAAGTCTTAAATTATAATTGCAGAGTTTCTTTGCAATTGTGTATGAAGGCAAAATTTATGGTATATCATAATTGTTTATCACATATAGCCATGCATCACACCCCAGTTCCATTAGGTAACTTCTCATTCTTGTACTCTGGAATGCATAGTTATCTCCTTTGAATAATGGAGCTTTGTTTGAGGACATTCCTTCTTGTTGATCCATTGTGATTTCTTAGAATCTTCCTTCCAATTATTAGATTGTGATGAAGGAACCCACTCTGATACCAATTATTTGAATATTGTTTAATATTGAGAGGGGGTGAATCATTTTTTTTTTTTTTCAATATTTCACACCACTTAATCATTAATCTTATTAAACACAACAAATGATCAAAAAAGAAGAGMAATACACAAAATTTTAACATGAAACACCATAAATGTTATTTKATGTATATTTATATAAAGTTTACTTTTMATTTACAAGATACAACTTGTAGGAGACATCAATCTCCTCTTTTGAGCACCAACTCAAGGAGACAACAATCCACTATTTTGAGCACCAACTCAAGGAGACAACACTCCCCTATTTTGAGCACCAACTCAAGGWGACAAGAATCCATTGTTTTTCAAGAAMCAACTTGAGGAAGATGCAAATCCTTGTTGTTMAAGATCCAACCTGTAGAGGAATTTAATCCTCTCTTRGTCCACCCTTCCACCCTCAATGYAGTTTTTAATATTCAAACTTCAATTTTTTCCTTTGGATTCTTCTTYTGTTTAGGTCTTCTTATTAAATCATCGAKTCACACCTTTTTTCAACATATTTTCTTGTTTATATAGTCATCCAACATGTATATGACATTGAACCATTGTGTCTCTTTATAAATAACAATGAACCAATGTACCTATTCAATATAGGAATGCATCTCTTCATTATAAGTATGTGTCTTTTCAATATAAGATATTAATCATACTATTTTAATTAATGCAATGTCAATGAATCATTGTGCCTTTTAGATCGTTTAGTCATGTTTTCAATTGGGTCAATAGATTTTGACTATCATAATTTAATTAACTTTTTACCTTACCATAGGTAAATATCACCATGGTTTGCAAATACCATGTGTTCTTTCACTTTTACCCTTTTTCTTGAGCTCCACTTTCACTTTTACCTTTTTATTTAATTCAATTTCACTTTTACTTTTTTCTTTATTTCACTTTCATATTTGCTTCTCTTTTACATAAACTTTGTTTCCACTTAACTTTTCCACTTTTGTATTTATTAAAGTGATGTCAATGTCACATTTATATTTAATCACTTACTAACCTTTGACATATATTTGATCACTTACTAACCTTTGACATTAATGACAATTTATTCAACAATTGACCTCTTGAGTGGAACTAACCATTGGTGGCTGCTGGAAATTGTTTGGGTTTGAAGGGTCATCCAACTTTGGCCTTGAAAGAATGATGACCAAAAATTGCTACAAAATATTGACTACCATGTTCATCTAACATAATCAAGGTTTATAGGTGTTGCATCAACAAATTTCCCTTTGAATACACTCTAAAATGATAGTGCACGAGAAAGTATTCAAGAGGGCGACTCCCCAATATTCGGTCTATTCATCATGATCCTGTCTCAACAGAATATACAATTACCAGGACAACTCGACTTGACTAGTGTCATAATTGAAATTGTTTCATTCTTTCATTATTTCAAAGAACTCGACCTTATGATCCTTGTATTCAAATAGTCCACTACATTGTTGTAACTCAGTATTCATGTAGTTTTTACTGCAGTTCCATGTCATACTCCAATATGGTACTTCTTGTATTCATGTTGAAATCAATGCCAACACAATATTTCCATCACCTATCATGTAAACATACATTTCCTTAATGCATTAAGTTGACATGCTCCTCACGAGCACTGTTGTTCCCAATCATTCTCCATTGGTCAATGCATTCATGACATATTGGTTCATGAATTTTCTTGCAAGGATGTCAATCATCCTTGACTGCTAGAGGTTCACACCTCCATCACTCAAGTTCTTCTTCCTGAATCATACCCTGCTTGGGTATCAATGGCATACACCATCCATTCAAAAGTATTTTCAATTATTAAAATAGTAAATTATTTCAGGAAGGATTCTTACCCTATGCTTCATATCTTATGCCACATAGGCATGAACACTTTTATACATGTCCTAGCTTCCAACACCCTCTCAGATATTACCTCATATGTGGTGCTTCCTGGGTACTTCTAAATTACCTTTCACAGTTCTCTTTTATCAACAACCTTCTTGCATTCCTCCTCCACCTGAGGATGTCCACCATTGGCAGTTTCCCTTTCCCAACAACTCCAATCATTTTCTACACACAACATGCATCATCATATTCAAAATTTTGTCAATTGTCATGTAAGATTCAAATGCATGTACCATAGTATTTTAATTAGGAAAAAAAATTCAAATATGCCCCATCATATCTATATTCACTTTACCACATTGCTCTCAATTTTTTCATGAGTGAAAACACAACTAATTTTCCAGTTGTCTTTACAGTCATACAACTATCACATTCTCATTCCAAATACAATCACATGCATCGACATATCAATTTCTCATACCAGAGAAACACAATAAATAACAAGAAAGGAGTTAAGGGACTCTTCCCCTGTCCAACTCCTTCTTCACAACCCAATATTTCTAGTTTAGATGAATTATTTCCAAAACCCTACTACCTTTACACATCATAGCTTATTCATTTGAATACATTTATTATTTTATCCTTCATTTACTAGATGTACTTGTTTTCACCGATGCCCTTTTAAAGCATACAACTTTGTCTCATGATTCAGAATTTGAAAGTAGGAAAATGTGTCCTCCTTTTATCTTATTTGTTTATGCAATCTATCCCTCCTAGGATCTAACTACTCTTTTCCTTGAGTAGTCTTGGTCAGGTTCACCTTGACCTTCTTCGGTAAATCAACATGCTACATCAACAAGCTTTTTTTCATAATAATTTATGAACATGTGTATTTTTCACATTACCATTCAGACATCAGAATGGTCAACGTTCATTTGTTAGTGTGTCATTCATGCATTATGCTTTATAATGTAATCCATGATTATTATATAATAGGAATTTAATCCCACTTACTAATTCTCAACAGTCATTAAGATTAAATCTTTGTTCTCTTGACAAAGTCTTCACACAATTCCTCCATAGGAAACTTCTTCAACATGCAACCCTCTTGTTACATATCCCTCATAATCTGAAATGAACTCAACCTTGAGTCCACCTCAAGTTCATTATTTCAGATATCTACCCCAATTATTTATATATAACTAGGTATGTATTCTTATTATGCATTTAGTTTACATATCCAGTTAGGTATCTTCATGTTATGAGATTTCCTTCGAGTTGTGCTTCCATGTGCTTAATCACAAGCATTAGTATGTTGTGTGTGTCCTCCACTAGCACACTTCATAGTTTCACATACATATTTATTAAAAATCATAGTAGACATGATTGTTCACAACCATTCTCTTGCAATCCTTAAACGAAAAATCATATTTCCTTCTATCATGACAACAAAGCATCCTTAATTATTTATTCTTTCAACAATTACACTATCCATGGTGAAATGAAACATATCCTCAAAAAACTATTATTCAAAACAAAACAATAATGACTTCTTCAAAATAGAGTCAACCATGCATCCATGTCATCACTCAGATCTAGCAAGTACAAGTCTTTCCTCACATCCTACTAGATCAAGCAATCATATTATACTTTTGAGCATGTATATGTATATCTACATATATGTATGTGCATAACTTGCACCTTTTTACCTCATTCATTCATATTGTTTTAACATTATCCAATTTTTTATGATACTTTATAGTCACTTACACAACCAATCCCATCAATAAAATCATAATTATGTTGCCCTCTTTACAAGATAATAACCAACAAAAGGCCACTTTTTCTCTTTGCTCTCTTAGCATTTTATCTTAGCTCTTTCTGAGGAATTTCATACTTCCTGAAGTTATTATTTTAACAAAATAATTAGACCCTTCATCATAGGGTCAACCATGCATCCATTGCATCATTCAGTCCAGGAAAGCACATTCCTTGCCTTACTACCCTCTTACTGATGAATTCATATCATGCCCTTTAGTATTCATACACTTATACACCATACTATTGGATTTTCCTTATTTACAGAGCATTAGTTTTACTAGTGTTGTTTTACTTCGTTATCATTAACATATATATACCATGTAATGAGTAGTAGCAGCATAAACAAGAGACAAAAATAACACAAGAGATTTATCCCGGGAAAACCCTAAATGGGGGAAAAACCCCAAATGGGGGAAAAACCCCAAATGGGGGAAAAACCCAACAAATTTTCTTAGATAGATTTCATTCACAAAGCAAGTTCAATAAGATAAACCCTAGCACAAGTGCTAGCTCAACTAGAAATACCACCCTAGCTACAACAATAAAAACATACAAAGGTAGCGCACCTCCTTGAGGAGTAGTACACAAGAGAGAGATATCAAAATACTGAACAAGAAGAGAGTGTGAGTGAGTGAGAAAATGAGCTAAGGCTCCTCCTTATTTATAGTCTTCTTGTCCTTCTAGTTGGGTCAACTTCTCTTTTGGGAAGGTGTCTTTTTATTATACTTTATTCTTCCGGGCCAACTTATCTTCTATGGTATTTCAACATATGTCCAATGGATCGCTTGCTTCCAGAATCTTCTCCACATATAAGAAAGGTCATCTAGGAGGGAAAGATCCACCCGCAGCTACCAAAAGACATATTTCACGATGTCTTAATTTGGTAGTCCATTGAATACTCTGCAATTTGATAGCATGCACACAACTACTACAATGCCTTTGTTAGCTTGAATCATTAGGAACAGTCTCTGCAATCAAACGATAACACACACATATACATCCAAAGGATCTGGTAATCTCCATGAAAATCATCTAGTAGCACATAACTACTTCAAAGTCATCCAATAGATCACAATTGTTGCCAAGTAGTAAAAAAATGTTGCCTATTGACACATAGTCACTACCAGTGGAACACATCCACTGTAGTAGCACAAAAATACTATCCCAAGACACACACAGTCTTCGCCAATGGTACACAATCACCAAAGTAGCACACAAATACTGTCCGGAGTCACACAACCTCCTCCAGTGGAACACATCCACTGTAGTAGCACACAACTACTTTCCAGAGACACACAGTCTCCACCAGTGGTACACAACCATCGAAGTAACACACAACTACTGTCTAGAGTCACACAACCTTTTCCAGTGGAAAAAATCCACTGAAGTATCACACAACTATTTTTTGGAGTCACACAACCTCCTCTAGTGGAACACATCCACCAAAGTAGCACACAACTAATATTTGGAGTCACACCACCTCTGCCATAGTCTTACGACTACATGTGTGATGTTTCTTCTCTCATCATGTTTGACAGTGCATTACCCCCTCAGTCAACTCACATGACTAATCCATGGAACCCTTGGCCATAGGGGTTAGTTAGCATGAGAAGTAAAAACACACTTCCCTCTCAACAAGGGTGGACATTCCAAAACACTCTAAGCTTGTCCCCGAAGTACTCATACTTCACTCTTGACAAGGGCTTGGTGAGGATGTCCACTATATTCTTGTCCATGGATATGCACTAGAGCTCCACATCTCCTATCTGTACCATGTCCCAGATGTAATTATATTTGATCTCTATATGCTTAGACCTATCATGGAATACAAGGTTCTCGGTAAGATTCATGCAACTTGGATTGCCACAATGTATCAAAGTTGGCTCCAATTCTAGATCAAATATCCTAGCTAGAAAATTCCATAGCCATACTACTTCATGGCTTGCCACGCTTGTTGTGATATACTTCTAAAGTATTGAGTGTCACTAATGTCTGCTTCCTACTCAACCATGATATCATGCATGATCCCAGACTGAAGTAGAATCTGGAAGTACTCTTCCAATCCATTGCACACCCTACCTAGTTAGAGTCTTTATATCCCTGCAACTTTGCATCTCCACCTAAGACATATCTCAATCCATATCCAACCATACCATGACGGTACATCAACATATGATTTGTTGCCTTCCAATGTACCTGTCTAGGTCCTGCTAACACTGTCATTTTTTTAGTTATATTCAGTCTTAGTCGAGTCATGGTCCATGTGTCAAAGCATGTGAGGTTAGTTACCAAATAATGAATGGGTCGAAGTTAGAAAGTGGCCGATTGGCCCTTGGAGTTGGGAAGGGATGTTAGAACCAAAACATGTGTAAGTGGTAAAGGTATTTTCCCAAAGAGTTGGGTTTTGTCAGAGGAGAAAGTTTTACGTGCCAGAAGTCGAGGCAAGTTGTTAAATATAAGTCATGTTAGAAGACGTAATGACCATCATCAACTCATTATGAAGTCAAAAAGAATGAAAAATCACGGTGCTCATATCACATATACTCTACAGCTCTTATCATATGTACTTTACACGCCCCAAATTGTACCCGTCGTGCGGATGTGCTGCAAAAATATTTGTCTTTCTTTTAAACCTCTAGTCACCATGGAATCAGTATCCCCTGGCACGATTCTAGCTCTCTACCACCCAGTTATAAATTCTGGTTGCTGTTGAGCCTCTAAATTGACATCCCCACTACCCTATTATACTCCTCATCTATACCTTTTTGGCTTACCTAAGCTTGGGTAAATGACAAAGAACACTACCATTAGCCATTGATAAGGTCATAAGGTAAAGTATAATTAATTCATGCATTTTTGTGGTTTATTGAGCTAGGAGATTAAATGTTTCATGTACTAATGCTTCAATTTGCCATGTATAATCTTTGACCTCTAGATAAGTCCAGCCTTCCTGTACCAACTCAGCTATCCGGTACTTGTGCGCTAGATTGCCACTGTTCAAATCCGGTACCAAGCGCACCTTCTATTAAGATCCAGTACTGAATCTCACCTGTCGCGATCCGTTACCAACGCCCGTAGACTATTGTGATCCGATACCCCATTTGTGCACTGTTCAGATCCGGTACCATCTACCTGTCATGATCTGGTACCAATACAGGAAGCTGAATGTACCAAGTTTAGCTCCAGATCATGCCCAAGACAATTGTTGGATGTTTATTGAATCATAAATGTTTTAGCAAGGCTATGTTAGGATAGTTTGTTGTTGCTTCATCCTCATGCACTTTGTGTCATGAGGATGAAGCTTAAAATATGTAACTGAATAATTAAATTTAACAATTGACTGATTTGCAAACGATTTCACCTCCTTGTGTTTCACGACTAAGACTGTTTAAATAGTCATGGCAAGGGTGGTGGAGGTAGTGAAAAATTTAGCATAACACAACATGTGAAGCAACGTTACATATTGTAGAACATATTCTGGGTGAAGATTAATATAAGGACGTCATTTATCTCCATGTCTTGATCGATTATGATTGAATGTGAGTTGAGTTGTTAGCATAGTTTGATTCTATGTTTTGAAGTTTGAATAAGAGTAATGTGTGGGTTGAAAGCAAGCTTACTGTAGACTCCAGTCGCTGACCTATTGAAGCGGCAAGGGCCCACCACCCAACAAAGGTCAACATCTTCATAGATTAGTATTAGCATTTGATTTCAATAGTGTAAATGTTAGATTAGTTAAAGCTTTAATTCTTTTAGATGATAGCAATATAGTTTAGACTAGGATTTCAATTATATAATTGCTTAGAGATATTTACTCACTCTATTTTGCATATGCTCTGTTTCTGTTTTTATGAATTTGATTTTTTCTCATGGACATGAATGTTGGCAACAATAGTCAGACATATTTGTAGGAGAACTAGTGAAGTTCACAATAACACATTGTGAACCACAACATACTCAGTATATTGACTGTTGAACTACCCATGCTACGTCTTGATGATTGATGTGTGATTTCCCTTTCAAAAGTGTGATTGCATAGTTAGTTCTCTGGGTCAGATAGCAGATTTAATCTGTCGAAAGAACTCCATCTCATACTTTCATGTGCCATAATGGAGTAGATGGCCTCTCTGTGAAAGACAACCAAAGTGTGTTTCAGTTTGCTAGTTTGTTTTGTTTCCAACATACATAATCTAGAATAGTTCTATACTCATGACATTAGAATTACCTTTCTTACTGGTGTCTTGTAACTCTGTTTATTACGAATCCTGGATTGATAATTAATGAGTGCATTATACTAAAAATATAAGCATCACAACATTTTGGCGCCGTTGCCGGGGAGTTGCAAATGGTAGGAAGTGATTTTTAGCTTAGATTGTTTTGCATAAATTTTGAATGCTTTTAAAGGCTTCTTGAGGGAGGAGGATAAAACATTTAAGACGTGAGTGAAGAGCCACGCGGCCACTAGAGTGGCGTTCTCCGAAATTAGGTTACCTTCTTACCTTCTAGATAGAATTAGGATTTCAATTCAGTTAAGAATCAAATTTCCATTTTATGCATAGATATAGAGATAACAAGGGTA
>ML781998.1:229689-250173 GCA_009831015.1 Picea engelmannii
TTTGACACTATGCAAAAGCTCCAAATCAACCAGTTAAGACCAACCCAAACCATGATAGAATTGGCAGATAAGTCAGTCATTAGCCCTGCAGGAAGCCTAGATGATGTCACAGTCACTCTAGCTTCTTGGGAATATCCAGTAGAATTTTTAGTCATCTATTCTAAATCATCCTCCAAACCAGGACACCCTGTGGTTCTTGGCCGCCCTTGGCTGGCCACAACATATGCCTTTATCAGATGTCGGTCTAGTGAGATGACTATATCCAATGGCGCACATAGCTAAAAACTTGTTCTCTTCCCTCCTTCCCAGCCGACACAGGAAATACCTATTTGGTTAGAAAATCCTTATGGAGAGGGAGATTGTATCAGACCCCTATTAACACTTGAACAAGTAAGAGGAATGCAATAACAATCGTATGAACAAGTCTTAAGTTTATTTTTGGCTGATACAAATTGCATTGAATACCCGAGGTCTTTTGCAGAATTGTCACACATTTTCAGTTCTGAATTTCAACAAACTTGGCACCCTGATATCACTCAATTATATACTTTATCACTAGCTTCCTCAGAAAAGGAAGAAACTACCGAACTTGTTGAGATTAGCCCAGGAAAACCTCTGTATATCAACTCTAGTTTAGAACCAGAACAAAAGACGCAAGTAATTGAAATGCTCCAAAGACAATTTGATGCCTTTGCATGGGATTATGCAGACATGAAAGGCATTCACCCTAACACATGCACACATCACATCTACACTAATGACCAAATCAGACCAGTTAGACAACCTCAACGAAGGATGAATCCAACCCTTAAAGATATTGTAAAAGAGGAATTGCAAAAACTCCTTCAAGCCAATCTCATATACCCCATTTCAGATAGTCAATGGGTGTCTCCACTTGTCATAGATCCCAAGAAAAATGGTAAGTGGAGAATATGTGTAGAATTTCTGGAGTTGAACAAAGCCACCCATAGGGATTATTTTCCCTTACCATTTATTGATCAGGTGTTGGATACCTTGTCCGAAAAGAAGTATTTTTTGCTCCTGGATGGGTTTAGTGGTTATAACCAAATACAAATAGCACCTGAATACCAAGAGAGGACCACTTTCACCTGCCCATGGGGAACCTATGCTTATAGGGTGCTTCCTTTTGGACTTTGCAATGCCCCAACGACTTTTCAAAGGGTTGTCCTAGTCATTTTCTCTGACTTGACCAATGATTGCATGGAAGTCTACATGGATGACTTTACAGTCCATGGAGAAGACTTCTAGGAAGCTTTGACCAGTATAGAAAAAGTCTTGATTAGGTGTAAGGAAACTAATATTTCCTTAAGTAATGAAAAGTCAAAAATGATGCTCACTGAAGGTATTGTTTTGGGACATCACATTTCTAGTTCTGAAATGAGAGTTGATCTGGCAAAGATTTATATTATCACACAAATCAGAATACCTTCCTCACAAAAGGAAGTTTGCATCTTTTTAGGGCATGCTGGCTACTATAGAAGATTCATTCCAAATTTTACAAGCCTAGCTACCCCTTTATTCAAGTTATTATCTAAAGAAGTCGAATTTAAGTGGGATGATGAATGCCAAATATCTTTTGAGATTCTAAAACAAAAATTATCAACTACCCCTGTATTAAGAGGACCAAATTGGTCCCTTCCTTTTCATATCTGTACCGATGCCTCAGACATAGCCCTTGGGGCAGTTCTTGGACATAGGGAAAATCAAATGCCCTATGCTATTTAATTTGTCAGTAAAAATCTGTCTCCAGCTGAAGTTAATTATACGGTCACAGAAAAAGAATTGCTAGTTGTAGTCCATGCTATCAATAAATTTAGACACTATATTACAGGATATCAAGATTTTGTACACACTGATCATTCATCCATAAAATTCTTAATGAAAAAACCTGTAACAAATCCTAGAGTTACAAGATGGCTGTTATTATTACAAGAGTTTAATATCAACATTATTGATAGACCTGGTAAGAATAATCTTGTGGATGATTTCTTATCTAGAATGATTCATCTGGGAGATAACGCACCAGTAGAAGATAACTTTCTTGATGAAAAATTGTTTGCTATTTCTACATTCACTCCTTGGTATGCAGATGTAGCTAAATATCTTGTGACAGGGAAGATTCCTCAGAAATTGTCTCCTAGAGAAAAATAGAAAGTAATTCAGCTAAGTGCAAACTACATGTGGCACGATGATTGCCTCTACAAAATAGGACCAGATTTGGTAATCAAGAGATGTGTAAGGGAAGATGAAATTCATGATATTCTGCAAGCCTGCCATGATGATCCTTGTGGAGGACACTTCGCAGACAAGAGGACCGCTTACAAAGTTCTGCAATCTGGTTACTACTGCCCTCATATTTTCAGAGATGCTAAAACCTATGTATCCAATTGTGATGAATGCCAACGAATGGGTAAGCCTACTGCACAAGACCAAATGCCACTTCAAGCCCAAGTAGTTATTGAGCCTTTCAAGAAATGGGCATTAGATTTTGTAGGGCCCATTAACCCTACATCTAAAAAGAAAAAATATATACTTGTATGCACCGACTATGTGACTAAGTGGGTTGAAGCAAAAGATTTACCAGCTGCAAGTGAACAATCAGTGGTAGATTTCCTTTTTAACGACATCTTTACTAGATTTGGTGTACCTCGAGAAATTTTGACTGATCAGGGAACTCAATTTACCTCTCATCTAGTCAAAGCTGTTACAGAACAATACCAAATCAAACACATGAAATCTACACCCTACCACCCACAAACAAATGGACAAGTAGAATCTATAAACAAAGTTACTAAGTCCATTCTTACCAAAACAGTACAGCTACACCACAAGGATTGGGCTGACAGATTAATAGAAGCCATATGGGCTTATAGAATCACCTGGAGGAATACAACATGACATACACCCTACGAGTTGGTGTATGGGAAGCAGGTGCTTCTTCCCATAGAATTCCAGATCAAAACCTTCAGGATTTCAGTACAAGTTGGCATGAACTTGGATGAAGCCTAGCAACAAAGACTCTTGCAGCTTAATGAGTTGGATGAAATCAGGCAGGAAGCACTTCAAAGAACCACCCTCATTCAAGAGCAGAGAACAAAATGGCATGACAAGTATCTCAAAAAGAAAAATTTTCAACAAGGAGATTGGGCCCTGTTGTATGACAACAAATTCAAGAACTTCAAAGGTAAGTTAACTACTTGTTGGATGGGACCTTACGAAATTGACACTATCCGTGATAATGGTTCAATCAGTATAAAGACAATTGACGAACAACCGACACCACTACTTGTGAATGGTCATCGGTTGAGAATTTATAACAAACCCATGTCAAAAGAGGAATTTTTGACTCGTATACTACAGAATTCAGATATGCAGGTGATCAGTAAGGAAGGAGACCTCCCTACTGATCCACATTGATTGATTGGTTTATTAGAAAATTTTGTACTTAGGTGTGGATCGAGTTTATTTAATAAGCTGAAGGTAACAAGAGATTCTTACCTCCTTTTCTTTTACTCTCGCAATTTTTTTTTTTTGTAAGTAGATTTCTATAATTTATTTGATCCTTCATGAACTTGCTAAACATCAGTTTGTAGGCATCAACGATACTCTGTTCTGATCCGGTACCAACAATACTGTTTTGGTACCAGAAATCCTGTTCTGGTCCCATACCAGCAGTCTTGTGCTGGTCCGGTACCAGAAGTTTGTCCTTATATGGTACTATCAAGACAAATTACCTAATTGACAAGGCATGCTATGAATATTTCAAAATCTTATGTCAAATAATATGAAGTATGAAGCCATGCAACAACCACTTAAGTTGGAATCAAGAAGCCGAATGTAGCATCAAATGGCAGCCCTTGTGAAGCAATAATTTCTTTTGGTTATGTTTCCAACTAAAGGGAAGCATCTTTAATTTCTTTTAGTTCTGTTGCTAGCTAAAAGGAAGTATTTTAATTTCTTTTGGTTCTGTTTCATGAAAAAAAAAAGACACAATCTTTACCTATGATTGTTCAAAGAACCATAATCTGCTTCAAAGACTAGAAGTTGCCTTTATCCAGTATTTCAGCATGATTAAAGGGAAAAAAAAATATATTAGCCTACAAGTAACTATCTCACCCTAACTAGACTTCAATAGTATTCATTGGATTATCTTTACTAAAGAGTAACATATGAGTATATGAACACTCTCTATCATGGGCACACTAGGAAAACTTTTATGGAAGAGGATGTATCAGTACCCTAAGGAAACTTTAGGTCATTCTCTTATGGACAAACTCATACAAAATTATACATCTGGCTCACTCTAAAGAAATAATGTGCATAAAAAGTTTATTTTTCCTTCAGACAAATCTTTAAAAGACATTCAAAGAAGAGAATATACCTTCCAACCCAATACCATCCCAGCCTATAAAAAGGTTTTAAGACGAGCCTCCGTTGTCACCGTGTAAAGAACTCTTTAATAAAAACCAAAATAGGTGACTATGGACAAGAAGCCTCTGATGGAAAAAGGGTTTAAGAGACTAACCCGTCGGGATATTGAACAGGTCTGCTGGCAGCGGGTACTGGTCTATGGTATGACTAGGCAAACCCATCAGGGTAGTGAACAAGCCTGTTGGAAATGGGGCATTATGCTTGGGGAAGGGATTTCTCACTAATTATCACAACTACCCCACCGGAGTACTGAACAGGCTTGCTGGCAGTGGGTTCTGGTTGAGAAATGTCTCATCTATACTTGTCTGATTGGAAAATTCACTTTTGTCATTCAAAAAAAAATGAACACTATAAGAAAAGGTCACTATTGACATTTATGAGATACAAACTCCAGATTAACAAGCAACATAATTACTACAAGAAAATTTCCATTTGATAATTAGCCTAAGTCAAGTTACCGGTCTGGCATCTAAATCCTACTTTACCTAAGAAGGAAACTTATTAAAAGTGGAGCCCTAACTAGGGAGTCTAATCTACTTATACTGTGAAATTTATCTATAACATCTAATGATAGTAAATATTTGAAGCAAGTTAGGTTGGATTTGTTCTTCTGGCAAACATATAAAAACCTCCCTGTTTTCACTGCTGAATTCTACCTTTGTCAATAAGTCATCAAAAGAAAGGCAATTTCAATTTTTAGGTATGTGATCATATGCTAGGTGATAAATGTACTTCTGGAATCGTTATTGTATTAATCGGTAGGTGCAGACACTAACAGATCTCCCTAGATCCACCTGGATCTAGAACAAATCAAGACATGACATGACTCTTTCCCTAAGTTTTGACCATTGAATTAAATATGAGGCAAGAACAAATAACATACCTTATGATCGCTTCCTATGGTCTTTGTTGCACCCTCTTTGCTCCAGTGATTTCGTGCATTCAAGACCAAGACAACACAAACCAACCAAAGTGAAGATAGCACAATCTATTCAACAGTTAACCTATGTATATGATCAAGGAATTACACAATAAAGTGGAAATAGCTTTATGGGAAAGGGACATGCCACTGTATTATATTAATTGAAAGTAAAGATTACAACCTGAGCCTTGATGTCGTAAACTTCCTTTCGATGGCTCCTGGCTCTGACACACATACTTTCTCAATCCTTGCATGAAGAAGATCAAAACCCCTTGATAGACTTGCTAGAGTCTCCAAGCTGTCGTTCAAGCTTCAGTCATTCACACAATTCTTTCACCAATTCTCCAATGAATCTTGCTTAACCTTTTCCATGAGAATTCCCTCAATATATAGGAGAGAATGAATTAGTTACTTGGATAAGAATGATCCCAAAATATCAAGGAATCCAGTACTAGGATAACCATTCGAATGCCAACCCATCCTTCTAGAAGATTCCCTTCTAGAAGCATCAAGAATTCATCTTTTTCCTTGCTTTAAGAAGAGTTCGCACCCTAGTTGTTCAACACAGTGCGAGAAGTTTGCACCCTGGCTTAAAGAAGCTTGCGAGAATCAGGCATTCTTGCACCCAAATATACTAGCAGCCTACGAACTTGCTTCAAAAATGAGTTTTATTGAAAGAGATGAAAGTAACTTTTCTCAGGAGAAAGTTCTTATGAAGAGCCTGAGTACACCATCATCAATACATCATCATGACAACCAAAATTATGGGTAGCAGAATGCCCCCCAAAGTATGAGGTTGGAACCAGTGACAGTCGAAAGACTTTGTAAGCTGCATGTGTGTGTCGGAAACCAGGAGCACATCTAATCAGAAACCTACAAACACCCAAGCATCTACAGAATATCATATATACCAATTCTGAGGTAGGCATTCCCATAGTCAGATCATAGACAGATGACATTGTAGACATAGGTCATGGCCACCAATCATACACTATGGATCCATGCCATCAAAATACAACATAGCCACCAGGAATACACTCTGGATCTATGCGAGAAATTTCAAATCGAGACGACATAGCCACGAGACATACACAGTGGATCTATGTGTCATAGATTATACATACTCCATCGAAACCTGGACAAAAGAGATGATATCCAGGGTCTTCAATCTCGTCGCCCAAAGTACGAATCTAACCATGTGATTACATGTGTTGACGTCGAACATGGTAGAAACCACTTGATTACCGGTCATTGATGAAACCGTTAACAAGTGCGAGGGAAATCACCATTGATGTTAATGACTCCCAAGGTACTCTAGTACAATCCATCGAGTGTGAATGAATGAGTTGAATTCGAACACCCGATGGAATATTTCGATCAGGGGTCAATGATGTAAACCCACTGTCGAAAGCGAGGAAACCTGCCATTGAGGTATGTAAGCTCCAAGGTACCAAAGAATTTCTAAGTCTTGATTCCGGATAATGAGCTGAAGTCGGCGGAACAAAACTCGTCACAGGAGGGCCTTGATGTATCCCCCATCAATGACATGAAATGAGTAACAGATTTTGAAGGTGAAACAGAGTATGATGTAAATTGTACCGGACACAGGGACAACCGACACAGAGAGAATGGACAACTGCAGATGGCCGACTCAATATAGGTTTCAGATGGACTTCTCTTGAACATATGAACGACACGACCGATGATTTGGCATCATTGACTCAAAGACAACATAGGGAATGACCTTGTAGCAAATCGAATGAGAGAAAAATGGATTTCCCAAACCGACTTCAAATGATGAATAGGGGGTGTCATGTTCAAGAGAGACACTTATTGCCAATTAATACGAAGATGATAACATATCCCTTTCCCAAATTTTCCCCCACCATTTCTAGCGAGTACCTCTTTATTTTTACGCAAGCTTGAGGAGGATAACATATGCTTGTTGATGTAAGCTCATCCTTCGGACGAGTCCCTCAGAGTATGTTTAACGAACCCTAAGAAGGAGTGGTTCGGTCCCATTACGGGTCTGTCAATGTTTGTTTAACGAGTCTAGAGATAGAAAACTCGAAGGTTTTTCATGATTATAGAGTCTGGAAAAATGCTTAAAAGAGAACTCTCTCAGTTCATTTTTTGTAAAATAGTCTAGATGAGACCGAAAAAGAGATAAATTATCACTCACCAGACGCTCTCTTCAAATACTTTAACGAGCGTGAAAACAGCAAGGTCGCTCGACGATCTTTTCATGTTTAGAGAGTCTGAAAAGAGCTTAAAGAGGACTCCAGGGGGGTTCCTTTTTCGTATATCCTTGTTGAGACCGAAAAAGTGACAAAAGTATGCTCGATCGCGTTCTCATGTATTTGCGAGCGCAAGAACGGACAAAAACCACGCTCGAGGTTTTATACAAAAAACCATAAAAAATAATCAAAATATACGATGATAAAGAAAAAATTTATATCCGCATCCCTGTATAGGAACCTTGAAGTCATTATGCCTGCAAAAATTACACTCAAAAGGACATTAGGGATTAGGGTTTAATAGATAAATAATCATAAAAAACCAAATGACATAGTAAAAGTAAATAAAAAAGGAGTAACAACTCTTTTACCATATCACTTTACCTTTCCACTATTTGAGCTCCAAAAACCCCTCTTTTACCCTCAAAGTTTGGCGTTAGATTGTGGGAGCTAGGAGTGTTCATTCAGCGAGCCGTCAGTGACAGTAAGGTAGGCTCTTTGTCCTTAACATTTTCATGGTTTAATTTTGTAATTTCATTGGTTAAAATTTCATTTTCGGGTTGATTTTGCAAGCCCTACTTGCGCGCTGCCATTCTCGCAGGCAAGCTACACAGGACCTGCGAGAATGGGGCATTCTCGCAGGTGAGCCTAAGGCTACCTGCGAGAACCGCAAAGATCAATTTTTTTTTAAAAATTTACCCAATGAACAAGAACCAAAACATGAAAAAAGTTGCAAATCTTCTTATTGTGCCTCTTATGCAGATAATTCGCCATCAGAATGGTGCTTGAATGGTGTGAAAGGGAGCACGAAGAAGACAATGCAATGGCTGAAAATTATCCACCTACTATTGCTGCTTTGAGAGACTGTGGATTCCTGAAGTACTTTCGTATCCCGGGTATGAGGGCCCAAGTCAGGTTGTTAGAGTACCTGGTGCGTATGTGGGACCCTGATCAGCAGGTATTTCATGTGGGGGTCCACACACTGTCTTTAGACATTGAGGGCATTTACTTTTTGATTGGGTTGTCCTGGCGCAGGTACTATGTGAGCCTGACTGGTAGCAGAGGTGGTGGGCTACAGATGAGTGAGTACTGTCGTTTACACTGCGTTCCCAAGGCTGAGAGAAAGAAAGGAAAAGTAGCTATTTGGGGGGTACGAGATTTGACCCTCTGTACTATCCTATTCACCATAGCTCGGATGGCTGGGAGTTTTGCTCCTCACATGGCGTTACAGAGTTACTTCCAATATTCTATTGAGTGTACTGAACCTCGGGTATTCAACTGGGCAGATGTTGTGCTTCGTAGTATAAAAAATCAGTTGACCAAGTGCAGACGAGGCAACCTGAAGCAATTCGGGTACAGATCTTTGTTGGTGTCCTTCTTCCTTGAGAGGGTTCCCTTACTAAGACTGCAGGTTGAGTGGAATTTACCGGCTCCCAGGGATCCAAGGATGTTGAGATGGTGTCGGCTCATGGCCCGACACGTAGCAGGACCGATCATCAAGTATGATGATACTTTTTTTGACTGGCTTCAACCGCAGATGTTGATGGTTGACGACTATGCTTATGCTGGGTTGGATTTCCGAGGAGATACGGATTTAGTATTTCCAGAGGATGCTCATTGGGGGGACCTTGGTAAGAAGTACACAGATTTTTCTCTTTTTAAATGTTTTGTGAATTTTTATCATATTCAAATGTTTTTGTTTTATATGTTCATCCAAAGACTAATACAAAAATCATTTTTGATAACACAGATGTTGGACCGTACCGATCTCCTGGTACTTCTCCCATTCATCGGCGAGGAGAGGTAGCAGCAGTGCCACAATATGTTGAGGATTATCAGGTGGTGGAACAAAATCTAGAGGGCCTGAGCGTAGATATTCCAGACATGCCTCTGGAAGAGGTTCCACGACGCGATCAGCATCATACTGTAGGAGTTTCAGGATCTATGAGTCGACTACTCTGTAGAGTTGCTCGGGCAGTCGTGTGTTACCTTGAACGTCATCCATGATGTCACTTTGTAGAAGCTATAAGCTTCATATTTTGACATTTTGGTCTTTGGACATTTTTTTTTGTAAAAAACTCTTTTGATCGTTATATATACAGACGGCTTCTACCGGTTTATCATGTGTTGTGTGAACATTGATGTGATTGATTTATAAATGATTCAAATGTCTATCTAATACATAATTAGCCAATGCATCTGTTAATGTATTTAGACATCTAGGAATATGTTGATATTCAATGTAATCAAAATAACGTTCCAAGAGGCGAATTCGCAAATACACCCGTAACAAAGTAGGACTTTGAATGGTATAGACATTACTTAACTGTAGTACTACTAGTTGTGAATCAAGTCGCACAACCAAATGACGAATTCTGAGCGAGATAGCATCAACCAATAATTCAATAACGACGCTATACTCTGCAATGTTGTTGGTCGCACGACCGAGACACACACCTCGTAAGGAGACAAGTTAGTTTGTAGGGGCGTAGATTGCCCACACAGCGGAAGCAAGGTTCTGAGTACTACGGCTAGTGCCATCAGCGAAGCCAATATAAGGTAGCGAAGACTTCGACATCTGGAAATCAAACACAACGTCACATAAGGGCAGAGACCAGATAACGACAAAAGCAAACTATAGTAACACACAAAAAGTATGATACATTAAAAATACAAGTACTTGTGCACAGATGATTTTATGCATAGTACTTCTTCAAGTACAACCCATTCCTAGGTTCACTCAAAGGGATACCATCTTAATCTACCAACTCATAAGCTCATTTTTCCAAAACTCGGCGAACAATATAAGGACCTCGCCACATGGGTTCGAATTTCCCAGCTCCTAACATATCTTGATCTTGTTCATAGAGAAGAACAAGATCACCTTCGGAGAAAACGCGAGGCTTGACATGCTTGTCGTATTGGGCCTTGACACGTTTTTTCTGAGCTTCTATGACTAGGGTGGCATCATGTCGAGTTTCATCTAATCGCATAAGATACAAAAGATGTTCTTCCTTAGCAAAAGTGTTGGGTAGGAGTTCAACAACTAGTTTTAAAGAGGGTATCTCGCATTCGATAGGGAGAATGGCTTCCACACCATAGACTAACCGAAAAGGTGTAAACCCAGTAGCGGACTTGACGGATGTCCGGTACGCCCACAATGCCGAAAAAAACATTGTGTGCCAATTTTTTTTATGAATCCCTATCATTCGTCGGAGCATAGTTATGAGAACTTTGTTGATTGCTTTGACCTGGCCATTGGCTAGTGGATAATATGGTGTTGAGTTATCATGGAGAAGACCCAACTTTTCAGTAAGTTCGGACATCATAAAATTCCTAAAGTGGCTACCGTGATCAATGACGATAGCTTGGGGAACACCAAAATGAGCTATGATGTGATTAAAAATAAATAAGTCTGCGATCTTTCCAGTGTTGTCAAATGTCGGCATCGCCTCGGCCCATTTCGTAAAGTAATCAACGGCTACAATAATATAACCATGCCCCTTGACCAAGTGAGGGTGAAATGTCATGAAATCGATGCCCCATTTCACAAAGGGACCAACGGAGACCATAGGGTAAGAGGAGCGGGATATGACCGGATCTTCTGATTATAGGTCTGGCAGGCATGACATTTCTGAACGGCGATGATGCAGTCATTAAACAAAGAAGGCCAAAAATACCCTATGCGTAAGATCTTCTGGGCAGTAGCATACCCAGACATATGACCACCACATGCTCCAGAATGGCATTCATTCAGAGCTTTCTCGGCTTCATCTAACGTTATACAACGTTGAAAAATAGATTCAATCCCCCGACAATAAAGAGTATCCTCGAGGATAATGTATTGACGAGCTTGATAGCGTATGCGACGTCGTTCAGTACTAGACAAAGTTGGCCTGAAAGTCTAGGTTTGGAGATATATAATGATATCCCCATACCAAAGATCATCAGTGCTAATAAGGAAAAGAGATTCATCGGGTAATGAATCTGCTGCTACATTTTCCATTGCAGAATGGGGAAAGTCGCATATCAACTCAGCAAAAACTAAGGACTTCTTGGACTTGGCGCGTTCGAATTCCAAGTCAAACTCCTAGAGTATCACAATCCATTTGGAGTACTTGCCCCCAAGAAATTGACGTGTCAAAATATGTTTCATAGGGTTGCAATGAGAAATCACCGTAGTCTTACGTGAGAGGATATAGTGCCGGAAGCGTTGGACAGCTTGGATAGCAGCCAAGGCCAGTTTCTCCACATGTTGATACTTGATTTTAGTCAGCGTGAGAGTTCGAATCAAGTAGTAAATAACATGTTCGTTGTGAGCATCATCCTCTTGGATGAGAACCATGCCAATGGTGTAATCCGAGGTAGCAAGGTAAAGGAAATAATCGCGACTATAATCGGGGGGAAAGATAAGCGGAGCTCGCGTTAGAGACAACTTCAAAGCTTCAAAAGCATTGTTGGAAATGGTATCCCAGATGAACTCTGAATCCTTCTTTAATAACCACGTAAATCCACGAGTTATCTCGGCATAATTTGGGATAAAACGACGAAGAAAATTTTCTTTCCCCTACAAACTTTGCAACTGGTGAAGTGTAGAAGGAGGAGGGAGATTAAGGATCACCTCAACCTTTAAAGGATCCACCCAAATCCCTTGACGTGAAACGATAAAACCTAGAAGACGGTCGGATTCTACACAAAAAATGCACTTATGAGGATTTAAACGTATACGATAGAACCGACAGCGAACGAAAATGGCTCGGAGGTGGGTAGGGTGATCGATTATGCACATAGAATGAGCGGGTAAATCGTCCAAATAGGGTTGAACGATGTGCTTGATATCATAAAAAGCATAAGACATAGCGCGTTGGAAAGTTGCACCCGCGTTCTTAAGACCGAAAGGAAGTTTCCGATAGGCAAAAGTACCCCAAGGACAAATAAAAGCAGTCTTATGTTGATCCTCAGGAAGAATGTTGATTTGATTATACCCGGAGAAACCATCCATAAGAGAGAAGATTTCACTTCCAGCGCAATCATCGACAATATGATTGATGAAGGGGGTAGGAAAGTTGTCTTTTGGACAAGCTTTGTTGATATTCCTATGATCAACGCATACACAAATGGTGCCTTGTTTCTTGTCAATCGGGACAAGATTGGAAACCCAGTCTGTGAGAGCCACCGGATAAATAAAGCCGGCTTTCAGAAGTTTCTCGACTTCGAGCTTTATAGCAGCCGCTTTACGTGGGTGAACTGGAAGAAGGCGTTGCCGGACGGGTTTAGCACCGGTGTATGTCTTTATCTCATGTATAACAATCGCAGGGTCGATACCTGGCATTTCTTTGTAGCTCCAGGCGAAAATGTCACAAAATTCCTTGAAGAGGGATGTGTAGGTAACGATTTCGTCGGAAGAACACGAAGCTCCAATATGGACATTTTCGACAATCCCAGGTTTAATGGATATGTCAATGGGAATTGTGGGCGAGATATTGCTTAAGTTCCCTTTGGAAAACACATCATGTGTAGCCTTTGGAACGGTCAAGATGACAACAACGGTTGATGGAGTCGAAATCCGTTGGTAGTTCTCAAGAGTATGTTGCTCCAGAAAGAGGATGGAACGATGATGCCCATCATCCCAAGGGGTGTCCTCCATGACAGACATGATCATCTCGTCAGTAGGAAAAATAACATGAAAAGGATCGGGAGACAACTCATCAAGAGAGGGAGTAGAAGGTGTTGCCAATTGAATCGCTTGATAGGCAGATTCAACCGGACTTAATGGCATTGCGTCGCCGAAACGAAGATGATCTCCCGAGTCAGGGACTATCCAGGGGTCGTGAGATGCAGGAAGTTTGTGAGGCACGGTGGAGATCATGTTGATGGAAGAAACAGATGAGCGTGGAACATCGGGCGGTGGAATGGGGAATTACCCATTAATGAAGAGTCCTTGAGAAGACCTACATCGGCGTTCTCATAACCTGATGGGGTTTTAGCAATAAACGGTATGTTGCCAGTACGAGTATCAGAATTGAAGAAGGCAAGTTGGTTGATGGTAACAACCTTTCCTTGATGAGGGAAACGTACTACATGGAAAAGTGTCTACACAATGGTGCGCATGGAATCGATCTAGCTGCGGCCCAGTAGAAGATTATAATCAAGGGGAGCGTCAAAGACTTCCACTTTGACTTGGACCGTTTTACCTTCTAACGTGATGGGCAACGAAGGAAGAACACCGTAGGGCTTAAAACCGGAGCCATTGAAGGCTTTAAGAGTGTTCTGGAATTTGTTCAAAGGAGGAGAGCCAATGGCTTTCCAACAAGCAAGAGACATAACACATGTCGAGGCACCCTCATCGATAACGGTTCGACAAATGTTTTTGTCAGAGACAACCACTTGGATCTGGAACGCAAGTTGAGGGGGTAACCTTGGAATGTGATCTTCCAAGTCAAAGACTATCAAATTCGTATCCATCGGATCGATGCCACCGATAGCTTTCAACAGTGCCTTCCGTTGTGCGGGACAAGTCTGAAGGACTTCAAGGGATGACATCGCAGAAGGTGCCTGGGCCAGATCTTCAACAATGCTGTAGTTCTGGGCTGCACGAGCATGTGGATTGAAATTCGATTTTCGAACGATGCCCTTAGGGGGGGGGGGGTCGCAGAACTGTGTCGAGGCTCGGTCATTCGAGATGAAGAGGACCGTTAGTAGGTGGAGTCGCGAGAGAGGGTTGTACCAAAGAAGGGGGTAAATCATCAACCTTCTCCTTAGAGGGAGAATAATCTTTGGCTCGAGTAGTGAGTGCAACGTTGTTCTGCTTGGAATCACCAGTACACATCAAAACATATGATGTTGTAGAAGAAGAGGGTTGGTCGTGGATGACCAACTAAGCCTGTTGTTGAGACGGGAAGGGTTGGGACAAAACGGCCGGTGCAGGTGGTTTTGGAGCTCCTTGAAGGAACTTAGTGACCTCAGCACGTCATGGAAAATCCTTCGTGTAGTGATCATCACCACAGATAAGGCAAGGGTATCGTGGTTTGCGCTTATCCCGGTCATCAACAGGAGTAGTTTTGGTTTGCTCTGCTTGAGAATTATTTTTTCCCTCCTTATTCTTGCCTCTCCCCTTTTTAGATTTTTTTTTACCGGCTGGGGTAGATTGGATTGCATTTACCTCAGAAGTCTTGCCGGTGGGAGTGGAAGGAGACGGAGCATTTTGAACATTAGAAGAAGCAGATTTAGGGTTTGTGCTTGAAGCAGAATGTGATTGGGTCTGAGCAGTACCAATCACACCGTCAGCTGCATGCGAGGCAGCTGGAGTAGTTGAAGTGCTGGAAGTATTAGGACGAGGCAAGTCATGTAGTAAATCGTAAAGGGTTCCCGTTTGTGAGTAAACGAGGTCAATATATTGAGCACGACTTATAGCCTACTCTTTCGTGACTATGCCACCCATGGAAATGTCCTTACCGATTTCGTTCACAAATGATTTTGTAAACCATTCTGCCAGTAACTGATCGGGAAGCTCAAGTTTAATGAGACACCGTCTCCTTCGCCACTCATGGATGTGATCAGATATATGAGTGCCTTTAGTCTGGTTGAAGGAAGTCAAAATATCGATCCCCGTATCATAACGGATCGGTAACTGGTAATGCGTAAGGAAATCCATAGCTAAGGTGTTGAAATCAGAGAAGAAACCGCGTGGCAATTCAATATACCACTTCGCAGCAGAACCAGTAAGGGTTCGTTGAAAAAGACGTAAATGAATAAATTCATCCATCAATGAGTTGGATGAACACCATAGGTGAAAAGTCATAACGTGATTGTTTGGGTCCTCTCCCACTTTGCCTTCGAATTTAGGAATGTCCGAAGGAAGCTTGGTTGGAATAACAGGCCATTGGGGAGAGTGACGAATAAGATCATTTAAAATTCTTGACAAATCCGGAAGATCCAAAGTGGCGAGAAAGGGTAGCTGTCAATTCACCTCTGGGTACTGGTGGCTTTGGGGAGGAAGCCCTGTTGGCAAACCAATAGGCCCATAAGTAGTATGCATATAATGTGAAGACCCAGGCATATTCGGTAGCTCATAGGATTATACCCTGGAATAGGGGTTTGAGTTTGAGCATTCGCCCCTCAAATGGGATTGAACGAACCTGGATATGGTTGGCCCATGCTAGGGGGTGTTACAGATGCAGTTGGAAACTGTTACCCCCCAGTCGATTGAGGAGGATTTTGTATCAACTGATTCCAATACTGGGCCAAGGAAGGAGGTATATTTTTCCCATAAGGTGAAGTTGGTCCTCCCATCGAAGGTGGTGTTCCAATTGGGGGCAATGTTCCAATTAGGGATTGTGTTCCAATTGGGACTTGTGTTCTAAAAGGAATTTTTCCGCTGAGAGGGGGTTGTGTAATACCACCTTGGTGAAATTGTCCACTGACCAGAAACTGATAGTTTGGAGTGAATGACGGAAAAGCACCGCTAGGATTAGGATTTCCAGTAGAAGATGAAGAAGGTCCTCCAAAAGGAAATTGAGGGAATGTTGGGACAAAACCGGGAAGAAAATTCGCAGAAGAAGAAGGACCACTAGGAGAGCTGGATGGAGTTTGCACAAGAGTAGGAATGGAAGCATTCAACGCACGATATCCAGGCGGTAGCGTCGGGGCGATGTTGGGCATTCGCTGTGTGTTGATAGGAGAAAGACTAACCGCAGTAAACCCGGTTGGAACACTCGTAGTAGCTGCAAGATGGGCCATTTCGATAGGGACGGTAAAGTGATAAGTGGTAGTCACTGGTATTGTCTCTGTACCAAAGATTTCAGAAATCACAGGTGGGTTGATCTTGGAAATCATAGGTGAACCTGGACCAAAAAGGTCTCACCGAAAAATGCCCGTAGACCAAAAAGGATCTTGTTCCCCAGGTCCAGACGGAGATCCAGAATACACAACAATTAAGTCTCCGGAAGAGTTGGCTCGCATAAAACGTCTCTCAGAATCAGGGTGAAGTCGAAAGTCCTCTCGAGTATTTGTAATTCGAAAATGTTCTAGAGAGTCAGTTCGTTCCACTTGTGGTGTGGTGACGACTGTAGCTTCACTTTGCCGAGGAGAGCCCCCAGGTGTACTTGTAGGCAAGGGTTGAGAACCTTCCATATGCTCTGGAGATAAACCCTACATTCTACATGAACCACGTGGAGGAGCTATTGTAAACGAGTAACAAACTTCGTGAAGAAAATCCTATGGTCAAATTTGTGAAACAAACAACACGCGCTAGTAAACAAAATCTAGGAAGCAACACCAAGCAAACAAGATCTTCTAATTTCGAAGCCACTAGTTGGCGATGAAATCCAACGTCACAAAAACGAGATGAGAAGGGGTGGGGATAGGGTGGAAAATTTACGCTGACGACCTGCTTAACGGACTTACACCCTGGTGCAAGCTCCCACACATAATCATGGGTATACCCTCCAAGGAGCCCGAGTGAGTTTGGTCAATGTCAATTCCAGGTACCGTGAAGAATTTCCCCTCCACAGTCACCTCGGGTAAGAACCTAGAGAGATAGGCCACTAAGGTCACCACCAACAACAATAAAGCCTGAGGGGATAGTCAACAGTCCGATCCACATGCAAGGGCAAGGTATCTAACCCGAAATCAACTCAAAAGGCTTCCACTCATCATTGTGGGTATACCTCCGAGTGATCCCCGTAATACGTGTAATCTCTACACTGATACCAACAAAGTAGGGTGAGTAACTCTGCCAATATCAATGCAACCTCGTGCTTGATCCTTGTGTGAGAAGGGCTTCCCAGGACAAGATATTGCAAATGGAATTTAACACTCCCTAACACAAGATGCTATTGTGTGTTTTGAGCTTTTGGAGAGTGTATCTCTCTTCCTACTCCAAAGCGCTAGCCTAGCTAAATGTTGGTGTAATAGAGTCCTAGAAAAGAGTTACTAGATAAATTTTATGATTACGCAGTGTTATTAAGAGCTGTTGTTTACTCAAAGGAAACAGAGATGAAACTTATGTTGTATGACTCTGACCCAACAATGCATGGATGAGAATGAAATATATCACTTTCATTCAATGAATCCTATGTATGGGAGGGAAAGAGAAAATTTTCCAGATCAACCTTGAACTACAATGCAAAATTTCCTTGAAAATGCAAATGTAACCAATCACGCATCAAAGAACAATACTCTATGCTTCTTTTTCAACAATTTCAACAATTTGATTTTCAATGTTTTTGAAGACAAAAAACGATTTTTTGAAAGAAAAACTTTGTTCACTTTTCAAAAAGGACCCTCACTATGCCAATGAGAGTACAGAAAATCAGAAAGCAATGAACAAGCAATGATAAAAACCCAATCCACTCTTTCAATGAAAACAAAAATAAAAAACAAACCAAAAGAGTCTTTTCAAATGCATAAGAAAAATGATCTTTCAAACAATAAGCAAATGAGAAAAGACCAAGCAACTCAACTTTCAGCCAATCACTTGTTCTTAACTGATCAAACATGCTCAGATTCTGAAATCAAAGAGAATGGTTTTGCCAAGAAAAGTCAATAAACGAAAGTCAAGACCAAAATGACAAGAAGAGCCTTGAAATCTTAAGACTGTTCATGCATGAAAACGAAGATAGAAGAACATCAATCAATGGTCCAAGAAACTCTTATGAGGCACCTAGACTGGTCTGGGTAGTTGAAGATGCCAAAGCTCAAATCCAAAAAATTAAAACAATGAGTTTGCAGGCTGGTAATATTACACAGTGCGAGAATTAGTGATTCTCGCAGGTGACCCTTGAGCAAGGTGCGAGAACCTCGCACTGCAACCTAAAGGCAGAGTGCGAACTCTGTGAATTCTCGTAGGCTACAGTGAAGTGCAGTGCGAGAACCTATGAAACTAATCAAATTTTTGGAAATTGAAGCAAAAATTGAAAAGGCCTCTGGAGCCAGAGGGTCTATTAGGATATCCTGAAGACTCAGAGATTGACAGGAAAGGAGAAAAGTGAAACAAGAGCAAATGCCCACAGAAAAATACCAAAAGCCACAAAGAAAATGGGATTGATCCCCAGTGGAGTCGCCAATTTTGTTATTGGATTAATCGGTAGGTGCAGACACTAACAGATCTCCCTAGATCCACTTGGATCTAGAACAAAGCAAGACAGGACATGACTCTTTCCCTAAGTTTTGACCATTGAACTAAATAGGAGGCAAGAACAAATAACATACCTTATGATCGCTTCCTATGGTCTTTGTTGCTCCCGCTTCGCTCCAGTGCTTTCGTGCAGTCAAGACCAAGACAACACACACCAACCAAAGTGAAGATAGCACAATCTATTCAACAGTTAACCTATGTATATGATCAAGGAATTACACAATAAAGTGGAAATAGCTTTATGGGAAAGGGACATGCCACTGTATTATATTAATTGAAAGTAAAGATTACAACCTGAGCCTTGATGTCGCAAAATTTCTTTCGATGGCTCCTGGATCCGACACACACACTTGCTCAATCCTTGCATGAAGAAGATCAAAACCCCTTGATAGACTTGCTAGAGTCTCCAAGCTGTCGTTCAAGCTTCAGTCCTTCACACAATTCTTTCACCAATTCTCCAATGAATCTTGCTTAACCTTTTCCATGAGAATTCCCTCAATATATAGGAGATAATGAATTAGTTACTTGGATAAGAATGAGCCCAAAATATCAGGGAATCCAGTACTAGGATAACCATTCGAATGCCAACTGTTGGCAAATGTTTAACTGGTAGTATGCTAGTATGTTTGTCATTGATGGCAAGTACAAACAATGGAGATGGTAGGATAAGGAGGATAAAATCCCTTGGGGATTCGGACGTGAAATCTCAGGAGAAACAACGTTGAGGAAAACGTGCGCAGCAAGGCTCAAGGATCCACAACGGAAGAGAAGGAAGAAAGAGATCCATAGCCGTTGGATCTCATTCAGAAATCCCGTCAGCCGTCAGATCGGACCAGAGCTGCATGAGATTTACCATCGGGAAATTCCAAGGTGAAATCCCGACAGAACGTCGACTGTCCATCTGAGGGACAGGTGTTGAAGATCAAGGCGCCATCGGCATTTTGTTCATCGGGAAATCAGGGATCCCGTTGACAAGAGTTTTGTGCAAGTCAGAATCGCGATCCGCGAAACCCCGATGAGTGGGGGGCAGCTGTCAGCACAGCAACGAAGGAGGACAGATCTTAGACGTTAGATCCAAGCGCAGGACCCGACCACCGTTGGATCGAGGAGAACCTGCATGGTCTTTAAAGTGCAAGGAGGTTTGGCTGCGGTCATGGGGATAACGGTCATATGGACCAGGAGCCTAGCCATCGGAGTTTCGAGAATCGCGAGTTGGATATGTCAAAGTTCATTGACATCACAAACCCCGAAATCGCGATGAGTGAAATCCCGACTAAACCTGAACCATCAGATCAAGATATGATCTATACTATCGACTCAACCCACGTCAACATACCACGTTAGCTAAGCGACACGTGGCACAACCAGGTAGTGACAAGTTTCAGATTGATTCAACAATTCAGGCACATGTGGGTAACGAATCAAAGTGACACGTGGTAGTAGCCCCGACGGGATAAGGCTGAGGTCACAGCCCTTGGCCACATCAGCGAGAGATGGACAGATGTCAGAGGACAAAGAGGAACCGAGTCTTGTCGCACGGTCAGGTGGAGAACAATATAGAAGGTGACACGACAGGAGTGGGGCCCTTCGTCAATACTCCACCATTCTAGACCCCCCCCTGTATTAAAGATAGAAAGGCAAGGGGGGTCCAGAATTGCATGAGAGTCGTTGATCTGAACACTTTAATCCTGACCACTCGAAATATGTGCGCCCAGTTCCGGACCCCCCCCCCCCCC
>ML781998.1:255551-273486 GCA_009831015.1 Picea engelmannii
ATTTCTCAAGGAAAATATTTAACAGAAATGCTGAAAAGGTTTCAAATGGAAGATTCTAAACCTGTGGGTACACCTATGGTAACTGGATGTAAATTAAGAAAGGATGATGATTCACCTGATGTTGATCAAAGCTCATATCGATCGATGATAGGAAGCCTGTTGTACATCACAACATCTCGCCCAGACATAATGCATGCTGTAGGAATGGTAGGAAGATATCAGGCTACTCCTAAACAGAGTCATTTGCAAGCTATCAAAAGGATATTCAGGTACTTAAAAAGAGACAATGACTTATGGTCTGTGGTATCCCAGAAATCAAAGTCTTCAGTTGACTGCTTATTCAGATGCAGATTGGGCAAATTGTGTTGATGAGAGAAAAAACACTAGTGGAGGAGCATTCTTCTTGGGTAACTCTTCAGTAGCCTGGCTCAGTAAAAAGAAAGGTTCCATTTCTTTATCAACCACAGAGGCAGAGTACATTGCTGCTGCTACCTGTTGCACACAGGTATTATGGATGATTCAAACACTTGCAGACTTAGAGGTAAAATATACTGCACCGATCCCAATTCATTGTGATAACACGAGTGCCATCAGTGTGTCTAAAAATCCTGTCTTCCATTCCAAGACAAAACATATTCCCATAAAATATCATTTTCTGAGAGAACAAGTCACCAATCAGATTGTTCAGGTCCAATACATTCCCACTACAGAACAAATTGCAGACATCTTTA
This sequence comes from Picea engelmannii, assembly GCA_009831015.1. Taxonomy (NCBI): domain Eukaryota; kingdom Viridiplantae; phylum Streptophyta; class Pinopsida; order Pinales; family Pinaceae; genus Picea; species Picea engelmannii. The sequence continues at coordinate 256,283 of ML781998.1, forward strand.
CTAAACCCCTAGCCAAGACATCGTTTGAATATCTCAGACAAAAGCTGGGTGTCATTGCGTTTCACACCTAAAAGAGTCCATCTTGTTAGGGGGAGACTTGTATTGTTTGATTATCTGATGCCTCCTAAATCTACTGCAATAGCTTAGGGGGAGCATGTCTCTTCTTTGACATTGATGTCAAAGGGGGAGAAAAGAATTCGGGGGTGCAGTAGTTGCCATCAATGCCAAAGGGGGAGATTGTTGGCAAATGTTTAACAGGTAGTATGCTAGTATGTTTGTCATTGATGGCAAGTACAAACAGTGGATATGGTAGGATAAGGAGGATAAAATCCCTTGGGGATTCGGATGTGAAATCTCAGGAGAAACAGCGTTGAGGAAAACGCGCGCAGCAAGGCTCAAGGATCCACAGTGGAGGAGAAGGAAGACAGAGATCCACAGCCGTTGGATCTCATTCAGAAATCCCGTCAGCCATCAGATCGGACCAGAGCTGCATGAGATTTACCATCAGGAAATTCCAAGGTGAAATCCCGACAGAACGTCGACTGTCCATCTGAGGGACAGGTGTTGAAGATCAAGGCGCCGTCGACATTTTGTTCATCGGGAAATTGGGGATCCCGTTGACAAGAGTTTTGTGCAAGTCAGAATCGCGATCCGCGAAACCCCGATGAGTGGGGGCCAGCTGTCAGCACAACAGCGAAGGAGGAAAAATCTCAGACGTTAGATCCAAGCACATGACCCGACCACTGTTGGATCGAGGAGAACCTGCACGGTCTTTAAAGTGCAAGGAGGTTTGGCTGCGGTCATGGGGATAACGGTCATATGGACCAGGAGCCTTGCCATCAGAGTTTCAAGAATCGTGAGTTGGATATGTCAAAGTTCATTGACATCACAAACCCCGAAATCGCGATGAGTGAAATCCCGACTAAACCTGAACTGTTAGATCAAGATATGATCTAGACTATCGACTCGACCCATGTCAACAGACTACGTCAGCTAAGAGACACGTGGCACAACCAGGTAGTGACAAGTGTCAGACTGAGTCAACAATTCAGGTACATGTGGGTAACGAATCAAAGTGACACGTGGCAGTAGCCTCGACGGGATAAGGCTGAGGTCATAGCCCTTGGCCACATCAGCGAGAGATGGAAATATGTCAGAGGACAAAGAGGAGCCGAGTCTTGTCGCATGGTTAGGTGGAGAACGATACAGAAGGTGACACGACAGGAGTGGGGCCCTTCGTCAATACTCCACCATTCTGGACCCCCCCCCCTGTATTAAAGATAGAAAGGCAAGGGGGGTCCGGAATCACATGAGAGTCGTTGATCTGAACACTTTAATCCTGACCACTCGAAATATGCGCACCCAATTCCAGACCCCCCCCCCTCCGCTTAAAGATAGAATGGCAAGGGGGCTCCGGAATCGAATCCAGACCGTAGATCTGAGAGCACAAATACTGACCGTCTAGATTTTCTCACTGCATATCCAACGATGTAAATGAATTTAAACAAAATCGTAGGGCTACTAAGGCACGACACAGTGAGACTGCCAGAAACCATTGATGACGTCTGCTAGAGAAGTCGAAGAGACCGCTGAGTGATCGCCATAAGAGATGAAGAGCTCCAAGCTTCGTCCAAGTGAAGAAACACTACTCTTAGAAGGAATTGACAGATGGATGAGCGTGGAAGCCTGTAACTAAAACAGAGAAGGTGAGCTCGACTATCACAGAGAAGACGAAGAATCTCAACTGCCAAAGAGACTGAGGAATCTCAACATAACATCCAGTAATGCTGAACGCGTGGGAAAACGGCCAGAGAAGCTGAAGAGTCACGATGATAATCAGACAGAACACTCGAGAGGTGGAGGATAACGGTGCAGATTCAGCATGCAGAGGCATTGTGAACACTGCATGCACAAAGTGCACAGAGGCTATAAATACACGGTACAGAGAGACAGATTTGGTGGTTGTTGCTGCTGGAATTTGCGGTTTCTATTGGAGGTTGCTGTTGCTGTTGGAGTTGGCTGTGAATGTTGTGGGTGAAGGTGATTCATGTGTGAAGTAGGAGGAGAAGTGCAGCAGCTGAAGAGCACAGAAGAGGAGCTGTGCAGTGAATGGACATGGTGCATTGAGGATAAATCACAGAAGAACAGACAGTGCTAGTGAGATGTGCAGAAAGGCAGTGTGGCAGAAGGAGAACAACGAGATGCAGCAGAACAGTGATAAGTCGGGTAAGCCATTGTTGAAACATTATATCACTGTAGCAAGTTTTAGATTCAAAGATTTATATTTCAGGGTGGTTGGGAGGTGCTAGGGAGGACAGTTGTCCTCAGAGGTTCAAGTGGTTGCTTGAACATAGGGAGTTGGTGCTTCCTTCTAGTTGGTGCTAGAGAAACCAGGGAATTGGTGCTTCCTTCTAGTTGGTGCTAGAGAAACTAGGGAGTCGGTGCTTCCTTCTTGTTGGTGCTAGAGAAAACAGAGAATTGGTGCTCTCAGTAAGTTGCAGCTTGCTAAACAGAGGTTGTAGCCTCATTATGAGTTGGTGCTCATATGTATGATAATGTAAAGAATGTAATTATTACATATCATATAAAGAAAAAAAGGTTTTTACCCTGTATGGGTTTCCTTGGAAAATATCTGTCTCTGTGTTTCTCATATATGTGACTGATGCTGAATGTGCCTGTGTTTATTTCTCTGCATTATTGTGATCATCATTCAGAGTTTCTGCAAAGAGTTTTTTTAAAAAGAAGCATAATTGTTTAAGCACGGTAACAACTGATTCAACCCCCCCTCTCAGTTGTCCAAGCTTCAGTCCTTCACACAATTCTTTCACCAATTCTCCAATGAATCTTGCTTAACCTTTTCCATGAGAATTCCCTCAATATATAGGAGAGAATGAATTAGTTACTTGGATAAGAATGATCCAAAAATATCAGGGAATCCAGTACTAGGATAACCATTCGAATGCCAACCCATCCTTCTAGAAGATTCCGTTATAGAAGCATCGAGAATTCATCTTTTTCCTTGCTTTAAGAAGAGTTCGCACCCTAGTTGTTCAACACAGTGCGAGAAGTTCGCACCCTGGCTTAAAGTAGCCTGCGAGAATCAGGCATTCTCACACCCAAATATACTAGTAGCCTGCGAACTTGCTTCAAAAATGAGTTTTCTTGAAAGAGATGAAAGTAACTTTTCTCAGGAGAAAGTTCTTATGAAGAGCCTGAGTACACCATCATCAATACATCATCATGACGACCAAAATTATGGGTAACAGGAATTTGATTTGGTTTCTTTTCTCTTATCATCTTTTCTCCATTATGATGCAGGGTGTTGAATCTTCTTGCATAAGGTTATGCAACATCCTTGGCATGGGGGAAGGTCAAAGAGCTCCTTCAGAACTCTTTTTCAGACTCACATCTCAGCTTCATAAACCAGCATGATCACGCTACAACCCTGCAGAACCAAATACAAAAGAAGATAAGCATAGAATAAAGAAGTACAGGAAATTCCAGTACCAAGATTTCAGAAAACTCCAGCCTAAAAAAATGAATTCTGACAATCTACAAGCAGTCACATATGCTATGGGTATTGATCATACAAAGGTAAAAGCAAAGGTAACATGGTATTTATTTTCCTCTGCTCATAAAACTACAATAGGTATGAAAATATATACTAGATCTTAGGACCTTAGTATTAAAACCATGCACCGATCCCTCATACCCATATGCCTAAACATAATCAATCCTCTCATAAGTGCTCGAAAATGGTTGAGGGCAAAATCACATCAAAGCATGAATATGAAGCATGTCTAGTAATGATAGGCCACGAATGTACTTTTTCCTTACGCAAATCATGAACTTATCTTTTGTCATGAACCATGATCCAACATCAAATTCACCACTCGGAAGTCCAATCACCTATCCCAAAATGATGCTTTGACACCCAATGTCTTGTCCTCATCATTACATTAACGGGTAGAAATGAAATGGCTTATCTGGGTGGCGAAGCTATCCAGATAAGCCTCATCTGGTCTTAAATTTTCCTTGCGGCATCCTTACTTAAACTTAGCATTCGCATTATTGACGCCATCACCATATTTCCCTTATCATTACCTTTCTCCAGTTCCAAGCCTACTCCTCTCTGCGATCTCCAGTACCAAACCCTTACCCTCATCAGCTGACTAAATCCTTGCGCTACAGCTCGATTCTTCTCTCACAATTTATAACGATGGTCGTAAGTAGACATGAACTGGTCTTCCAAATTTATAGAGAGACCGAGGAGTTCCAACTGTGTCGAGAGAAGTATGCTAGATCGGGCTAGATGCCATTTTTGGAGAAATTCACAGGCTGGCATGAGAAGATATCTCACGAATTTATTCAAGGTTACGATGGAGAGATTACGCATATAGGAAATCTTCAGCTAACAATCAATGAAGCAACCTTAAGGGAGGTCATGGGATTACCTAATAGAGGAGCCAAGTACTTCAAAGGTGTAGGAATCGACAAGGAAATGTGCCAATGATTTTTGAAAGATGACCATCAACACCCTGATTGGAAAAATGGGATCCCTAGGAACTATATCAAGGATGAGTATCATCCAATGATTGCTAGTCTTCAACGATTCCTCACTTGAGAGGGAAGGTATGATGTGACCTTCATATATCATCTTAGGCTTCTATTACACTTTGAAGGAGGCCCTGAAATTGATTTCGCATATTTTCTATGGATGAGTTTGAACAAAATGGTAAGAGGTGTCAAATCCCTATCCAAAACTTAGAAGACTAGCATTTACCATCAAGGTCTTATTAAGATGTTAGTTTTACATGAAATTAGGAAGCAAAGGATTAGTTGGAAAATCCTTATCACTCAACACCTTCCCACATAAAACAAACCTGTGGAGGAAGCCCAACGTGCTCTAAAGAAAAATAAGGAACCTCAAAAGAAAAAGAGCAAGAAGGATAAGGCAACTCCATCATCACCTAGAACAACGAGCCAACACAAAAAAGCTAGTAAACAAGCAGGGCCCTCTTCCACAGTCAATAAGACTTTTAAAATTCAAGAATCAAAAGGTAAAACCAAATTAGTAGAGGAGACTTCAACAGTAGCACTTGAGGAGAAGGGCCATAGGAAAAAAATTGTAAGGAAAGGGAAGAATAGCTCAGAAAATAAAAGTGAACAGTCTATAGAACAATCCCCTGTAACCATTCCACAAATAGAAAAGAAGAAAAGGAAGCCTATGAGCACCCTTGATCTAGTACCTCCTTGTAAAAGAACCACAAGGAGCATGACAAAGAAAGGAAAGGAATTTGTCAGTCCTCATACACAAGAAGATCCAATCGATCTTACCTCCCCTTCTGAAGACTTATCAGTCCAGGATGGCATCCCTAGTTTGACCGAGGAACAAGCTACTATTACTTTATGTGGGATGAGGGAGGAAGTGAAGAAAAGAGAATGCATCCAGCCAGTATTAATGGAGTCAACAAGGACCTTAACAAAATAACAGATGAAGAAAAAGATTGGGGAACTACAAAAAAAAAATCAGGAACTCAAACAAGAAGTGAAGGAATACCAACTATTGGACAGGTATATCAAAAAGGAAAATGAGCAATTGGAAGCAACCAGCCAACAACTTCAAGATGACCATTAAGAGACTTCTAATAATCTCAAGAAGGTACTACGAATCCTACAATACATTAGGGTCATAAAAAGGGAGCTAAAAGAAGAAGCCTCAACCATCAACATCATTGATCCACAGAAGTAAAGAATGCAGTCTCAAGTTTTGAAAAAATTTGGGTTTGTTTTTAGTTGCATGAGGACATGCAATGGTTTTGGCATGGGGGAATGTTGAGCCTCTAAATTGACATCCCCACTACCCTATTATACTCCTCATATATACCTTTTTGGCTTACCTAAGCTTGGGTAAATGACAAAGAACACTACCATTAGACATTGCTAAGGTCATAAGGTAAAGTATAATTAATTCATGCATTTTTGTGGTTTATTGAGCTAGGAGATTAAATGTTTCATGTACTAATGCTTCAATTTTCCATGTATAATATTTGACCTCTAGATAAGTCCAGCCTTCATGTACCAGCTCAGCTATCCGGTACTTGTGCGCTAGATTGCCACTGTCCAAATCCGGTACCAAGCACACCTTCTATTCAGATCTGGTACTGAATCTCACTTGTCGTGATCCGGTACCAACGCCCGTAGACTGTTGTGATCTGGTACCCCATTTGTGCACTGTTCGGATCTGATACCATCTACCTATCACGATCCGGTACCAAAACAGGAAGCCGAATGTACCAAGTTTAGATCCAGATCGTGCCCAAGACAATTGTTGGATTTTTATTGAATCATAAATGTTTTAGCAAGGCTATGTTAGGATAGTTTGTTGTTGCTTCATCCTCATTCACTTCATGTCATGAGGATGAAGCTTAAAATATGTAACCGAATAATTGAATTTAACAATTGACTAAATTGCAAACGATTTCACCTCCTTGTGTTTCACGACTAAGACTGTTTAAATAGTCATGGCAAGGGTGGTGGAGGTAGTGAAAAAGTTAGCATAACACAGCATGTGAAGCAATGTTACATATTGTAGAACATATTCTGGGTGACTATTAATACAAGGATGTCATTTATCTCCATGTCTTGATCGTTTATGATTGAATGTGAGTTGAGTTGTTAGCATAGTTTGATTCTATGTTTTGAAGTTTGAATAAGAGTAATGTGTGGGTTGAAAGCAAGCTTATTGTAGACTCTAGTCACTGACCTGTTGAAGCGGCAAGGGCCCACTTCCCAACAAAGCTCATCATCTTCATAGATTAGTATTAGCATTTGATTTCAATAGTGTAAATGTTAGATTAGCCAAAGCTTTAATTCTTTCAGATGATAACAGTATAGTTTAGACTAGGATTTCAATTATATAATTGCTTAGAGATCTTTACTCACTCTATTTTGCATATGCTCTGTTTCTGTTTTTACGAATTTGATTTTGTCTCATGGACATGAATGTTGGCAGCAGTAGTCAGACATATTTGCAGGAGAACTAGTGAAGTTCACAATAACACATTATGAACCACAACATACTCAGTATATTGACTGTTGAACTACCCATGCCATGTCTTGATGATTGATGTGTGATTTCCCTTTCAGAAGTGTGATTACATAGTTAGTTCTCTGGGTCAGATATCAGAGTTGATTTGTCGAAAGAACTCCATCTCATACTTGCATGTGCCATAATGGAGTAGATAGCCTCTCTGTGAAAGACAACCAAAGTGTGTTTCAGTTTGCTAGTTTGTTTTGTTTCTAGCATACATAATCTAGAATAGTTCTATACTCATGACATTAGAATTACCTTTCTTACTGGTGTCTTGTAACTCTGTTGATTACGAATCCTAGATTGATAATTAATGAGTGCATTATACTAAACATATAATCAACACAATAGTTGCTCTGCATGTATTCTATTCATCGACCAAAATTATGCTCTCTCTGTAATTCTTCCCACAAGCCCTGAGTTTCTCGTGGCTGGAAATTCAATTGCCTTTAGTTGCCTCACAAACTCGGGTCAAGCAAGTTTACCACTTTGGGTCCATGCTAAATCTGTCGTGCGTAGAATGAATACACGATGTACCATGAAAACATATAAGAACATAATGAAAAGCGCACGAAGTAGCAGAAATGTGGGGCCCAAACCTCAAAACTTGACGTTGGTAAATGAAGATCTGGATGTCAGAGCATCTTTTGAACAGGTCAGATGCATGGTATTTTGTAGGAAAATCCAAGGATTCAACATGAAACTGGCAGATCATTTTTCACTCAGGTTAAACGGGTTCCACGCAATAATTGCAGGAGTCACTTTCCAGGTAACAAAGGAAACTCTGTCATCCACCACATAGATCCCTCTGCATGGTGAAATGTGGTCTAAAGGCATTCCTTTGGACGTGCTATGCTACAAGGAGTTCATCAAACCAGACTGTTTAAATGGGAAAGTTGAAGCGGGCGTTCCAAGTAGATATTTGCATGAGCCTTTTCAGAAGCTCTGAAGAGCGATTAGGAAATATTTCACCTTTGAAGGAAGGTTTGACATAATTCACCCACATCACATCAGATTGTTGATGCATTTCACATGAAGAAAACCATTAAATCTTCCTTTCTTGTTGCACGAAAACCTACGAGAAATGTCGGGTTGATACAAACCAACCGAAGAAGAAACTATCTCATGTATCACTGATTAAATTTCTGATAGTTGAGGATTTGAGGTGATTGGGAAACAACTGGGATTCGTTCCTACTCATAGCCGACATCCCCAGAGACCCCAAAGGAGACTCCCCTCTCCCAGTGTAAAAAGTAACATCTCACCGCGAATAGGCAGAAATAGGAAGTACTGTGGAAGAAGGAAAGATATTGGAAGCCCTATTCCCCCAACAACTGATACCTCAGAGAAGGGGTAGGCCAAGGAAGAACAAGAAAACCGAGGAAGCCCAAGTCCCGAGCAAGCCGCGTGTGAATTCAGCCGCTGAAGAATTAATCATGCACATTATTCGGCTGGAACCTGTCGAAGGTTCAAGTTGATAAACTTGCGATAGAAGGAGAAGGAAAGAAACTGAAGGCATAAATATTCGTGAACTTTCGCAACAACTAAAGAAATCACAACTCGCTATTGCTGAGCTATACCAGGAGAACAAGGAACTCAGGAAACAGTTAGCAGCGAAGACCCTTGAGGCATCATCATCATAGGGTTGAGAGGGAAACACGACGTGGCTCAAGAGGCATCTCAGGGAAGCGTAAGATACAATCATCCAGCTGTGCGAAGCATAGAGGATTTCAGAAGAAAGAAATGCAAATCACTTCAAGGAATGCAAACGTGCACTGGAAAACACCCGCGCAACTCTGGCCAACACGCAGAAGAGGTTGAGAGGAAACACGATTATGCAAAGGAAAGTAATGAATATGAAAAGGTACAACTGGTCTCTTAGGAGGATGCTTCGGATGTCCAAACTGCAGACGAAGCCAGAAGCATGATCGACCAACTCCATTTTTGTATTGTCAACGTGGCACGGATTTTGTCTCCCCGTATCCTGTTTTCCATTGGGAAGTAGGAACTCTGACATCCACTCGCGCGACTAACATACAATGAAAAATGATGGAGACCCATTTATTACAAAGGATAGGTGTACATTGGACATGCGAAAATTTGGAGAAAGGTGTTGTCCCCTAACTGGTGGTGTCATCTTGGAAACACGTGCGATAGTTCGCAGTTACTCACCACATGTATGCTCCAACAAATGATTCCACGACAGAAATCAAGGTCGTTACAATGGGTTACTGGAGTCTGACAGAGCGCTTGATCATCCAAATACCCTGTCAAAGGAAAAGAATTGACACATCACTCTTTAACGATGAAAGCTTGCTAATGACCGAGATTCCCTGACAAAGACGTCAATTATTATGCGATCGAGTATAGTCAATTTCTATTTTTAGTAAAGTGCCATGTGAAGAGTTGTCTAGTAGAGAATAGTCAGAGCCTAATTTCTAGGGATAGTAGTTAGAGGGCAGCGTAGCCTGAGTGACACACCATGGTCTATATATTTCTTCTTTTCAATGTAAGCAAGGTTGATTGGAAAAATAGTGTAGATAGAGACTATTGAATGTAGCTTTTGAGTTCGATTGAAAATTAATGCAAAGGTCCTGAAAATTTGATGAAAATATTCTAACGGTGGTAGTTTGATTTATTGTACTCTCTCTTTGCATACTTGCTTTCCCATGTTCTTTATATTCATATCTGTATTTTTTTCTAAATAGGAACATGATTCGAATCTAGAATTCACCACGTGGTGCTCTAGATTTGCACCATTTAGACGACTGTGTTTCTTCTAACTGAACTCCAAATTCATCCCCAGTGGTGCTTCGAGTTGCTTCATGTGATTTTTTCCTGCCACACACAACGATTTTTAACTGAAATACCATTGCTTATTTAGCCTTTATCCTCTCAAGTTCAGTCACTAAGTCATTTGTTTCTATCGTTTTCTTAAACTGAATCCATAGCCCAATGTATTACTTCTCTTTCTCCAATAGAACAAAAAAATATTGTATGAAAGTGTTAAATCTAGCTGACATTTTAAAGCCATAACTTGTACAAAGATGAAGTCTCAGAGAGATCCCTCTCCAGGTTAGAAAGGCTATTTTCTGGCCTCAAAGTTGGTTTGTAGGTTGCCTCTGTCATTCATTTTCTTAGCCGAACAAAGTTTACAGAGTGATAATAGGTCCAACCATGTGTTGACTTAAGGTATTCACTGCAAAGCATATGTTTGGCCTAGTGTTAACCATGTACATCAAGGATCCAATCAACTATGTGTACATCACCGTATCCACCAAATATAAATATTTTTCACTCAAGAGCTTTAGATTTATCGTCATCGATGTGGTCATGGACTTGCAGTCCATCATTCTAAATTTCTTCAGGATATTAAAAGTATATTTTGCTTAGCTAAGGAAACTATCATCTGATCTCTACCACACTTCCAATCCCAAGAAGTAATGCATCAAACCTAGATCCTTCATCTCGAACTCTGAAACAAGATCCCTCTTGCACCCAAATATGAGCTTCTCATCTCCTATCAGAAACAGGTCATCCACATGTAGGATCAATGGGAAACCATTCCCGAGCTCATCAAATAACCGTCTGATGTGGAATATCATGTTCTGGTTACCTACTTAGGCTCGTACAAAGCCTTATTTAATCTGCAGACATGAGACTTCTTCTCATGTATCTTGTGGTTTCTCTATGTACACTTCTTATGGATACTGGAGAAAGTGTCTCATCGTAATATTCTCCCTCTTCTTGGGAGAATCCTCAAGCCACAAATCAAGCTTTGTACATTTCTATGCTTCTATCTGTAGCATGCTTGATCTTGTAGATCAACTTGGAAGTCACTACTAACTTCCCTTCTGGTCTCAAAACCACCTCTCACACATCATTCTTCATGATGGATTGACACTCCTCCATCATGTCATCATTTCATTCCTTCTTCTCAGTAGCCTCTTCAATGGTGGAAGGATGTGAATCAATGATGCCTCTCATCAGTGCCACATAGATGGAAAACATGTGTGGTTTCTGGAACTGAGGAAAAATCTATATCCCAGTCCTTTTGATTGGCTGCCTCCTCTGTCACTACAACAATTTATATCAAGACATGGGAATCCTCCTAGGAGATCTCACATCTCCTAGAAGCCTCTGAAGCATCACTCTAGCCTCCTCAACTCATGGCACCTGTCTGTCAGTACTGGAATATGTCTCTTTATCCTATCTGAATCTGAGAAGGAATACTTTCTAAATGAAATTCTCTAAGCCATTGACTCTCTCTGAGATCATGCTCACTATGAATCTGCATACTCCCTCTGAAGCTTGACTCCCTCTGAGTCTATATGGTCTCTGGAGCCACCTACTTCTGCTACATCTGTTGAATTCTTACGAAGTCTGATCTCCTATGGACTCTACTAGGAGGTTTCTCCTCCCTATTGGATCCTAAGGGTTCACTCCCTCTGAAATCTATCTCCTTTTGAGCTAGTACATGGTGGGGCCACCTGCCTCACCACTGGTGGAGTCATCTACTTCTCTTCATAGTATGGCTTATCAATGTCATGTATATGTATCTCCTTTTCATTATTCAAGGTATCACGATGACATGCTTGTTTACTGCATTGTTTCTAGGTAGGCCCTTCTGGCACTACTGACTCTTCCTGATGATTTGAAGAGTGGTCAAATTAACTGTATGATCATCTTTGGAGCCTTCTTATCCTCACATTAAATCTCCATAATAGATACTCTTCTTTGTCTTCTATTTAACATGAGTGTGTACGTTCGTGTACACAGTTCTATGTCTCAGATAGAGGATTTCTAAACAGTTTCCTCCTGTAACCATCATCATAGCTCCTTCTCAGAGATATCATCTATGACCTGCCCAGAGCAAGAGACAAGAACAACATTTCCATGGTAACCTCCATGGAGTGGTTAAAAATCAAGAACATCTCCTAGAGGAGATCAAATTCATCTTGCAGAAAAGTATATCATTAACAATGAATATTTTCTTAATGATAATCATACTGAAAATATTCAGGTGTACCTAAACATTTGGTAGAAATAGAAAATAATAAATTTGTAAAGACTCTTATCCTAGGTACAATACTTTCTTAAGCAACAACAATATAAAATATCAAACTTGATATGCAAACCTAGAGTTTGGTGTTGTTGTCTTGCTTGAGTTTCCTTTTATCGTTCATATGGAAACACCATTGTCTAAAATACAAATTATTCATCCTTTGATGCCTTTGAGTGCTCTTCGTCATCTGTTTCATGTGCATGGTGTTTCTTCTTCTCCTTTTCATTTCTATCTGGACGTTGAAAGGAACACTGTCCCAACTTCTGGCAACTATAGAATCTGATCTTTAATGCATCCATCTTGTAACGAGGTCTCTTAGACTTTGTCAGGATGCCTTCTTCCCTTTTATTTCTCTTCTTCACTTGGGCATCAAGTGATTGATTTTCAACCTCATTATTATTTTGTGTCTTGGATATCAGCTTGGATTCCTCTTGAGTGCAATCTAACCATAAGTTTTCAAAATTGGGCAATCTCCTTCTTGCGCAAATTCCTTGTACAAATGGGTCCCATGAGGGAGGGAATCCATTGAGTGTGGTGGTAACAAGTTCACCATATTATACTTGGGTCTCCAATAGCTACTAACTAATCCTTGATTTGTGAGATCTTCATAAAATAGTTGACCATTGTTTCTGACTTATTCATTGTCACGTTTCTGAGTTGATTCCTTAAAGTAAGCTTTCGACTGGTATTCTTACTTTCATAAAGTATGGTTAGGGAATAAAACATATCCTTCGGTGTCTTAAGTTCTGACACATTGGTTATTAGGTGATCCTTGATTTAATTTGTCAAGATCCTCTTGGCCTTGACTTCATTCTTCTTGAAAGTTTCCTTTGCTTCTTCGTCTTTGGTAACTGGAAGCATCTTCTTGATGTGATACAATAATTCATTCTCTTATAGAATGAGTAGAACTCTAGGCTTCTAGGATCTGAAGTTATCTACTCCATCCAATCTATCTTATACTCTCATACTGGTAGACATTTTTTGTTGGTAGAAACCCTAGCACTGAAAAACCTCGATTTTTCAAACTTCACCAAAGTGCATGTTGAGGGTTTCGGGGGGTGTGGTAGGTTAGGGAACACTGCTCTATACAAGAAATATCCCCAAGGTCATTGGGAAAGTTCTCAATGAGATTGACATGGTATTGCAGCTACAGGGTGCTGCAAGGTGTCACTGTACTCATCTTCCTTCCATTGGTTAAACTATTCTGAAGGTAACCAACTCTGATACCATGTTGGATTTTCCTTATTTACAGAGCATTAGTGTTACTAGTGTTCTTTTAATTTGTTATCATTAACATATATATATCATGTATGGAGTAGTAGTAACATAAAAAAGAGATAAAAAGAACACAAGAGATTTATCCTGGGAAAACCCCAAATGGGGGAAAAACCCAACAACCTTTCTTAGATAGATTCCATTCATAAAGCAAGTCCAATCAGATAAACCCTAGAAAAAGTGCTAGCTGAACCAGAAATACCACCCCAGCTGTAGCAACAACACCATACAAAGGTAGCACACCTCCTTGAGGAGTAGCTCACAAGAGAGAGAAACCAAAAGACTAAACAAGAAGAAACCGAGTCACTGTGGAAGCTGTGTCTCCTTCTCCAAACGTGTTCCTTTCTTCTGTGTAGTTGGGAGAGTGTGAGTGAGTAAAAAATGAGCTAGGGTGCCTCCTTATTTATAGTCTTCTTTTCCTTCTAGCTGGGACAACTTCTCTTTTGGGAAGGCGTCTTTTCATTATACTTTATTCTTCTCAGTTGACTTTTATTCTAGGGTATTTCAACATCTGTCCAATGGATATCTTACTTCCAAAATATTCTCCGCATCTAAGAAAGATCATCTAGGAGGGAAATATCCTCCCACAACTACCAAAAAAACAATACATACATGTGCATCACTTGCACATTCTTATATTATTCCTTTTTATTTATTTGATCTTTAATATTAACCTTCATAAATGACAACCTTATAATGCATTCAATCCATGCACTCAAGCATACACAAACAAAGATAAATATCCAACATGCAAGTCCACTTCTTGCACCTATTTTCCATGTCATTGACACACATGGACGTTTCAAACATCCATATCCTTCCTCCCAGATATCTTACAACCATTCTTATGACAAGTCTCATAGGAATATTATAAATTATGTTGCCTTATCTTCATGGAAACAACCAACAAGAACCACTCTTTCTCTTCTATTACAAAATCAATCCACAATTCAACATTTTAGATGGGTATTCATTGCATTACCCAGGGCAGTAAGATAACTATTTGAGTCCCTCTTCCTTCCACTAACCATTTTTGGTCAACATACCTCTTCCAAGGGAATCCTTTACTAAATTCCCTCTTACTACTCTCTTATCATACCAATACATATTCATATGAATACCATTCACCTTGGATGTTAGTATGACTCATTGGTCATCTAGGAATTTTGTATCACTTCCTTTATCAGACCTCGTATCTGTCTTTCTTTTATCATTACAACACTATCTTCATAAGGCACTAGGCATTAACATTACCAACATTTCTTTCATGTTGTTAATTTCCCCGTTATCTTTAGTTCATCCTCATCTAAAGGTCCATCAGTAGACCATACCTTATAACCCACCATAGGTTATATTGAGTTTATTTGCATGTTACATACATGCAACCATTATCATATACATTACAACATGCCCTCATATTAAATTTCATGCATAATCCAATACTCAGTCAATAGGCATGTACATATATTTGTACAACTAAGAGCTCGTAAACTAGCCCATATGCCCATCTCACTTTGTCTCTTTATGAGGATTAGCAACAATCCCAAAGGACTCCTCTTTATCTTGCTTAAATAGATTATCCATGTTGGAGGTTTCAACCATTATAGGTCAAGTAAAATGACCTTACACATTTTCACTAGTCCTTTGATGAGGATTTATTCACATAGGGATTAGTATTTTATTAAAGAGAAATTATGATTACCACGGCTATATCAACCCATACTTATAGGAAACTTTACAACCACCAATCCATTCATTTCATAGACATATGCAGTTCCCATAACAATATTTGGTTATTTCTACCCTTTTCACACTTATGTCTTATGATTAATGCCTATCAACATATTCATACTCCTGTGAGAGTAGTCATCAATTTGACAAACGGACAATATACTTCCTTTGTTGTAATTCAGTAGTAATTTCCAAGGTACGTTTTCAATATGCTATCCTCCTCCTCAAGGATCTTCTACAGATAATCAAAAATATTTTAACACGGAGAAAATTGTTTCCAACCATCTCATCTCAACCTTGTTATACCAATCATGTAATTGTTATCTTTGGCCCATATAGGCCTAGTTTTATTGCATGTTCTGATACCACTTTGTAGCACACCCAACTCCATAATTACCCTTTAACGGATGGGGTATTAAATTTTCATTTTTTCTCGACCACCTTATGTTAATCCCTAATATTGGCTCATTACCCCTTAATTGGGGCATATTACATTAGTAATGTTATTTTATTTATGTTGGCTTTATTCCATTAGTTGTAATTATACCTCCTAGTCTCCTATATATACCAAGGAGAAATTTTCATTTGGAATCATCTTGGAATTGTACATTTATGTGGGCATAAGGAGGTTTCCCCCTCAAAGAGGATTATTATCTGAATTTCTCTCTTTTTCAAGGAGTTGAATACTTATTCTGAGGTTTTTCTATGCTATATTGATATTTGGTTCTTAACATATGGTATTAGAGCTCAAGGTCTTGGGGTTTCGCTACTACATCTTAGACACCTTGGAATTTTGATGATAACTTTTTTTCTACAATGTTTTAGAAGGAACGGCTTGGAGGATATATAGTAGACAGATCAAGGTACGTTGGGTTAAAATTTCAGCTCATGAGGCCTTATAATTTCGGAGATACAACCTATGCAAGATAGGGTTCTGGAATCATCCTGAACTGAGTCATTGTGGAATTTTCGCTATAAAAAATTTTCTGCAACTTTTCAAACCCTTAAATCCTTAGGATATTCACAAAAATTAGTACAATATTTGTGGTAAAAATTTCAATTTCTGGGTCGTCTTACATTTGTAGATACACCCTGTGGAATATAGGGTATCTGACTAGTCCTATTGACTAGTCTCAAGAATGTGTTCCAAGTAAAACAATCATAACTTATTCCTAGAGTATCCAAATTGAGTGAGAATGGTTGCATTGGATATTGGACAGTCTATAGTATTTCTTGTACGAGTTTCAAAATTTATATCAATTATATTGTGCGTGGCACGCTATACAAGTGACATCTCCCGGAAAGGCCAAAAATTAGTAAGTTGTGGGGAAGTTACCGTAAATTCCACTTGGCACATCCAATTTTGATCAGACCTATGGAATTGCAGAGAAGAAATATCAGAGAAATACAAAAAATAAAGTTTCATACCCAGAAGGGACGAAACTTTGGAGATATAGCAGAAGAAATATTGTCTAGCAGAACCACCTCAAAATCGAGGTTCAAAAGTGATACTTGGCCAACATGCCACCCAAAAAGGGAACTTCTACACCAAATAAGCCTCCAGATAATCCTACATGGACTCTTGATGAAGGTGAAGAAATGCGCAAGGACATAAATGATTTACAAAAGAATACAATAACAAAAGATGAACTACAGGAGATGATGGAGGGTTTAAAAGGGGAGATCATGGAAAGATTGAAAATTTTCATAATAGAGAGGACACCTGAAAGTGAAAATGTATCCCATGAAATTCATGATGAGGACATAAGGAAGGTGAATCAAGAATGGAGAAATTCCAACTTTGGGTTGAAGACCAACCGCGTTCCTAAGATCGATATGAGGAATTTTGATGGCAAGGACCTAATCACATGGATACTTCAGATGGAGCAATTCTTTCATCTACATAATGTGCCACATACACAAAAGGTATGAATTGCTTCTTTATATTTATAACCCAATCAATTTGTATGGTATCGATGGCTTTGTTCTCGCAAATCACTCGTCACTTGGACAATTTTCACGGAAGAAATGATAGCACAC
>ML781998.1:276347-289310 GCA_009831015.1 Picea engelmannii
TAAACAAACACAATGGTTCAAATGGTTACCCTTGGCAGAATGGTGGTATAACACTTCCTTTCATACTGCAACAAAAATGACACCATTTATGGCACTCTATGGATACCACCATCCTTCCATCACTTCTTCTCTAAAAGAAAAATATAAGGTTCAAACAGTGGAAGATCACATCGAGAATCAACAACAAGTTCTCCAAATATTAAAAGACAACCTGACCATGTCACATAATTGCATGAAACAACAAGCATATCAACATCGTAGTGAAAGAAGTTTTGAAGTAGGGGATTGGATGTTTTTAAGACTACAACCATAGAAAAATATGTCCCTCAAGCAAGCCAAAAAGGTTAAATTATAAGGTGTTGAAAAAGATTGGCACTATGGCATACAAATTGGAGTTGCCTGCATCTTCACGACTACACCCAGTTTTCCATGTTTCATGCTTAAAGAAGGTTATAGGCGACAAGATCCCAATTCAAACTATATTTCCAGAACTTGAAGAGGAAGGAAAAATCATATTGGAGCCTAAAGCCATCACTAACACAAGAGTTCGCCAACTGAGGAATAGATCCATTTCAGAGTATCTCATTAAATGGAGGAAACTACCGGCTGAATATTCCACTTAGGAAGATGAGTATTTTATACAAAAGCATCCAGAGTTACTCAAGCGTTGCAAACAACACTTGTCTCAAGGGGAGGGGCATGTTAAGCCCTAATATTGGCTCATTACCCCTTAATTGGGGCATATTAGATTAGTAATGTTATTTTATTTATGTTATCTTTATTCCATTAGTTGTAATTATACCTCCTAGTCTCCTATATATACCAAGGAGACATTTTCATTTGGAATCATCTTGGAATTGTACATTTATGTGGGCATAAGGAGGTTGCCCCCTTGAAGAGGCTTATTATCTGAATTTCTCTCTTTTTCAAGGCACTAAGTACTTATTCTGAGGTTTTTCTATGGTATATTGATATTTGGTTCTTAACACCTTAAATCCTATTCGCATTTATTACATCTAACTACCATAGTTGGCCTTTATTAATATAGTGGACCTAGTCCATCTTACATTGAATGACCACATTCTCATATATTAAATGACTTCCACTAATAACACATAACTACATTCCCATTGGGTACCTCCTTAGGTATACTACATTAAGAGCTCAAGCTACATAAACAATCTCATGGCAACCCTGACATGATGCAAAGAAAGATCAGGGTGGAAAGGCATGAGATAGACATCATGTTCGACTTCCATTAGGATGGATGGATGGTCGTACTTGGTATCATTTGGCTACATTTCTTAGCGGATCATATTGTATGGTTTCTTCTCATGTTTAGAGGATGAAACATGTGAAGGGGGATGAAATGTATTATACCTAGGGAGGTAATATGGGGTACCTAGGGAGGTACCCAATGGGAATGCAGTTATGTGTTATTAGTGAAAGTCATTTAATATATGATAATGTGGTCATTCAATGTAAGGTGGACTAGGTCCACTATATTAATAAAGGCCCACTATGGTAGTTAGATGTGTGTGAGAAATCTCTCTAGAAGGTTCCTAGGAGATAAAGATAGCTATATAAATAAGTGTAAGAAATGTAATGAAACATAGTGAAGAATATTTTCATTGTAGAAAGTGTTGCTTGAGGAGTGCATTCCTTCCTTAAGGAATAATATATGGTGTTACCCTACCTCAATGATTTTCTCTATATTCATGTGTTCATGTTATGGTTAATGGTTTATGGTTTATTCTTGGTTATTTCTGAAGTATATTTGCAGATCTATTCAAGATATTAACAGAGGCTTAGACTCATATATAGCATAGAATTTCCATAAAGAAGGTTGGTTCAAAAGAAAATCACAAACTTCAATGGGGGAGACATCACACAATACCTCATCTTTGAAGGGATTGATGTTGTAGGACAGGTGACACTATTGGCTGACCTGGAGATTGCTCCCTTGGCAGAGCTATCCGATGGTGTATGACTGCGGGTGTGGTGATGTCGGCAGAGCCAACCGCTTGATGACCTATGATGATATGAGGTTCTTTTGGCTACCACTATCAATTATGAAGTGCAACATAGTACCCTTCACCCACATCTGTGAATGAAAGAGGCACTCACCTTCCTATGGTTCATCGGGTTGGTCGGGATGGACCTTGGTGGTGGTAGAAAAGGTGGCACTGGGTTTCACTTAAATGATCTATCTCCTTTTTTCTAGTTTTCAATTAGAGTTGGGGTCTACATCTAATTCAGAGGCTTTAACCTTAGCCACCAATCACTACTTTGAGTGGCATTCAATGGTGTTATTCCATGGGATCTTATGGAACTCACACCATTTCCCAGTGTCTTTCTTTGTCTTCCCATTATCCTTCTTTGTTTGTGGTTTGGACTAGTTGTCCTAAGGATTCCCATCCTTTCTCTGCCCTTTTTCTGTGGGTTTGGGCCACCTTTTTCCTGCTTCTGTCATGAGGGGTTTGCAGACCCAAAATGTCATGTCTTCTATTTAAGTTTTTTCTCAATTTTGACAACATATCGATAGGTCGCGCCCAAGGAAGAAATGTTCAGAAACACCATTTTTTTCTGGATATATCTATGTAGACCATCATGGTACTTGAGCACCATATGTCACTCAGAGGATTTGATACCCATCTTGGTGAACAAGTTATGGAACACATTGGTGAACACTAGCATTGTTTGGTCCCTTTCCTACTGTAGTGTGGTTGATCTTATATATAGGTTGTCATAAATTCCAAAATGGTAGTATTTTTCCTTAATAACATCTCTGAAGGAACCCCAAGTGGGTGCAACTACAAATAATGTAGATCCCTATATTTTATTTTTCTCACAAAAATTTTCCCAGCAATCGTTGACATGTTGGATGACCTTGAGGAGCGCAAATGTAATATTTTCTCTATCAGAAAAGTTGTGGACAGAAAAATACCCTTCTAGAAGGTTTAAGCATTTATCTACAACATCCACATTTATTTCACCTTCAAATATAGGAATATAAAAATTGATATGTACCTTTAAGGGGGTGTTTCCTCCACTTGAGGTAGATGCATAGCTTGTGGGAAGCCGTCGAAGGATTTGTGCAAAGTTGCCCATCATCTCATTCCTTTGTCGCTCAAGGGATTCCTCGAGAAACATTTTGATAGGATCTCCTATCCCGTCATATTTATTTTCTCCCACCATGGAGGGTTTCTTAAGCATGTGAGAGCAATTTTCCTCAAGAAAAACAAGCTCTAGACTCAACTCTCTATACCCTGACCTCGTCAGGGACATGCACTAAAACTGACAAGGAGTAGACTATTTTGATACCAATGATCCAGATTTATGAGAGGAACGAAATCAATATATATATATATTTCCTTTGTCGCTCAAGGGATTCCTCGAGAAACATTTTGATAGGATCTCCTATCCCGTCATATTTATTTTCTCCCACCATGGAGGGTTTCTTAAGCATGTGAGAGCAANTATATATATATATATTAACATAAAGACACGATGAATAATAACAGAGATACAATGAAACTTGACTTCTATTAAATCAGAAATATGCTGAAAATATAAAATGTAGACTGAAATAAACTTGCCAGAATGGTTGCAGCTTATCTCTGAGAAGAGATGTGATGGGTATGCTCATTTGCAATAAGATGAGTACAATGAGGCTCCAAAGGCATTTTTACTTCAAACATGAATTCCAAAACCATAGACATCCAAAAACCTAACCCTAGAGATGAAGCGCCAAAAGTCATGTGGGCCTTATTGGGGTAAGTTGGTACATCAGCTTCCCGGGTTCGTAACTTTTGCATACGATCTCCATTTTAGGCGCACGATATCATGATGGAAAGGTCTATTTGAGGACTACACATTATGATATCACACTATGACTTTGAACATAGTGTTACTATGACAGTCCCAAAAAACATTGTTTAGGGCCTCAAAATGACCCCAAACGTTTAGGACTCGAAAAGATAGAAAAAAACCGCCAAGATGAAAACTGGAAATGACAAGATGAAATATGTATGTGAGATAGTTGGAATATGTGGGTGGCCACCGATATCCACCTATATCATGGAACTTAGGGCCGAAATTTTGTCCACCAGACACAAGGCCACCTGCTCATCGTAGTAATTCAATACTAGGAGAACTCTTGGGTTTCGAGGTCTGATTGACCCCACTTTACCATGATCAATGGTGGTATCTGTACCCTCCTCATATCCAATGGATTATACTCATGCACTAATTTCTAGGTGTGAAATTTCCCTCTTGATCTTTCCTAAAGGAAAAATTCGACGACCGAGATCCCTCGACGCTCAGACCTAACGGTCGAGATCTCCTCTTCCAATTATAGACGATTATATAAATAGAAAGAGGAAACATGGGATGGAACCTTGGTCCTTGAGTGTCATACCTTTCCAAAAACATAACAAAAAGGTTTCCCTAGGATCTAGTGCTCCAGTACTCCGGAAATGATTCCCTCCTGAGCTTACCTAAGGGAATATTAATGGTCGATATCTCTCGATGCTCAGATCTAATGGCCGAGATCCTACTTGAGTTTATATGATAGTTCAAAGGTGGAGATAAGTTGATCCAATGATCCAATGGCTAACGAGTTTCATCATTTCATGTTGAAACATGATGGTTAAACAGTTCATCTTTAGATGGATGATATCAACTCTCGCCCCAAGATCAATGACTACTATAATTCATCATATCCATTCAATATTAAGTGAATTTTAACTTAATATTTCATACTTAACAGTCTCGAAGCCTCGTGTTATATCTTTCTGCTGGATTTTGACTCAGCTTCCCCAAGTCCTTCACATTCATAGTCGGTAATAAGCTTGCTAGATGAATTTCATTCAAGGATATGATTACTCGCAAGCCTTCTGTGTTAGGGAAATGGAAGGATATAGGGTTTATCCTACTAGTTATAACCTTTAATTCATTATCCATAAAATATTATCATTCATCCCTTGACTAATCGATTGGGATCCCTCTTATAGGAACTCATTATGTCATGTGTATCATGGTGCACGAAGAAACATAAACACATATATAATTTATTCATCTCGGAACGATACAAGGTATTCATACTCCAGGGTGTAAGACTTACATTATTATTTTAGATATGTCATCATACAAATGCCCGGGTTTCCAAAAATGAAACCATTGATACCACTTAATCAGCTATACATACTCATAGTATAAACATAGGTATTCAACCAGATAATTCAATTCAATTATACTAAATATAAAATTACTTATCTGTATTACAAGTTACAACCATCCAACTAACTATGGGTGTTCGCCTTTCCACCCAACCATAGGCTCAGATGCATTCACTCTTATCACTATATCCACCCCTGTGCCAAGCCATGATACCACCAGGGAACCTCTCTATCTGATTCTTAGCAATTTGTGAAGGAAACTCTCCTTCACACCACTTTCGGTAGCGATTTCCCTACACCCACCTAGCTCAGGCCTCCATAAGTTTTTTCATATACCTTCCCAGTATCAAGATTGCATCCTTCTCAACTAAGGTAAGGTTTTTGGGCTCTCCCACCCAAGAATCAAAGCTCTTCTTCTCTCTTCTCTCTTATGATTTTATCCCTGCATGCATCCCTCTATCCTCTTATTTTTCCATTTGTGCATCCCTTGCATGTAACCCCTCAGGAAGGTTCTCAACCTGTCCCCTTCCTTCTATCAGAAGGAACTCAAGTCAATATGATCTACATAATTGGTACATTGTTGTACCTATAGTTTACAGTTTCATCTTTCCTAACATCATCTCCCATACCTGGATTTATTTGGGGTAGTTGGTTGTTCAACTACCATCCTTCCTCATTAACTAATTTTCTAGCTTGAAATCATGGCTGATGAAAATAATATGAATATCAAATATTATTAGTAAGGAGGTTTGGGTCATATTTATCATGATGAACCCCTTCTCTAAGTTTCCTCACTCCTTCCTCTAGTGGTATCATGGCCATTACTCAAGGCTTCACCCCCACAGTCAGTTGTTGGCAATATTAATTAAATAATAATACATTTATAGTGTTCATATGACACGGCATGGAAATCATTAACTATGATTAATTACATATAATTAGGTGTTTAGGAAAGGGATGTTACATATACCCATGCTCGGAATAAATTGGCTCAAATCATGGTCATTGACCAATACACCGTGGATCCATGAAATAACTGACAAATGATATGGCCATGAAAAATAGAATGTGGATCCATACCTCTATGACTTGATTAGGTCGTAGCCATCAAAGAATAAACAATGGAGCTATGATATGACAAAAAAATAGCCATGGACCAATACAAAGTGGATATGTGTGACAACATACATATCAGTGAGATCGTCAACATGATGACCATACTGGAATCTACTAAGTACTCAAATAATATCCATCACAATCTAGTGAAGGCCTGTAAAAGAGGTGGGCACCTAAGGGGTTCCCATGGTCTTCGTCCCGATCCCAAAATGGTACGATTCTATCCATGTGAATAGATGTCCTGATGTCGAACATGGTAGAAGCCACTTGATTACCAATCATTGATTCATACCATTAACACGTGTGATATAAATCACCAATGATGACAATGACTCCCAAGGTACCCTAGTACATTCCAACAAATGTGAAAAAATGAGTTGAATTCAAACATTCGTGGAATCATTTGATCAGAGGCCAATGATGTAAACATATTGTCAAAGGTGAGGAGACATGCCATTGAGGCATGCAAGTTCCAAGGTACTAAGTGGTTTCTAAGTCTAATTCTTGGATAATGTGTTGAATTCGATAGGAACAAACTCGTCGAAGGAGGGCCATGATGTATCCTATCATCGACATGAAACTAACAAACGAAATTGATGTAATATTATGGATCAAATGAGCATAAACTGATATGAGGACAAAGGTTGGTAATACTGCAAAGTAGTTGATTTGCGTTGAAACTTCCCTTGAACATTGTGAGGCACGACAAGTGAGTTGGTAGCATTGACTCGACTAAGAGATAGATGAAAGCATAGTGTGATGATAACTAGTGCCCTCTTCGAGTGAGATGAAGGAGTATAATGACTCATAGGATTGGTATGACTCAAAGACAAGAAAATTACCCAAATGTAAGACATGACGCAAACGGGTGCCATGTTCAAGGGAGACAACAAAAAATGCCATAATACTTTCCAAAAACTGAACCACTTCTCTCAATTTTTTTCCCCACCATTAATGATGAGTATCTCTTTGTTTTTTAACGGGCTTGATGAGGGTAAGAGATGCTCGGTATAACTCATCTTCGATGAGTCCCTTATCACATGTTTAACTAACCTAAAGAAGGAGGGGTTCAGTCCCATATGGGTCCTTCACTGTGTAATTTTATGAGCCTAGATAAGATAAACTTGTGGTCTTTTCACATTTAGAGACACTAAAAATATCTTAAATAAGACTCCAATGGTGTTTTTTTTTGTAAATTTAGTCTCCCAAGCTCAAAAAAGTGTAAAACAACACAAGGGAGAACTCTTCTAGTCGAGATTTACTAGAGTATTGATTTTTTTGTAATTAGTCCATCCGGTCTAAAAAAGAGTTAAACTTGAACCGAATAGACGTCCTTTTAAATCATTTTAACGAGTTTGAAAGAAAAAAAGCTCACTCGGCAATATTTTCATGTTTAGGGAGTATGAAAAGAGCTTAAAGGAGACTCCAAAGATTTCCTATTTCATATAATTTTTATGAGCTCAAAAAAGAAATAAAAGTATACTTGGTAACTTATTCTCATGTATTTACATGCACGAGAAAGAACAAATATTGAACTCAGGGTTGGTTTCATTTTTAAATGAGGTTGAAACCGAAAATGAGCTATGCTTGGGGTTGGTTTCATTTTTACACGAGCTTGAAACTGAACATAAACTGTGCTCGGAGTTGGTTTCATTTTTACACGAGCTTGAACCAGAAAATAAATTGTTCTTGGGAATTGGTTTCATTTTTACACGATCTTGAAACTGAACATAATATGTGCTCGAGGTTGGTTTAATTTTTACATGAGCTTGAACCAGAAAAGAAATTGTGCTCGGGGTACTTTTCCCCTAGCATGATCAACAAAAGCTACTGGCTTAATTCCAACATGATATCCAGAGGCTGGAGACATGCCCCCAAGAGTTGTTTCATCTGTTGACTCTTCTTATGCACCGGAAACAACCCCTGGCTACTAATAGGAATAGGTTCTCCAGACAGGGAGGAAGAAAGAGGATCAACTGACACAGGAAGATAAAATGAAGGTTTAGGTACGATATCTAGTGGAAGAATCGACTTAATTGGAGAGGGATCCATTTCATTTTTTAATGATCTTGACACAGATGATGAACTATCCTCATGGATATCTGTTTCATTTTTTAACAAGCTTGGCACAGAAAGTGAAATATGCTCATGGGTATTTGTTTAATATTTTAATGAGCTTGAAACAAACAACAAACTATGCTCATGTGGGTCGGTTTCATTTTTTAATGAGCTTGACATGGACAGTGAACTATGATCATTAACCTTGACCATGGATTCCAAGAGGTATTGATCAGACGAAAGAACAATGCTTTGGAAGGAATACATGTCAAGAGACTCAATTTGATCAACAGGGGGGAGAACAATCTCCAATGTCCCTAGTGAGGGAGTTACCATGTCAATTGTCGGAAATAAATCCAAAGAATATGAGCATATAGTGAGAGGCTCCTTCTGATTAGAAATTCAATGCATGGGATATAATGCCACATAATTGAGCTATGGTGGGGAAGAAACCACTTGAATGTAAGGAACATTCAGGGAAGTCATATGGTTAGTAACCATACAATGATCAAGACTAACAAATGAAATTTGATCGATGGTCACTATGCTCCCATCATTGGGAAAATTTATCACTCAAAAGAGTGTGGATACTACAACTTTCATAGCATAGATATAGTCCCACCCAAGGAGAAAATTAAAATCCAAGGGGCCTTGCACTACCATGATATCAATACGGATATTTTTCCCTCATAAGGTGATGGGAAGTTGAGGAAGGATCCCTAAAGGTTCACTAGGTATTCTATTAAAATACAATAGATGATTAGTGGCTGACACAAGCTCAGGAGAACCTAAATCTTTCCAAGTACTTGAGAATAAAATACCAATAAAGGCCTCTTCATCTAATATAGTGTGATATATATATATTTATCGGAAACATGCATAATTATCTAGAAAGGGATATTTGAAGGAAGAAAAGGTTCTTCTAGACTATTCCAATCAAAGGAAATGACCTCAGTACTTGGAGGGGGTTCCATTGAAATGGGTAAAATGCCCTTTTGTCTAGAGGAATCTGAAGTGACAATAAAAACCTGAGAAATATCCACTTCACTCTTCAAGGTAAGAGTGCGATCGACCGAGGATTGAATCAGATTGACCACTTCATCAACCAATTATGGGTCAGGAGAGGACTCATGGGAAGCAGTTGGAGGTTGTTGTTGTGAAACGACAATGTATTCCAACAATTTTGAAGCTTCATCCATATGAGGGCATAGGTAAGTGTGGTGCATTTCCTTGCATAACCAACAAGGAATTTTGGCCTTACCCTTTTTAAACTTAATCATATGATCATTGGTTGTTGGGTTGTTATCAACATGATGTTTAGAGGCTGGCAACGCATGTTGTTGGGAACCCGTGGGCCACACTTCTAAGACCTTGGTAAGACCAAGGAAATCCTTAAGAAGGTGGTCACCCTTACAAATCCTGCAAGGGAATTTGGGCTTGCGACGTGTGTTGGTAGGATTTTCAATATCATCAAAACTCCCAACATGATTAAAAGTGGTTTTTTGATTTCCCCTTTACTTATTTTTCTTCTTCTTAATCTTCCTTTTCTTATTCTTCTTATCCTCATTTTTAATATCATTAATACTTTCACCAAGAGAGGAATAATAAAGGGAAGAAGACCTAACGGGAAAAGAAGGAAAAGGTTCAACATGAGGTTGATGTTCTTGGGGTGGAGGGTTTGCATTTGAAGCACCAAGAGAATTCAGGATAACCAGAGTGGAAAAAACCCATATTGGTAACCCTACAATGAATCTGGGAAGACTCGATGTAGCAATGTAAGGAGGACCAATATTTCCAAAACAAGGAAAAGGACAAGGATCCATGTGCAAAGGGGTTCCTTTATTTCCAGTCTTTGGAACTGTTTCCATAAACATGGAATCAACCTAGGGTCTACTAAATCAAAGATCACACACTACCAAAGTCCCTATAATATAATAGAAATCAAACAACTCTCTTGTAACAAAGATAAAACAAGTAAGGATCTTCCAGAGACGGGAGATGAGTCCGTCAATGAAGAAATGAGAGACAATTACCCACAACTACTCTGTAATGGAATTCTAGAGGTGAAAGTATCAGACACAACCAAGTACCCTCCTAAGGAGCCAAAATCACGTGTTTTACATTTGTCTTAGGTACTAACAGTACCACCACTACAGTCACCTCGGAAGGTAACCTAGGAAACAAAACTAGGGCTACCACTTTGCGCTTGGTTGTTGGGTGGAACATTTGTGGGAGAGGGATTCTACAAATGGGAAATAAACATAAGAAAAATATCTTATACCCGAAGCAACTTAGATAGTGGTGTCACCTTGAGGACTTGCCATTACTAAGATTCCCCCCTTGACTTGCATAATAACCCCACTAAGAGAGAGAGTTGGGGACCAGTCCAAGCACTCTTCTCAACTTCTCCTACCACTTGAATCCTGTGTTTGAGGAGATTTCCCAACAAACACGTCATGTTACTAATGGATTTTCGGTCATTATTTTTCCTAGTATTGTTTCAGTGGCCTTGGAGAATTTAATCTCCACCCTACAACCAAGGCCCTACAACCTAGATTTGTGATCGATTTCTAATAAAGAAAAAGTCTAGTTAATTTTATATTAGGTACCTTGTTCCTTTTATGGTTTTTTTTACTCAAATGGGTAAATGGAAGTGTACTAAATGGTGTTATCACTCTAACTCCAATAAGACTTCAAAAGAAAAAATGAATGGAATGCAATCTTTAGTTTCGATGAAGCCTATCTATAGAAATGAGTAAGAGGTCTCAAGAAAAGAAACAAGAGTAGAATTCAATGCAAGAAACATGAACTACTCTTTGAAGGAAAAATGTGTTTGATATATGATTCAAAGAAACCGTAGGATATTGTAGGTTTCACTTTAAAATTCAAGCTTAAAAATGCTCCAATCACTAAGTAGAATACAATCATTGTTTGGTTTTCCATCGCTTTCAAATGAAATGAAATTTTTTAATGTAACTTCTTTTGTTTTCTTTCTTTCAAATGAGATGAAAAGAACTAAAAGCAAACCCAAAGGATCACACAACAAAATAGTGCAAACCAAAAAATTCAATCAAGTAGTTAAAAACACATCAAAAGAACTCAAATGAAGGAAATCTCTCATTACTTTCCACTCTGTTAGTACTTTGTAATTTCTCAGGCTGAGGAATAAATTGACAGAGGTAACCACAAAACCACTTTGGAGTCTAGGATCTAGCCCTCCTAGACTCAGAGAGGGGTCTCCCTATAAGATTTAGCTTTGTTTGCTGGAAATTTTAGGCTAGTTATGATAGCGCAAGGTTTGGTTGTTAAATTGTTTGGTTGGAACAACAAGGGAGGGCCATTGGGCAATTGAGTCACAGTTCTGAATTAATCAAATACAAGGTTAACAGGCTAATATTGCAGGGAAGGGTAGGAAAATTTACTGAATCCTCAAAGATTTAATGTATACAAGAGATGGAAAAGGTCTAGAAATCCAATTAAAAATAGAGAAATTAAGAATTCTGATTTCAATCTTCAGTGGAAAACACAAAAAATATTCCAAGCCAGAGACAGAGTGTACATTTAAAAAAATTCTATTTCTTTATCTTCTTAGAATAATTCAGAAATGTAGAAAGAAGTAGTGATAACAGAAAGAAACAAAGTTACAGGGAAAGGTACACTTCACCAATGAAATTTGTCACAAGAATACTGCAATGCTGCACTATATAACTAAAAATATGATCAATGGTGTTTCCGTGGGATGATTTACACATTCTATTCTAGAAACAGGTCCCAACCCATAATACTTCGAAATGGGAAGTATTTATAAGTTGTTTACAAAGGATCCTGTCATAAATGAGAAGGATTTATTTTAAGAAAAATCTAAACTAACTATTACAATCATAGAGGTTTGTTGAGATTCATTCAAATATATGGCACTATTTTGATGGGATATGTGGGTGATCTGTGCCTTTGAATCCAATCTCTTTCCCATATGTTCTTTTGACTTTTTGCCTCCCAAAATTCTGAAAAATAGGGTCCAATAATCTCTTCGAATATCTCAATATGAGATAGCTCTGTAAAATATGGGGGAGGCTTTTGTATATCAGATTGTTTCGAGAAAAAACCTCTCTCGGGTTTTTGAAATTCATCTCCATCTTTCTGGGATCTGCGTCTGAAAAAGATGTGTCAAACATAAAAATCATGAATCCCTAAAAATGGGGCTCAAATATTCTCTTGAATATCCCAATATGTAATAGATATGAGAAATATGGGAGAGGTTATTGTTATTTGGCCTATGGTGAGAAAAAACCTCTTTTAGTTTCTCAAATTGCATCTTGTTTTTCCTAGAAATATTCTAGGAAAATGAATGTTCGAAATGGGAAAAAAATGGTTTTTGAATTGGGGGAAAGTGGTTTTCGGAGAGCTAAAGGTGGATTTAGGGGGGAGGGTAGAGTGGTAAGTGGTTTAGTGGGGAATTATAAGTGGGAGGTGATGGTAGGGAGATTATTTAGAGAGGTTATGTGACAACAGAGAGGGTGAGTGGTAGAGTGAGTGGAGGACAAATGTAAGCAGGGGGTGTAAGTGGTATTGGAGAGAGGGTGGAGTAGATTTCGAAGGGGGGGTAGGT
>ML781998.1:289521-299695 GCA_009831015.1 Picea engelmannii
GGGTCCGAAATGTGTTGTGGACCATCGATCTGGAAAGAAGTGGATGTGGTCGATGGAGACTTGTGCAAGGTTTAGGCACTACAAGACAAAAATTCTTGTCCGCTTCCAAACTTAGCATAAAAATATGTGCCAAGAAGCACCAAGCTTACATTTTTCCACTTTACACTATAATTTTATTTTCCTATGCTAAACTAACCAAATTGATCAACTTAGGGTGTACTTTGAAATGAAAACCTTGCATATGTTTTCTTTCCTTTTTCTTTTGGGGAATCATTTGCAGAATGAAATTTTGTTTCCAACATAAAATGACTGGAGGAAGAAATCTCAATCACCAAGTGATACTATGAAATATAGGGTTATAACAGTGGCTCCACTTGGGGATGGTGCTCTCCTTGTGAGGTTCCAAGAACACCGTAGACTAAGTAGCCTTGTTCATTGGGATGATACCAAAACCTGAAACTTGCTCTCTCATGAAACCTATGTGACTGAAAATCAATTGATAATCTGCTCCAAACCTTAATTGAATCAAATTCAATATGAAATTCAAATTGTACTCTAAGGCTGAAAACTGAAACCAAATTGAAAATCAAATTGAAAAATTGTTGAAAGAAATGCTCGCCAAGACGAGCTTATTCACACACTTCTACCCTAATTTGTTGAAATTACTGCTCAATTACATAATGGAAAATTGGCAATGAAGCTAATCTAGCAGTGGATCCAATAACTCAACTCTTTCACTATTTTTAACAAAACTCAGAACTAGAGCTTGTACGGGCACTAGAAAATGATTGCCAATTTGATCTTCACAACAAAGAGATTTGGAACTATAAAAAACAAAAGAGGCACTGGAAATTGATTGGAATTCTGAAGTGAAAAACACCTCCATATAGATAGTTATGGGATCATGATAAATATGACCTATTTCTTGGTGTTCAAAGTATTCAGCAAATTCAAGGTCATAATTGGGTATTGCACATATCTTATCTATATCATCATAAAACTTCTCATTTAACTACAAATTTCCAGAAGATCTTTGTAATGAGACTCTTTTTGAACAAGACCATGAAGCCGACTACCTAATCAAGTCTATGTCATAACTGCTTTTAAGCTCATAGGTAGCAGATGGAACAAGACTTTGACTACACGGATCATCCAAAACATCATCTATTGGATCATGGAGAAACTGAGAAGACTGTTGCATTGGTTCTAATGAAACTTCATAATTTTATAGGTGCTTATATTTTGGACCCGATCAAGATTCTTCTTCAAAAACTGAAATGAATTAAAGCTTAATGGTACAAAATTATTTTTAATTAACTCATAATATGTTTGAGGCTCTAAGATTTCATCTGGGATTTGAAACTCAAGGTAGCTTAGCAGATGCAATTTTAGAGCAAGAACAACTTCTATATCACGAACGACATCCTCAACTGATTCATAAGAAAGTTTCCCCATAATATTGCTTACAACTTGCTTATCTGCTTGTTTATAGTTTTCTCTCAAAAATTGGAATGAGGGAAAACATAAAGGCAAAGATATTTCACTTACTTGAAAATTTTCTGCATTTTCCTCATTGCTATCATAATTAATATGCACAAGTTGATTGTCATGTTTGAGTTGTTTTAATTGAGATTCTTCCTCCCAAAAATATGGTGTTGATTGCTTTGAAGAGTCAACCTTGATGTAGTCATAATCATATTGATCATACTTGGGTAGATCATCCATATAATAAATGTCATCAAGCATACACATTATATCAACCGATTGCTCCTCCACAAGCTAATTTTGAGTTTCATCTTTGTCCATGGCATGAAGTGAATACAAAAACCAATCATTTTCTGATCCATGATACCAAGGATAAGTAGCAAAATAATTTGGAACAATGACCCTTTCTTTTTTTGCAAAAAATGGAACATGGTGTTTTTGAACAACAAGTTCATCTCTCATGATAATATTTTGCATCATTTCTTTCATTGTGCTTGCCATAATGTATAGTTTCACTTTGGAAGATGTCAAATGCCCCTTCTCTATTTTTTCCTTCTCTTCTGCCTTTAACTTTGACTTTTTGATCATCAAATTAGCTTCTACACCTATTGCATTGTTCATCATTTCTTCAAGTGTTTTAGTATTCCTTTCTCTTAAATAAAATTCCATTTCCAGATCAAAGGCATCTAGGTAGTGTAAGACAGATAAACCAGGAGGAGGTTTTATATCAACATGCATTGAATAAAAAACTGTTGGATTACTGAGAGGGGGGGGGGTGAATCAGTAATAGCGTAAATATAATCCTTTTTCTCCAAATAATCTGAGTGTTATATCAATGTAGAATTATTATCCAATAATGAGAAATAAGAAATGAACAATCACACACATACACAACACACCAGTGTTTTACGTGGAAACCCAAATCGAGAGAAAACCACATAATGCTTTATCTTATATGTCTTGAAGAATTACATTCATTGGAAGAAACAACTTCCTTTGTTTTCCAGCTGCAACTGAAAGGAGACTCCAACCCCCTAGTTTCTCAGGTTACAACCCGAGGGACGATCCAACTCCCCAATTCTCTGGCTACAACCAGAAGGAGGCTACAACACCCTATGTTCTTCGGCTACAACAGGAAGGTGGCTACAACCACCTGTCCCTGCCCCGTTCAATCACCCTGAAGTAGAAGTAGAATGATGCAACCACTGTCACACTATCATTGTGA
The DNA here is from genome assembly GCA_009831015.1 of Picea engelmannii. Taxonomy (NCBI): domain Eukaryota; kingdom Viridiplantae; phylum Streptophyta; class Pinopsida; order Pinales; family Pinaceae; genus Picea; species Picea engelmannii. The sequence continues at coordinate 292,232 of ML781998.1, forward strand.
GATATACCGCTGTAAACATGTACCAACCATGAATCAACCTGTACCTCAACCTGTAATCAACTTGTACCATAAACAAGTGCATCAACCATGCACCAACCTATACCAAACAATCTGTAATCAACCTGTACCATAAAAAAATGAAACCAACCATGTACCAAGTATGTACCAATCATGTGTCAAGTACTCATCAACTATGACTCATCAATATGTACCAACATTATCAACTATACGCCTCATGTATGTTCCAACTCATCAACTACTTGTCTCAACCATGTACCCAACTTGTACCTCAACCAAAAGCCCTCATCAATTTCATCATCCAAATATGATTTGTAACTCTGTAATAGACCTGGTGTATATGATCACATACTAGCAAGCCTTCCTTAACTTTAACAACAAGAGACTAGCATTTTCATCAAACGTTTCTTTAGTCTCACAAGACTAGTTTTGGATTAGTCAACAACTCTAACTTGAAATAATCATAACTTTGTACCTGTAATTAATAAAGATATGAAACTGATATACGATGTTCTTCAGTCTGTTTTGTGTAATTCCTCTAGGTTTCACTACTTGGAACCTCTCAGAAAAGGAGTTATGGCAAAAATAGCACACCTTGCTGAATTCTGGCTTATTCTAGAGAGCGACCTTGTATAGCATGCCCCACACGAAATATTTGTTGAATTGATCTGAAACTATTACAAAGAATACTATAGACTGTACTCTAACCAACACATTTTGTATTACTAAATTTGGATATGTTATGAAGAAGTTATAACATTTTTACCCGAAATACCTGTTTTGACTAGTTTCAGGACTAGCCACAAACCCTATTTTCCACAGAGTGTAACTCCAAAAATACAAAGAACCACAAGTTGAATTTTTAACCACAAATAATTGGATATGTTTTCTCAATTGAATATAAATTTCATGGTCTTAATCATTCTAGAAAAAAGATTATTGTGAAAATGGTGAGATGACCTGAAAAAAACATACCTTAGAAAGCATCATCAAAAGAATTTATCCTTCCTTGAATTCCGGCCTTCTTTTCTTCACTTTCCTTAGAAATACGGCTTAGATATTGTTTGGTTACCTCAGAAACCTATAAGTATTCAATATTCTCAATTGTATCTTAAATGAGAGAGCCTTGCCTCTTATTTATACTCTCCAAGTAGCTTCCTTAAAAACATCTTCTAGGTCACTTTGCCCACTTTCCTTATTTTAGGGTTAACCCACTTCTAATTTCTCCATTAAATTTATTATTGAATTAATTTATTTTTTATTCACTTTGAATTATAGTACACTCATCACTTCACTTTATTATTTACCTTTTAAAATATCTTAAAACACTTTGACTACTTTGACCTTTTGGGGCTTCTAGATGACATATGAGGGTACTCCAACTTCGTAAGGCCATAACTCTCAAACCGTGAGGAGTTATGTGACGTTACACATACCATCAAAAATGGAATGACATATATTATCCATATAGAATAGTATTACCTAAAAATATATGAAAACACATACCGTTATCCATCAAACAAACTTGGGTCCATTACCCAAACCTGGGTTCTCCAACTTCTCATGGCCATAACTCTCTAACCATGAGGAGTTATGTGACATTCCACATACCACTGGAAATGGCATGAAAAACTTCAAAAATAATATCATCAGACAAACTTCAATTAATAAAATATCACCTTCACTTACCTTGATGTAGAGTTTGTTGTCTGCACTTCCTTTTCTAAACCCTGCCTGCTGCAGATACTTATCCAGTCTAGAGTACCATGCTCTAGGAGCCTGTTTTATACCATACAAGGCCTTCTTTAATTTACACACATAATACGCATTCTCTGACAACTAAAATCCTTCTGGTCATTCAATGTAGACTTCTTCTTCAAGTTCCCCATTCATAAAAGATGATTTTACGTCCATCTGATATACTTTAACATTTTTGGAGCATGCATAGAATAAAAGCAACCAGATTGCTTCCATTCTGGAAACTGGGGAAAATGTCTCTTCAAAGTTGATTCCTTTAATATGTGCATATCCTTTACATACCAATCTAACTTTGTTCCTTGTAACTTGTCCATATTCATTTAATTTATTCCTTAAAACCCATTTTGTGCCGATCACATTCTTATTCTTTGGTCTTGGAACCAGTTCCCAAGTGTGATTTTTCTCTATTTGATTCAATTCTTCATTCATGGCCTTATTCCAAAATTCATCCTTGTTTGCTTCTTCAAAATAGTTTGGTTCAATTGTATATAAGAGTGCTAGGTGTGTTTGTTCTGGTGAACGGATTTTTCTTCTAGTCTCAACTCCTGCATCTTTGTTTCCAATAATCTGATCTAAAGGATGATTCTTCTGTACTCGTTTGCTAGGTGTATTTGGAGATACTTGCTGAACTTGCTCTTCTATTTCTATTGGATTCTCTTCCTCTTCCTCTTCTACTTCATATTCTGCTTCTTCTTCTTCGAAAAGTTGTTCCATTAATTTGTTTTCTTCTTCCTTTGATTCTGGTTTGCATGTTTCATCAATTGTTATGTTGATGCTTTCCACAACTTTGTTCAATCTTAGATTGTAACACTTGTATGCTTTCCTTGTACTTGAGTAACCAACAAGTACTCATTTCTCCACACGAGAGTCAAACTTTCCCATTCTACCATCTTCTCTTTTGATGTAGCATTTGCTTCCAAAAACTCTGAAGTGCTTCACATTTGTTGGTCTTCCTTTCCATAATTCGTAGGGAGTTTTTATCAGTGTTGTTTTTGAGCATTACTCTTTTTTGAATGTTAACTGTTGTATGCACTGCCCGTGTCCAAAATATATCTGTCAATTTGGAATCCATTAGCATCGTTTGAGCCATTTCCTATACTGTCCTATTCTTTCTTTCAACAACTCCATTCTGTTGAGGTGTCCTAGCAATGAAGAATTACCTTTTTATTCCATGGATTCTGTAGTAGTCCATAAATTCCTTTGAAGTGAACTCTCCTCCATTATCAGATCTCAAGCATTTGATTCTTGAATCCATCTCATTTTCAACCATTTCCTTGTAGATCTGACTTGTTCTTGAGAAAACAAATTGCATTCAATCTTGTATAATCATCAACTAATAACATAAAGTATGTCTCACCTTTTAATCCCTTTGTTGTAGTTGGTCCAACTAGATCAGTATGCAAAATTTCCAGTGGTCTTGTTGTTGAATATTCCTTTGATTTGAACATGGTCTTTGTTTGCTTTCCTTGTTGACAATGCTTGCATAAAGTGCTGGTTGGTTTCGTAATATAGGGCATTTCTCTGACTGCTTCTCTTTTTCTAACTTTGACAAGGTTATCAAAATGCATGTGACCCATTCTTCTGTGCCATAGCCAACTTTATCTTACTTTACTAGACAACCCTTTTCATTTCCAATTTCACTTAACACATATATGTTGTTTGAAGTTCTTGCAGTTGTATTGACGAATTTCCCTAAACCTTTTCTTCTTATCTCACACTTTTGTGAATTGAAAGTAAATTTATGACCTTGGTCATACATTTGACTCACACTTAGAATATTATGTTTCATATCTTCTTTCCTTTCACAATGTAAGAAATTTATCTCTATCACCTATCATGTGTTTTGAACACCCACTGTCAACATACCAACCGTGTTTCTTCTGCTTAGCTTGTAGAGCGACTGTGCATTCTTCATTGCTATACTGATATTGCTTTCTTATCCATGTCATTTTCTGAGGTTCTTGTCTGTGACTGTTGTTATTCTGTTGAGGTTCTTTAGGAGGGACTGTCATTCTGCAATTTTTTGCCACATGTCCAAAATTGTTACATTTGTAACATTCCACTTCAGTGCTCAAAGATTCAAACCTATTTTAACTTCTTCTTTGTGTTTCACTAGGTCTTCTTTAGTAACCCCTTTGTGTATGACTCTGAAAGTTGTTATTGTTCCTGTTGTCACCTCTGCAATTCACAACTTTATGTCCAATATTATTACATGCATAACATAAACCAAATAATATAGTTTGATACCTGGGAGTTGAAAATCTTCTGAAAGAATGTGCTCTTATGAATCCTTCTTCTTCTTGAGGCCTATCTGTCTGTTGTTGATTCTGAAATCTGAATCTTCTCGGTGGAGGAGTGTCCCTGTAATCTTCCTTGTACATCTTGCTATCCCCTTTGATTATTTCTGCATAGCTATTTGGATTTGTTTCTTGCTCTGTTCTTTTGGAGCTTGATCCCTTTTTTGTTTGATTGTATCCAAGTCCAGACTTGTCAAGATGATATTTTTGACTGTTGATAATGCAATCCAGAACTTTTGAGCTATTCTGCATATTTTTCTTTTGAATATCCTTTCTTAGTGTGACAATCTCTACTTCCAAGTTTCCAATGATCTTGTCCTTTTCTTCTAGTTGTTCTTTGAGTGCTTCTTCAATTCTTTTATCTTCTTCTATTTGAACCTTCAATCTTGTGATCATTTGTTCTAGTTCTCGAGTGTCCTTTTTCTTGTCTAGTTCTGCTTTTAGTTTCTTGTTTTTCTTGTTTTCTCTTCTAATAACTTCTATGGAACACATTAATTCTTCTCGATAGTCAACTTCTGCCTCTTCAATTTCGTCTTCGACTTCTTCATATCCTTCTTCGGCTTCTTCATATTTTTCTTTGGAGTCTTCTTTGTCAGAATATTTTACTGCCATGAATAGAACTCTTCCTGTCTCACTATCATTGATTTCATCTTCATCTGATGATGAGATATCTTCTTTGATGCATAAGATTTTCTTGAAATATTTCTTTGTAGTTCTTTTGCCTTTATATGTGTGTTTGCCTTTTGAGTAACCTTCATCATTTCTTTTTTTCTTATGAGGAAATTTGTTAGCAAAATGACCAATACCATCACAATTAAAACAAATTAAAGGAATCTTACCTCTATACCTACCATTGGTTCCCTTGTTCAGTCTTTTGACGAAGTTGGCCACTTCTTCATCATCTTCCGAGACGTTGTTGCTACTGCTATATTCCTCTTGTTCCTTTTTCTTTTGCTTTGATCTTTTGGATTCTTTGAAGGTTGCTTCTTTTACATATGGATTTTCCTGTTCAGTTCTCATTTCATATGCTATGAAGATTCCATGCAGTTCATCCATGCTTATTGAGTTCAGATCCGATCTTTATTCTAGTGCTGATATCTTAGGGTTGAATCTCATAGGAAGAGATCTTAGTACCTTTTGAAAAATTATAGATTCTTTGATTTCTTCTCCCAATCCTATGATTGCATTCACTGTTTCATCAACTCTTAAGAAGTAGGCTGCAATATTCTCATCTTCCTTCATTTTTAGTTGTTCGAATTGACCTCTGTAAGTTTGAAGTTTTCATGCTTTTACTTTTGTATCTCCTTCATAAATATTTCGAAGCTTGTCCCAAATCTCTTTGGAGGATTTACAATGTGCAACTTTGGTGAATAATATTTCAATGAGACCATTCAAAAGTGCATTTGTAGCTTTGGAATTATTCTGACCAAGTTTCACTTCTTTGTCATTTGTTGGTGGAACTGTTGGTGCTGTGTATCCATCTACAATTGATTTCCAAATTTCAAACCCTTGTGCTTGTATATATGTCTTCATCCTTATGCTCCAAAAAGCATACTTCTGTCCATCAAAGTGTGTTATTCCACTTTTATATGAGTGGTTAAACTTTGATTTATGAAGGAACCTGCTCTGATACCAATTGTTGGATTACTGAGACGGGGGTTGAATCAGTAATAGAGTAATTATAATCCATTTTCTCCAAATAATCCAAGTGTTATATCAATGTAGAATTATTATCCAATAATGAGCAATAAGAAATGAACAATCACACACATACACGGTACAACAGCGTTTTACGTGGAAACCCAAATCGGGAGAAAACCACGTAATGATTTATCTTATATGTCTTGAAGAATTACATTCATTGGAAGCACCAACTTCCTTTGTTTTCCAGATGCAACTGTAAGGAGGCTCCAAACCCCTAGTTTCTCAGGCTACAACTGAGGGAATCTCCAACTCCCAAATTCTCTGGCTACAACCAGAAGGAGGCTACAACCAAAAGGTGGCTACAACCACCTTTCCTTGCCCCGTCCAACCACCCTGAAGTAGAAGTAGAATGATGGAACCACTGTCACACTATCATTGTGAGATATACCGTTGTAAACATGTACCAATAAATCTAAACCATGCATCAATCATGCATCAACCTGTACCTCAACCTGTAATCAACCTGTACCATAAACAAGTGCATCAACCATGCACCAACCTGTACCAAACAATCTGTAATCAACCTGTACCACAAACAAGTGCAACCAACCATGTACCAAGTATGTACCAATCATGTGTCAAGTACTCATCAACTACGACTCATCAACATGTACCAACATCATCAACTATACACCTCATGTATGTGCCAACTCATCAGCTACGTGTCTCAACCATGTACCCAACTTGTACCTCAACCAAAAGCCCTCATCGATTTCATCATCCAAATATGATTTGTAACTTTTTAATAGACGTGGTGTATATGATCACATACCTGCAAACCTTCCTTAACTTTAACAACAAGAGACTAGCATTTTCATCAAATGTTTCTTTAGTCTCACAAGACTAGTTTTGGATTAGTCAACAACCCTAACTTGAAATAATCATAAATTTGTACCTATAATGAATAAAGATCTGAAACTGATATACAATGTTCTTCAATGTGTTTTATGCAATTCCTTCAGGTTTCACTACTTGGAACCTCTCAGAAAATGAGTTATGGCAAAAATGGCACACCTTGCTGAATTTTGGCTTATTCTAGAGAGCGACCTTGTAGAGCGTGCCCCACATGGAATGTTTGTTGAATTGATTTGAAAATGTTACACAACATTCTAAAGACTGTACTCTAACCAACACATTTTTTCTTACTGAATTTGGATCTGTTATGAATAAGTTATGACGTTTTTACCTAAAACACATGTTTTTGACTAGTTTCAGGACTAGCCACAAACCCTATTTTCCACGGAGTGTAACTCCAAAAATACAACGACCCATGAGACTAATTGTTTACCACATATACTTGGATATGTTTCCTCAATGCCATAGCAATTTCACGGTCTGAATCATTCTAGAAAAAAAAATTATTGCGAAAATGGTGAGATGACTTGAAAAAAACATACCTTAGAAAGCATCATCAAAAGAATTTATCCTTGCTTGAATTCCAACCTTATTTTCTTGACTTTCCTCAGAAATTAGGCTTAGATATCCTTTGGTTACCTCAAAAACCTATAGGTATTCAATATTCTCAAGTGTGTCTTAAATGAGAGAGTCTTTCCTTTTATTTATACTCTCCAAGTAGCTTCCTTAAAAACATCTTCTAGGTCACTTTGCCCACTTTCCTTATTTTAGGGTTAACCCACTTCTAATTTCTCCATTAAATTTATTATTGAATTAATTTATTTTGTATTCA
>ML781998.1:299745-318276 GCA_009831015.1 Picea engelmannii
TCCTTATTTTAGGGTTAACCCACTTCTAATTTCTCCATTAAATTTATTATTGAATTAATTTATTTTGTATTCACTTTGAATTATATTACACTCATCACTTCACTTTATTATTTACCTTTTAAAATCTCTTAAACCACTTTGACCTTTTGGGGCTTCTAGATGACATATGAGGGTCCTCCAACTTCGTAAGGCCATAACTCTCAAACCATGAGGAGTTATGTGACGTTCCACATACCACCAGAAATGGAATGACATGTACTATCAATATAGAATAGTATTACCTAAAAATATATCAAAACTCATACCGTTATCCATCAAACAAACTTGGGTCCATTACCCAAACCTGGGTTCTCCAACTTCTCATGGCCCTAACTCTCTAACCGTGAGGAGTTATGTGACGTTCCATATACCATCGGAAATGGCATGACAATAAATATCCATATAGGATAGTTTCACTAAAACATTCACTGGCTTTCATCTCATTATTCCACAAATAAGCATGGGTTCTCTAACCATACTTCTAGGATAACTCAATCCACAAAGCGTCTTCCCGTGAGGGCTTTCACCATAAGGGGACCACTTTGGAGTTCATCCATTTCTACTTATTATCAACCATGGCAAGACAATAACGAGTCATCTTTACATCAAACAATCTTGGGTCCATTACCCAACCTTTGTGCTACGGGGCTTTCTTCAAGGGTTGACATCAATGACAACCAACCTTAATCAACAAAAACTTGATTGAATATGGATGAAAAGTGTTGCATTGTTTCTCTTGGATGTCTTTTCAAATGATTGTATTCTTTTAAAATAAGAAAATGATTCCTCTTGATCACCCATTTATCAAGGAAGACTTTCACAAACTGATGGAAATAACCAATTCTTGCAGCTGACAAATTTTTGAACCACTCTTTATCTTTACCTTGAAAAGATAGACAAAAAATCATGATACAAACATCATCTTCTTCAACCTAAAAAAGGTCAAGAAAATGTTTAAAACCCTGAATGTGTTTTTCAAAAGTGATGCTACCATATTCTCCATCAAACCTAGGAAGGTATTTGTGATGATTTTCACGGAAACCTTGGAGTATTGGAGGTAATATGAGAGGCTTGTATCTATCTAGGACTTTAAAAGGTATGGGGTTTGTACAACAAATGTAAAAATAGCCTTAGTGTCTTGAGGCTCATCAAATGGAATATGACCAATATAAGTTGCAACAAAAGGATTTCGACCAGGATAAAAAACATAAAGACAATCTATATTTACAATCTTCAAAGGAAAAGAATTGGATGCACGTCTGTGATCTCTTTTCAAATATAGTATACATTGGAAAAAAATCTTGAAGAAATAAATAACAATACAACATATTATGCCTGGGATGAAATTCCAATTTGAATACCTGATCTCTCCATAGTGTTTTTTCATGTTTCTATTGGTCAAGTTCATCCTCAAGTGGAGTCTTGAAATCATCTTGAAACTGTTTGGAGTCACCAGGTGAATGATTCATCCTTGATGTGTCTGATCACTGCTCACCATCAACAATCAAATCTGCAACTTGATACACTTCTCTGAGGAACATGAAATGTTCAAGTACCTAGTATGGTCGCCACTATGTTAGCACTCTGTAATTTCTCAAGCTGAGGAAGAAGTTGACAGAGGTAACCACAAAACCACTTTGGAGTCTAGGATCTATCCCTACTAGACTTAGAGAGGGATATCTCTATAAGGTTTATCTTTGTTTGCTAGAAATTTTAGGCTAGTCATGATAGTGCATAGTTTGGATTTTAAATTGTTTGGTTGGAACAACAAGGGAGGGCCATTGAGAAATGGAGTCACAATTATGAATTAACTCAAATACAAGGTTAACAGGCTAATATTTTAGGGCAAGGTAGGAAAATTCACTGAATCCTCAAAGATTTAATGTATGGAAGAGATGGAAAATGTCTAGAAATCCAATTAAAAACAGAACAATTAAGAATTCTGATTTCAATCTTCAGGGGAAAACACATAAATTATTCCAAGCCAGAGACAGAGTGTACATTTAAACAAATTTTGTTTCTTCATCTTCTCAGAATAATTCAAAAATATAGAAAGAAGTAGTGATAACAGAAAGAAACAAATTTACAGAGAAAGGTACACTTCACCAATGAAATTTGTCACAAGAATCTTGCAATGTTGCAATGTATAACTGAAAATATGATCAATGGTGTTTCTATGGGATGCTTTACAAGTTATATTCTACAAACAGATCCCAACCCATAATACCTCAAAATGGGAAGTATTTATAAGTTGTTTACAAAGGATCCTGTCATAAATGAGCAAGATTTATTTTAAGAAAAATCTAAACTAACTATTATAATCATAGAGGTTTGTTGAGATTCATTCAGAGATCTGGCACTATTTTGATGGGATATGTGGGTGATCTATGCCTTTGAGTATGATCTCTTTGCCATCTGTTCTTTTGAATTTTTACGTCCCGAAATTTTGAAAAATAGGGTCCAGTAATATCTTCAAATATCTCAATATGAGATAGGCTTGTAAAATATTGGGGAGGTTTTTGTATATCAGCTTGTTCTAAGAAAAAACCTCTCTTGGTTTTTAAAATTCATCTCTAGTTGTCCGGGATTTGCATTTGAAAAAGATGTGTCAAATAGAAAAATCATGAATCCCGGAATATGGGGCTCAAAGATGCTCTTGATTCTCCCAATATGTAATAGATATGAGAAATCTGGGAGAGGTGTTGGCCCTGACCAAGTTTTGAGGAACACTTGGTCATATTTGACCGTTTTTGGGACTTCGACAGCTTGTCAAAGATGGAGCGCAATGCGAAGTGGAAATCATGGAAGCTAGACCCTTTTTGGGTCCTTTTTGGGTTTTGGGGGATAATGTAATGGGATTGGGATGTCGACCCATGGGTTTACCCATGTTTAGGCCTATTTGTATGCATATATAGATTTCTAGGCGAGGTAGAAGAGAGCCGATGACTTAGTGCTAGTAATGAGATCTATGTGATTGAATGTGGATTGTAAATTCTCTGTGCATGTTTGTAAGAGACTTGCAGACCTCAGTGAAAGTTGTTGTAGGAGGTTGTGAAAGGATTTGTGCTGAAGCGCGAGGAAGAAGGATCTAGCGATCTGTGCAGATCTTCTATCTTGTGCGAAGAGGGATTTGGATGGCTCTGTGCTATAACCTGATTAACTGAAGCTAATACAGAAGAAGACTTTGTGGACGTAACCCCAGGGTGGGGGTGAACCATGGTAAATATGTGTGTTGTGCTCTGTGCCTCGATTTGATGTGTTCGTCTCTTCCTTTGCTAAGTTCTTTGATGTGTCTAGATAGATTTATTTATGCTTTGTGCTTCTGAGAAATGAATGAATGTTAGATCTGTTATGTAAGATGCTTAGTGCTTGATCTGTCGAATCTAATCTATCTTGTTGTGGCTAAGTGCTGAATTATCTTAGATCTAAGTACATACTGCGATGCTCTGTGTTATCTGCGAAGTATCATGAGGGTTGAATATTGATGAATAATCTATGCTAGGTGATTGCTAAGTGTTATAATCATAGATCTATGTCCCAATTAAGGTTGCAGACACCTAAGTCTTGCAACCACCCCTGCCTCTACCTCGGATGAGACTTCATCTGCTTCGCAGGTGTTTCTGAAAGGGCTGGTAGTTAGGTTTTTTTTGGTGTGTTGTTGTAGCATTGAACCTTGGGTTTGCCCCTGTGCCAACAAATGGTTCTATTGCCGGGACCTAAAACTGTGATTGTTGGGAACTGAGCAGAAGAAGCTTTGTGCAAAGATTCATCCTGAAATTGTGAAAGCTTTGTGCGTGGATCTATGCCCTAGTGCATAGTGATCCACTTGATCTGGAAAGCTCTGTGCTGAAGAAAGAAGGACATATCTGAAGGAAAGAAGTCAGATCTGCAATAAAAGAGGTTGATACTGAAGAAAAGAAGTAAGATTTGTAAGCTCTGTGCTCTTATAAAGGTAAGAATAGTTAAAAGTTCTTAGATCTGGAAGCTTTATGCCCTGTAGAAGTAAAAGAAGTGAAAATTTTTGTTTCTAAAGTATGGATTTAGGTATGCTTGATTGATTTTTTCCTAGCTTGAAAACTAGGGCATTGTTAGATGAAAGAACATTTGATATGAATAGATCTGATAAGAATCATGAAAGATATGTTATACATATGCAGAGAAAGAATTTTTGGACTAACCAATGGATGCAGGATCCAAGAAAGAAATTTTTGCAGGCTAGCCATTATGACCCTAGCAAGCAGTACGAGAAAAGTTGGGGATCATTAAAGAGAAAGAGAGGATTAACTCTTTGTTACAGTTGTAGAAGACTAGGACATCTTGCTAAGGAATGCCCCGAAAGAAACCCTAGTTGCTTCTGTTGTAAGGCTATGGACCATGAAGTACTGGATTTCCCTAGAATGATTGCTAGACTTGAAAAGTTGAATATGGAGCAAGAAAACTCTAAAGGAGATCAAGAGACTAAGATTATAGAAGAACCCCAGAAAGAATCAAAGATTATGTTACTGAAAATGAAAGAAACCTTGGATGAACATAAAGATGCCAGTTTGTCAGAGATTTTCAAAGAAAAGGAGAAAATTGAAGTAAGATTAGGAGACTTCGACATTGACTGTGATCTGGATGAGGGAACACAGATGAACATTATGATAGAAAGTACTTGGGAAACCCTAGGAAGGCCTGCTATAGTTCCTTCACTAGGAAAAATAGGGTTGTTTAAAGGAAAAATGGTAACCCTTTGTGGCAGGATTACCCAGATAGCTATGAGTACCCATGGAGCTTCGACAGAGGAAGAATTCGAAGTTATTAAATTTATTGAGGATCGTGCCCCATTTCCAGCTTTGTTAGGAAGGAAAAAGACCAGATCCAGAAAAAAGAAGAAAAGGAAGCCCTAGAAAAAAAAAGCAAGAACTCATGGAATTTATGACTAGAAAGATCGCCTACTTGATGGAAGAACAAGAGAACAGATCTAAGCCATTGAACACCAGGGACTTGGATGTCAAATCTATAAGAGCATTAGAGGAAGCACAGAAGACTGAAATACCTAATCCATATGATGAAGGAGTATTACCCTTGAATCTGAAGAAAGAATCTCAGCATCACGAAGTGACTATGTCGAGAGAAGATAAGAATCAAAATGGAAAAAGGATGACCGAGATGAAGCTCACTGGGAAGAAGGCTAGGAAGCTAAGTAAGAAGAGAGCCAAGATCGAAAAGTTACAAAAGATTCCAGAGGAAACTTTACAGAAGAAAAAATCACATGAATTGAGCTTCGTCGGGATATCAGAACCACAACATATGGCACTTCGCTATGGCGAAGCAATATAGCCATTGGACCGATATAACCATTTGACTTCCACCCTGAACAAACAGAAAAACATTAAAGGATCACCACCAAACCGTTGGACCATGCCATAACGGATGGATCAACGTTCATGGAAGCTTCATACCCGTTTCAAGCAGATCATTGACAAATTTCATATTTAGCTCGTCGCGCCGTGCCCGAATAACACTTTTTCCAACTGAAAAGTCAAAGCCCGCAGAACTAGTGATTGTCTATAGTGATCATTGCAAGTAGATTGTTCATCCTACTATAGTATTTTGAGATCATTGTGACCCCTATTATCTTTCCCGAGTGTGTATGTCCGACGAGCTCACCGCACTTGAGGAATCTATCACAGAGGTCCTTCTCGATTTAATGACTGAGAGAGTCATGTCAGAAAGAAGAATTTCCACCAGAGTCCAAGCATCATCGATGGGAGGAGTGAAAGCCTCCCCGTCGACTGCTCGAGTAGGAACATCTCGAGCCGGAGCAGAGAGAAGAACTAAGCATAAGGATGACATAGCCAATGCAAAGTTAGTGCCATCCATCCTACCAGCTTATATACCCCCTCTGAACGGTGATATTAATAGGGACAATGTCCCTAGAGAATTTGAATACACCCTAGTCACTGCATATCTACCGAAAGGAGTACGCACCTACTGCGCAAATCAAGACAAGGTTACAGCGTTGAAGTTTTGCGACTTCAACCTGGGGGACCATAAATATTACAACATGCTTGCCCCGTATAAGTACTTGACAAGAAATAAGGGCGAGAATTTGAAGCGCATCCCTCAACAATGGACGATGAACCTCACGCAGTCTACTCTGCTCAACGTTATGAAAATATCGCACTTTGGTAGACACCAGGAGGTGAATGCTTGTGTAAGATTGTTGCTAGCAAGTTATCACAGAGGATACCTATGGTTAGACCATCGCAAAAATGTTGATCCGACGCTGATCAATAGGATCATCGGGCTTAGCATGCAGGGCCCTGATCCCCATGAGTACTATCTTGGAAAGACCGCAGACCGCGCTCTTGCGCAGAAGATCAAAGAAGTCTATGGTGATGTTGATAAAGGTGTGAGAGGCTACAAGATAGCTTCTATTGAAAGTGGTGCAATGTGCCTCGCATGCAAACTGATCGCAAGGAAGTTGGTACGCAAGAATCAACCAACACAAGTATTTGGCTTTGTAGTTGACCTCGCAGGAAAGTGCATAGAGGGACTACAGATGAACTGGGTGAATTACCTAGTGAATCAACTAGAGATTGATTGCAGAGAATCCCAGGATCAGGGGCATGAATTCCATTTTAGCTAGCTCCTGATACTGATCGATTTTTTTGCATGGGAGCTACCGAAAGGCACAAAATTCCTAGACCTTGACCCCTTTAAGCCACTAGCTGTGAAGTTCAGTACATTATGGTACTCGAATGACATGAGCAAGCAATGGAAATCGAATTCGTTTTCCACACGCACTATAGCCAACTAAAATAAGCCATAAGGAGTGAACCTCACATAACCCCAAACACTTTGTAGATATTTCGACCTCTGATAAAGTTCAACGTGGACCGCCACTTTATATACCTAATCCCACGTGCTGATGAGCCCCAGAAACAACTTCAGTCCTATTATAAGCTGACAGAAGAAGACCTGGAAGAGATCACCAAGGAATGGTCGGTGGACCTCCTTGTTTCAATAGACCCCACAGAAATGTTTGACATCAATAGCCCCGGAACTGCGCAGGATACACCTGGGCCTAGTAAGACAAAGAAAGAAAAGATGACGAAGAAGACTGAATAAGTCCAGGATGTTGATAGCCTATCTATAAGGACAACTTCCATTACACTAGATGAAGAAGGTGATGATGAAGAAGGTACAAAAACTCATAAATTTGAAGTACCACCACCTAAGGATGAAGAAGACTCATTGAAGAAAAGGAAGGTATCACCTCTAAAATCTTCCTCCAGAAAGAAACCAAGAACCCATGTAACCAAGATGCGAACTTCCCTCACAGTGGATGACTTTGATTTCATTGTTGCAGTGGTCAATGATGCTTCAAAGGAAATCATAGAGAAGAAGGAGGTGAAGCAGGAAAAAATGTATAGCCAAATTGAGATCGCGCTCTAAGGAGTACAACAAGCACTCCAGTCTAGCCAAGAAATCTCTACAACACCTCTGCCAGAAGGAACAACAGAAGTGGGAGATGAATCAGTTCAGCTCCACAAGATTGATGATACAGTTGAAGTATGTCTTTGACATGCTTAGGAAGAAAAAGCGCAGGCCACCCATGCCCTAAAGAAAGCACAGGAGGAAATTATTGAACAACGCCAAGCTGCGCAACAAGATAAGAATGCTCTCCAAGAAAAATTTGAAGAAGACAGAGCGAAGATCCAAAAAGAGAAAGAGCAGATGCTTGCAAAGCAGATAGGAATTGAAGAAGCAGTCAACAGAGAATTTCTCTCTATGACCATCTTAGAACAGAAGGCCGAAGAACCCATAGAGCGCCAAGTGATTAAGCTAGCTGAAGTTATTCAGCAACTTCAACAAAGGGTCGTGGAATTAGAGCTTCATACCATACCACAGACTCCACAAGAAGTGTGCGACCAATGAGAATTGAATGCTCAGAGTGCAGTCGAGAGGATTAAAACACTTGTTACATAATGTAAACAACTAAGTAGCAGAAGTGCGCAGATATATGAAAAACTATCTGAAGACCCAGAGTTGAAGAAACTGGAGTCCCAACTCAAGGAAGCAAAGCAGCATGCAAATACAGCACAGGTGCAACTCAAGCTCCTGTCACCCATTGAGAGGATGAAGAGATCCCAGGAATAGCGCATTGCCCAACAACTCGTTCTTACCATGCAGAATGGAGTGATGGAAGTCACCCAGAAACTCCAGCCGAGCCAGGAGGCGACCTACCTACTATTTGAAGAAATTGAAGGCCAAGGAACACTACTAGAACAAGTAGTTGTCACAGTCGAGCAACAACTAGAAGGACCTATCAGTGAAGCGGTTGTTCAGGAATTCCCTGAGCAAGAAGCAGTAGCAGAGAGACAAGTTGAAGCAGTTTGAGCCAAGCTTGAGACCATTGAGGCAAAGTTACCCAGACCTGAGTGACTCGGGATGAGTCACAGGTGAGTGTTGGGGGCATGTTGGCCCTGACCAAGTTTTCAGGAACACTTGGTCATATATGACCGTTTTTGGGACTTCGACAGCTTGTCAAAGATGGAGCGCAATGCGAAGCAGAAATCATGGAAGCTAGACCCTTTTTGGGTCCTTTTTAGGTTTTTGGGGATAATGTAATGGGATTGGGATGTCGGCCCATGGGTTTACCCATGTTTAGGCCTATTATGTATGTATATATAGATGTCTAGGCGAGGTAGAAGAAAGCCAATAGCTTAGTGCTAGTAATGAGATCTGTGTGATCGAATGTGGATTGTAAATGCTCTATGCATGATTGTAAGAGACTTACAGAGCTCAGTGCAAGTTGTTGTAGGAGGTTGTGAAATTATTTTTGCTAAAGCGCAAGGAAGAAGGATCTAGAGAGATGCGCAGATCTTCTGTCCTATGCGAAGAGGGATTTGGATGGATCTATGCTGTAACCTGATTAACTGAAGCTAATATAGAAGAAGACTTTGTGTACGTAGCCCCAGGGTGGGGGTGAACCATGGTAAATATGTGTGTTGTGCTCTGTGCCTCGACTTGATGTGTTCGTCTCTTCCTTTGCTAAGTGATTTGATGTGTTTAGATAGATCTATTTATGCTTTGTGCTTATGAGATATGAATGAATGTTAGATTTGGTATGTAATATGCTTAGTGCTTGATTTGCCGAATCTAATCTATCTTGTTGTGGCTAAGTGTTGAATCAAGTTGCAGACATTTTCACGAAGTTTCTTACAGAAGCGAAGTTTTCCAAACTTTGATCTATGTTAGGAGTTCAGGAAGTTGTCATTAAGGGGGGATAAGCTCTAATGCCTCCTTCCTTCTCTTATTGTTTCAACATTGTAAATCCTTGAATCATATCCCAAGTTTTTCTTAAGGGGGGATGTTAGGATATTTACACACTTAGGAGTTAGTTAAGATCTACTTGGTCTAATGTGTCGTTAGGTAAAAGTGTGTTTCTTTAGTATGCATTAGTATGAATTTGTAGTTAGGAAATCCAACGGTCACGATATGTTCCCGACATAGAGTGATTTGATAGTTCATACTCTCCTCAATATTAACAGCCATTGATTCATGGCTTGATACCCGATTGGTCCATGATCTCTATTTAAAGAGCATGGAGGGTCATTTGCTGATGATCGATTGTGAGAAACTCTCTTGTAAAATCTCTCTGTAATATTTTTCTTTTGTATTAATAAACTGCTCCAAGTGGCCACGTTGGTTGTGGTCGTGGATGTTTCCCCATAGGGGTTTTACCACGTGAAAACATCAGTGTGTTGATCTTTGATCTGGTTATGTGAGTGGTTACTTAAGGTGTTCGTCCTCTGTTGGAATACCTATGTTGTCGAACAATATCCTTGACTCTTCTAGTAGTGTTAATAAATAATCCTCAATGTGTTCATAAAATCCTAAATAAAATTCAATGGGAAGATCGTCAAGTCTTGTGTTCTCATCCCTTTGAAATGAGAAAAATACACCTTTTAGTTCCTTTTTAGAAACTACTTCCACCATTTGAGAGTTTGGATCTTCATCAAAAAACTTGGGAAAGAAAGAGGATAGCTTAACTATTTCTACAATGCTAGCTATCCATGACACCTTAGAAAGATTTCAAAGTAGTTTTTACCAACCTATGCAACCTCAATAAAGTTTTTAACTCTTGTCCCATTCTCACCTTATATATACCATATGGTATTCATATTTGTTATTGTATTAGCACAATGACAAAATAATTTGGTATTTTCACTGCCTTGTGTCAACCAGGAAACCCTAATTTTTTTATCTCCACTTTGCAATTTCTTGGTCTAATAATGATTTATTTGCATCTTCAAGTCAGTTGAATTCAAACAATTCCTCTTTATTGAAAACTCCCTTGTCATTTTGCTCATAAATTTGAGCTATATGACACACTACTCGTAAGTCCCATTGGGATATATTATACTTTTCTTTCACCTAATCCAAATTTACCTTTTTAACTTTTGGGAGTGATTCATTGAACTGGTACATCGTTGTGCCTTCCCTGTCAAGCCTAACATTCTCCCATTCATTAAGAATCAAGGTTTTATGATAATCCTCTTATAGCTAGTGTGGATTAAATTTAAAAGGACCTTGGGGTTTTAGGTCATCCTTTTACAATTGTAGTAATATAGGTACTTGATTATAAGGTCACCATACATACCAACCCATTACATGATTCATGATTCATTACCCGTTATTTCATCTTGCACAAAAAATATATCTAGTCTTTTAGAGATCCCATCTTTTCCAAATGATTATTCATTGATATTGAAATTACTTTCATAGGCTCAACATCACATAGTTTTACTTCATCAAACTTATGAACAAAATAATTTGTTAACACATCTACTATCTCGTTAGTCCTCCATAATTCTCCCCTTTTAATATTGAAATTTAAGTTTCCACCCATATTAAATCACATTATCTCTTTTAACACGGTCTTGTTGGAGCCAAATGTCCCAAAATTCTCGTATATTGTTATAGGGTTCATAAACATTCAAAAGGGTGTATAACTTTCCCATATCCAATGACTGAATATATATTTTAATGGTTGACTATAGAAGTTTTAAATTCCTTATTTTTCATTTTTTATTCCATTCAGTTATAAGTACCCCTCACCTACCATTAGAATCCAATGCAACAAAATCCAATCTTGTCAAAATTCCTTATAATGACTATGTTTGTGCTTTTTGAAACCATAGTCTTCTACAAGCATAAAAAAATTGACTTGTAAGAATTGAATAACCTATGCATTGCTCTCTTTTTTTATGGACAATACTAAGACCTCTAATGAGAGAGTCATCATTAACAACATTGGTGGGATTCTTTGTTTCCCTAAATTCCCCAATAAATGACCCTTTTTCCTAGATTCTGCCTCTCTCTCATCTTTCTCTTTAGCTAAATGGATATAGGATTTCCTTCCTTGGGATGTGCTAGTGAGTGGGGTTCCTCCGTCCATTTGAAGACCCCCTTCCACTTCTCCAATCATGAGAGTCATAAAAAAAATTTGGAGGATCTTAAATTGTGCCTCAATATTCTCATTTTTCATTCCTTTTGGATATTGAGTTATAGAATCACAACATGATTCCCTTCTCAAATGAAAACCCTCTATGCTTACTTCAGTTGATTATATTTGAGTACTATAAACCGCTTCCTTCCAACCATCTTCCACCTTGGACTAAGTTACTTGAACTAGTGTCACATAGACGTCCACAGGAGGACCTTCCCCTAAAACCACCTTCTCCAAGGAAGAAATTTCAACATGCTCACCTTTAACAGTGGAAGAAAGTAATCTACTAGGGGATAGAGGATTTGAAAGACCATACATTTTTTTATCACTAATCCTTGAATTCTATAGGGAGAGAGGTAAATTCCATAGCAAAAAAAAACATATATTTAGGTTGAATAGAGTTTCAAATTTCTACTTATTGTGATTCCAAAGGGTAACCCCCGTCCTTTATATCTCCAATCCTTAAACCTTATGTTGAATTTGGGCTACTAACGTTCTTTCCAAAGAGGTTTTCATGTTTTGATGGAGTGGTGATGGGATTGTCTTTTGATATACCCTCTTATTATCCATAACCTCCCCCTCATCAAGTTTCCTTGAAGAGTCTTGGGATGGGGACTAAGGATTAGAGACCATTCTTACCTATTTTTCCCTATAATCACCATTTACCATTTTCACAGGACAATCATATTTGATATGTCCATTTTCCTACATAGATGAAATCGAAATGGTGCATTATGATCATCCAAGGTTTGACATATTTTTCATTTCCCATATTTATGTCAATTGAATTTGGAAGAACTTGGAATATACAGTTCAACACACACTCTTCCTACTATCCTATCCGATTTAGATCGAAATCGATCATCCAAACATGTAAACTTACTAATATATTTCCTATATTTCTCAAATGTTTCTTTCTCCATAGGTTGACTGAAAAACTTGTTAGTTTTACCCAAAATTCTTGGAAGACCACTGCCTTGCTATTTGGATCAAAACAAAGTTCCCATGTCTTCAATACCAAATAAGTGTTCCACCAGAACCATATTTCCCCTGAACAGTCTCATGGTCCTTTCCCTATTTGAATAAAAGATGATCGAACCTTTATCCCAAATATGGAAGTTCGAGATATATCCTAGTTGTTGCAAATCCATTGATTCAAGGTCAATGTTGATATGTATCGACCATGGAACTTTCCCATTAAATACAACTTCTAGAATAATCTCTACACTATATTATAATACTTGAAAAACTTATTCCTCCAAATCTTAAATGGCCTCTACTTCTACTCCTTTATCTTCTRCATAGTCCCTAGTTATTGAACYCTAATATCTGAATCTCTATGTAAATTKTCCTCCATCACATCCAAGGGCTATACACTATACACTATTCGCATTATGTCCTTCAACCGACTTTTGGGAAGTAAYAACCTCYYTCCTTGAGCTTTCAACATTGTTTAATGTGTTGATGTAGGGCATACCATTTGGATCAACTAGAGGATTTGGTAGGGGAGGCCAAGGTTCATGGTACTTTGAACCTTTAAAATCTATAATATTCTCACAAGGCGACAAAGGTGAACTTTTCAGCCCTCTATTTTTTGGATTGATAACATTCCACGGGACCTTGGAACCAGGGCTTCCAATATGGAAAGTGGAAGAAAAATCCCCACTAGTCCTAGTTGTAGACAAGATTTGGGTWGGSCCGACCCTAATGAAAACCTTAGATTTTTTAGGGTTATGGAATTCTAGCCCTAAATTTGACCCCACCACTTCTATTTTTTTAGATGGAGACATTGAAATACCATAAGGATCTACCTAGTGTGACCCAACCAAAAGGAGAAATATAACAATGCTATCCCTAGAATTTGTTGAATACTCCACTAATTCTTTTTCCTCCTTCTGATTCTCATATTTTCATCTTCTGCCTCTTCATACCACCCCATTTTTCCAAAAACAAATCTATAACACTTTATCAAAAACCTATGATTCCCGTTATATTTTGTCCACTAAATCACTAATATATGCTATGATGTTCAACATAACGATATTACCACAAATATGCAAATTTTAATATACTCTATTTATTGGAAACTACCAACTTCAATAAAACTATATAAATTTGAGAACTACCAACTTCAATAAAACTATACATATTTTTTTTTATTTTTTTTAGAATTTAAAACTTTATGTAAATTTTAATACTTAATATAAAATCATATGAGAACTCTACTAAAAAACAAAGGTATCAACCATACTACTATAGGGATCTTGTCTTATCATATGCCCCATCTATCTTAAGGAAATAAAGTGCACTCATTATTTTTGTTTACATCACATTACATCTTTGGATTTATACATTGTACATTACAACCATGTTAGCACCCCTAACATTGGATTTATACATTACAACCATGTTAGCACCTCTAACATTTAGCAACAATTTTTTCTAAAAGGAATTCATTTTAGAAAAAAATAAAGGTCCTCGTATATTTTGGAGTTAAAACACCATATTCTATTTGCATATTCATAGTTATCGTTTATTTCCATGTTTAGAGTAAATGCATGTCATGTGATAATACTAAGGTTATTATGTCTATATGCATACACCGACGTTACAACTTTGAGCTCTAATAAATCATTTGGACATTAAGAACAATGAGAGGACTTTATATCAAACTGTTACTCCATGCATTTTGAGGAAGTTAAAGAATATGTGTTTTCAGGTTCAAATCATAGAGAATTAATCAAATTGTTATATGGAGAAATTCTTTATTTCATAAACAAGAGTAATTTTAAAATATGTATTTTATTTTTATAGGTTATAGGTTTGAATAAGAGGAATAGGATATGTATATTTTCATAAATTAATTAATAAAATTGCTACATAGAAAGATTCATCTGTCTCACAAATAAAAGTATTTTTAAAACAATATATTTAAAATATGTATTTTTTCTTTAAAAATGTCTTCTTTAAAATTTGAAGGTTTGAATCTAAAACAATATATTTAAGAATATGTATTTCTTCTTTAAAAGTTTCTTCTTTAAAATTTGAAGGTTTAAATCTAAGGGGGTAAAGTATGTAAATCTTCATAAATAAATTAATCAAGTAATTCCTTATTCCACAAATAAAAAAGTCTCATAAAATTATAACTTCACATTATGTTATTATTATTATATTTATTTTATGTTTGTGTTTTTTATCATGAATTGTTTGGAAAAATACATAAAAAAAAATAAAAAAATCGAAGATTTAATATTTTGGATGAACACTTCACATATCTTTAACGTGTTTTCATTATGTTCATTTGGCTTAATTTTTATAGAACTACTTGTTTGACCTATATATATTCTTAAGTGTTTTATGAAGTTTAAAGATGGTTTATGTGTTTTTTTATTAAATATTTTGTCAATCTTTTTTCAATAACTCCATGGATCATGGATAAAGGGTAGATAGGTGTAAATTTCAATGAACTTGGATTTAGAGGGAAGTTAAGAATTTAGATTGACCTATATATATTCTTAAGTGTTTTATGAAGTTTAAAAGATGGTTTATGTGTTTTTTTATTAAATATTTTGTCAATCTTTTTAATAACTCCATGGATCATGGATAAAGGGTAGATAGGTGTAAATTTCAATGAACTTGGATTTAGAGGGAAGTTAAGAATTTAAATTGTTAATTTTTAGAAATCTTAATCTATATGGTGGAGTAAATATTACTAATTTAGATGGTTTTTTAGATGAAGTATGGTGAAGTAAATATTACTAATTTAAATGGTTTTTTAGATGAGGTTTTTCTCGTTATAGGTGGTTCTTATATAAGATAAAAAGAGCCTTAGTATATGTTAAGTACATGGTTTTTTTTAAGTAATATGACATGATACTATGCATGAAGGTGTTTTCCAAAATGGGTTTTCTTTCAATATACTTGGTGTGCATTGTTTACCCAATAATCACATGATAAGATGTTCAACTACAAAAACTTACATTCTATATATTAAAGTGTTTTTACTTAAATGGAATATAAATGCTAAACTTCACTTTCCTCCTACATTCCCTCCACTATCCATAAAATGTAGTTACTATCTTTTTATCTAATTATTTATATTTCAAAATTTTCAATGCCATGATATTGCACATATGCATTAAATCTCATGTGTGGAAAGACTAAAATTGACATTCCTTCCTTCACTCCATGGATGTGATATAAAAATTTTCCCAACTTATACATTGTTGATATTGAATTCCATACATGTTAGGGTGAAAATTAATGCCTCTTCCTCTACTTGTAGAAATATCAAAATTGTTCCAATTTGTATGTTTTTTAGTATGGAGTAATAAAAAACTAATCTTAATCCATTATCATTATCAATATGGTGTCAAAAATATATTAAACTTCAAAGTATATAATATGATCCTATATTTTACAACCAAATAGTACAAGATAATGCATCTATAGGATTTATCTATGTGAACTGCAATAATCAGAATTAAGATTAATTATTATTGATCAATTAATTGGAAAGACTTTTGTGTCGATGTAAAAAACTCCATCCATGAAGCCACAAGAGGAATTTGTTTAAGAAATATAAAAAAGGATGGGTATGTTGGTTGGATACAACCACATCACCACTAGTGAACTAAAGAGAGACCATAATAATCTTATTCCATTCCATTATAAGGTAAACACCAACCAGTGGAGGCTTTTAACGTTATGAGGTTGGGTAAAATTAAAAAAAAAAAACCTTCACTATTAACAAAAGAGGTTTTAATGGATGTTCACTATAACTAAAAGTTCTCATCGAACAAAGGTTTTATCAAAGGTTTTTAAAATAAATGGCGATCCAATGACATAGGAGCACTTGTTATTTAGGGTCATTTTAACACCAATGTTCCTAGACCAAAGTGGAGCACTAATGATCCTTGATCAAATTGGATCACTCGTTCTCCATATCAAAGAGAAACATTGGTACTTCCATACCTAAAAGGAATATCGATGCTCCAATGCTAAAATTAAGCATTGATGATATCAAATTCCATACATGCTAGGGTGAAAATTAATGCCTCTTCCCCTATTGGCTGAAATATCAAAATTATTCCAATTTGTATATTTTTGGAGTGTGGAATGATACAAAAACTAATCTTAATCCATTGTCATTATCAATATGGCGTCAAAAATATTTAAACCTTCAAAGTATATAATCTCATGTGATCCTATGTTTTACAACCAAATAGTACATGACAATACACCAAGAGGACTTATCTTTGTGAGCTAGATTAATTCAAAATTTAGATCAATTCATGTTGATCAATGAATTGGAAAGACTTTTATGTTGATGTAAAAATCTCCATCCATGAAGCCACAAGAGAAATTAATTTAAGAAAAATAAAGAGGGATGGGTATGTTGGTGGGATACAACCATGTCACCACCAAAGAACTAAAGAGAGACCATTATAACCATATTCTATTACATTATAAGGTAAACACCAATTAGTAATGGAGGTTTTTAAAATTATGAGGTTGGGTAAAATTAAAAAAAAAAAACCTTCACCAATAACAACATAAGTTTTAATGGATGTTCACTGTAACTAAAAATTCTTAGTGGATGGAGGTTTTATCAAAGATTTTTGAAAACAATGGTGACCCAATGACATAGGAACACATGTTATTCAAGGTCATTTGAACACTAGTGTTCCCAGACCAAAGTGGAGCACTAGTGCTCCCCAACCAAAGTGGAGTATTGATACTCCATATCAAAGAGAAACATTGGTACTTACATACCTAAAAGGAGCATCTGTCATCCAATGCTAAAATTGAGCATTGGTGATATCAAATAATAAAAAAATTATTGGTTTGTTATCCAAAAATGATTTATTTATAATTTATTAATATTTTTAGTCATTTTACAATTTAGTTTTGTATTTAATATATTTTATAACTACTTAATATTGATCTGATTCAATTTAATAAATACATGATTAGTAAAATGTAATACAGAGCTTCAAATTGAGGAGATGATCCAAAGGCATTCTTATTCCAGGATCATACATAATAGATAAAAATGTAATACAGAGCTTCAAATTGAGGAGATGATCCAAAGGCATTCTTATTCCAGGATCATACATAATAGATATTGGCATAGAGAGTATTTTCATAGTTACATTTTGTCCAAAATGTCCATCTGAATATACCCTATAAAAAGTCTTCAGAATTCAGATGCAAAAATATTTCATATGTTATAAAAAGTCTCCAGAATGCAGATACAAAAATAGTTCATATGAAAAAGTCTTCAGAATTCAGATGCAAAAATAGTTCATATGTTATAAAAAGACTCCAGAATGCAGATATAAAAATAGTTCATATGTTATAAGAAAGGAAAAGAAACCATCCAGAATTCATTACCCAGTACTGGAACCTGGAGCTGGGTTATTCAAATCCAACAGAGGAACTTTCTATGAAAGTGAGGATGTCATTTCTGAGTTACCCCGATAATTCCATGGAGCTAGGAAAAGGTTGAAGGTAGAGATCTTCAAGATATGACTGAAGAGCCTCGTATTCATCCTTGAGCTGGTGGATGATCTGCCTCTACTGCACTGAAATTTACAGAAGTAGGAATAACTGAGATGATAATCCATTGAATTAGAGTTGCAGAGAGTGGATTGAAGTATGCAGGTCTCCCATCTCTTCCTCAATCATGTCCATGTGGTTTATACATTTACAAAATAGAACCCCTCGCCACGATTTCCAGCAAACACAAAATATGGTAAGTGGACCAAGGAGAAACAACAAAATTTCACTCTGATATGAAAATCGACATGCTACGAATGCCATTATACGTCATGGAGGTGAACCAAATACAAAAAATTATGCAAGTGAGTGATGATGCAAGTGACCTGGAGCCCGATCTCACCTCCTACCTAAAACCATGATTGTGGGTATAGACTATCTCTTTCATGATGAGGATGTACATCCCACATGAGCCCGAGAGCAATGAG
>ML781998.1:319764-337080 GCA_009831015.1 Picea engelmannii
CACAAGAGGTAATATGTCCAAAGTGGAGAATCGATGCCCTCAAACCAAATAAGATTATTATTAGCTCTAGTGTTCCAAGAAACAAATGGGGTCTTAGTGGTCCTAGACAAAAGGGGAGCACCAATGCTCTAGGAATACCAAGAATAAACATTAAACATGTTGAAGAAACCTTTAGATCTTGCAAAACAAAATGGATGTCAAAAACCCATTTGGAGATGCACCCATGCTGCAAAAAATGTGATCCTTTCTTGGTTGAACTTTCCTATGATTTGTTATCCATGTATTGATGTAAAAATATAAAATAAATCCACCATTGCCTTGCAAAATAAAGTTGAAACCATCAAACTAGTTGAAAAAAACTAGCAAAACTAGCTAATAAATAAGGAACAATAGTGAGAAATGGAAAATACTACAAATAAAATCAATAATGGAAATGAAGAAATAATGAAAAGGGAGAAAAAGGGTTAACTTTCTGCAATACTCTTTGTATTTCTTTGCATTCATGGTTATTTGTGTTTCATCCTCTTGTAGAAGCACCTCCTCTTCCTCTTTGCTCATGTGAAATGTAGAAATGAAACAAACCCCCACTTTTTACTCTTTTTAAGGGTTGTATTGTAGTTTTTCCAACATCTTTTAATAAGTTAAAAAAGTACAAATTATTGTTTGGTGATTCAGTGTATTAGGAGCATCAATGCTTCCAATTTACTAAAGAGGAGATTTGATGCTTCCATACCGAAGAGAAGCAATAGTGTGTCCATACTTTAAAGGAGCACCAATGCTTTCATACCGAAGAGAAGCACCAATGTTTCCATGACTAGGAGGAGCACTAGTGCTTCTATACCAAAGAGAAGCACATGTGCTTCCATACCTAAGAGCAAAAACGATGCTGGACCAAGATTAGTAGGGAAAAACATTGTGTTGCTCAGAGAAACCTTGTGAACCTATAAATAAAAGGAGGTGAAAAAACCTATGGATATGCACCCACGCTACACAAAATTGTACCTCTTTCTTGCTTGAACTAACCCCTCATTTTATAGCCATATATGTTAATGTAAAACCTTAAAATAAATCCATAATTAACCTATAAAATAGAGACAAAAACTTGAATTCACCAAAAAAAACTACCAAAACTAGCTACGAAATTAGGAACAATAGTGAGAAATAGAAAATAACATAAATAAAACCAGTAATTGGGACAAAATAAATATTGACGAAGAAGAAAAAGGGTTACCTTGTTGCAATACTCTATATTTCCTTGCATTCATTACTATTTGTATTTCATGCTCTTGTAGAAAGACACCAACTTCCTCTTCTTTTAAGTGAAATGTTGAAATGAAACAAACCCTTTCTTTTTCCTCTTTTTAAGAGTCAAATTGTATTTTTTTGCCTCTTTTAATAAGTTAAAAAAATACAAGTTATTGTTTGGTGCTTCAATGTATTAGGAGAACTAGCGCTTCCATACCAAAGAGGAGAATTGGAACTTCCATACCAAAGAGGAGCATTGGAGCTTCCATGCCTATAAGGAGCATTGAAGATCCAAGATCAGTAGGGAAGAACATTTTGTTGCACATAGAAACCTCGCAAACTTGCAAATAAAGGGAGATGAAAACCCCTATTTATATGCAACCATGTTGCACAAAAATGTGCCCCTTTATTCATTGAACTTTCCCCTCATTTACTAGCCATATCCGTTGATGTAAAACCTTAAAAAATCCACCATTAATTTGCAAAATTGAGGTAAAAATTCAAACCAACAAAAATATATATAGAAAAACCAAATAAGGAATTAGGAACAATAGTGATAAATGGAAAACAACATAAATAAAATCAATAATGGTGTAATGACCCCTCTGTTACGAAAACAACTAGTGGTTACAAAAAGAGGTGAATATAAATTTTTGAAACAACAACTCTACG
Source organism: Picea engelmannii (assembly GCA_009831015.1). NCBI lineage: Eukaryota > Viridiplantae > Streptophyta > Pinopsida > Pinales > Pinaceae > Picea > Picea engelmannii. The sequence goes on from ML781998.1 coordinate 321,682, forward strand.
ACAAGTGACATGTGTCACAACATAAATTAACAACCACTAAATCAATCTCGTCATAATCAACTGAAGCAACATCGCTATTATTCAATCAACATATCTCAAGTGATAACATAAGGAAACTACCCCCCAACCTGTCCTGCATGGTTAGGACCTCCAAGACACATAAGCAACACTCAAGTCCATGATTCATCCAATTGATTTTGACCATTTAAGGTCCCAGGACTGGTGACTGTTATGAAGAATAAGGAGGTGTCTAATTCCCACTAATCTAATCATAAGCCAAAATGTAAACTAGAATCATCAACCATTCAACCATCGGTTCATTGTGATCCAATAAAATAAAATAACTTTAAGCTTTAACAATAATTCGAACAATTGAGCGCAATGTTGAGTAAGAAAAACGCATGAGAACAATAAAGGCCATGAGAGCATAAGTGAAACCTTGCGACAGATAATAATTTATTCTAATCCTCATTAGTAAATTTCCAATTCAGGTTTATAAGTTCAACAACAATATCAGGTGATCAAGCTTGTAACCAAATAGACTCTAAGCATATTTCAAGTATGTGTTACTTCAATAGGAATTTTAAGAATATAAAAGGGGAATCAATAGAAATTACAATCCCATTAAGTATCTCCTAAAAGACCGAATACGCTTTAAGAAAGCAATGAAGGATTACATCAATAAGCATTAATAAGCATTCAACTATTGGGCGTCCATTTTTTTTAAGGACTAGGGAAGGGACCCAACCTAAATAAACAATATAATGATTCAAGCTAACTTGCCTACACCCCTTTTTAAAAGAAGGGACCCACTTGGTTTGAAATGAAAGAACCTATGTTAACTTATTAACTCACGCTAACCACGTAGTCATTCATAAGAACCATAAGATGATCAATCTTCTTAGAGCAACACAAAATCTTAGTACTACCTTACATTATACATATATTATAAACTATAAAATAAATAAATCATAACAAGCATTAATGAGATGTCAAGGCTACTACACGTATTCTTTTATAAAATTTAAGAGATAAACAACATCATAGTTAGCAATGCAGTAAAGAATCACATATACTAACTACATGTCCATTATAAAAATAAAATAAAAAGGGGACCAATCCTCACTAATAATATATATAAACAAGATTGTGTGGCAATATAGTCCCTGCCGGGTTGAATTGGGATAGGAAAAAGTAGCGGAGGCAGATTGAAACTGCAGTGGAGATGTGGCAAGCAACATGAAGCACAGGTGGTATCCATGCAGTAAATGACACATGGCTTCTAGAGCCCCATTTATTTTTTGAAAGTATATAACAAAATACAATTTGTGCATAGTGGAAGATAAAAATTTATGACGACACAAATATGAAAGGAGATAAAAAAAAATAGTTTAGTTTGAAATATATTAAAAAAGTTACATGTTCCTGGAAATTTAAATGCATTTGTCATATAGACTGGTGAAAGATAAAAATGTATGAGGACATAAATATAAAAGGAGATAAAAAACAGTTTTATTTGAAATATATCAAAAAATAAAAGTTTGTTACATATTCTTGGAAATTTCAATGTGTTTGTCATATAGACTGGAATTGGGGCTCCTGCGGACCATAAGAGAAATATGTACAAGAAAAAGGATTGTATAAAGAAGAAGTGGGCGACGGTAGAGTTCAATACCTGGAAAAAAAATTGAAAGGTATCAGTCTTTGGCTAGACATTTCTATTTAAAAAAGTGGAATAACTAGGTTGATAAACAAAGTAGGATGTGATCAATAGACTTACAGTGATGGTACATATGACCCATTTTTCTTTTTGCTTGTTGATGCCTTTTCATTGATGTCGTCAACAGCTGCTGGAATCGTGGCAATTTCCTGTTGCCTTTCGTTGACGCCCTGCTTCAATTCCCTTTCGAGCCATTCTTTAATGTAGCTTCTCATTGGGGCGACGTTGATCTCATTCCAGATTTTTATGTTGAAGAGTTCATTTTCTAATTCCCCGAAGTCGATAGAAAGATTACGCAGAGCCTGGTCAATTTCCTCATTCTGTACTGAATATTCGACTAGACATTCGTCGACGTCATCTTGACCATATTCAAGGATGTTGTAAAACTTTTCCAAAGACAATTCCTTAAACATATGAACCTATTTATCGAAGTCTTGCCTAGTTAAGGGCAAGGAGTTGACGATTAAGTTGGGGTCTTGGAAGTTGTTGGTCCTTCCGGCTAAGTTTATTCTGGACAACTTTGTGAATAATTTTTCTTTCTTTGATATGGCTTGTTCACATGACTAAACAATGAGATGCAGGTTCTTGACTTTTTCTTTCCAGCACGCATTTAAATGATCGATCTGATTTTTGGATGGAATATCTTGTTGTCTTCTTCTTGTTTCTATCATGTTGTTTACAATGGTGCCAAAAGGAAGGATAGTGTTTAAATGGAAATGTTATTCATCTTTTAACTCCTCCCGCAAATGTTTGAGCAAATTGTGTGCCCTGGTTCCAAGGGAAGTCATGGTTTGTGATGTTTCCCACGCCTCAGTAACCAGTTCCATTATTTTCTTGATATTATTCTCCACATATCCTCTATACGATGCGAGGAGGCTAGAGGATCCTTTTAACTTGGTTGCAGGGGTGGCAGGCATGGTTATTGCCAAAGGATTGGCAAGCAATGGAATAGGAATCAAAGCCTCTTCCAATTCCTTGACCCGATCCTTCAGTCTAGAATTCTCAGCCTCGATGCCTCCAATGGAATCATCAAGTGCATATTCGGTCACTATGTGAAGTTGAGAAATTTGGGATGGTCGCATGTTCGCAAGGTTAACCTCTGAACGAAATTTTCCTTTCTTATTTTTGACATTTTTTTTTTCAATAATCAATTTTTTGGACTGGTTGTCAAAAACAATGCTCTGGAACACGAAGGATTCATCTTCGTCAAAATTTTTGGTATCATATATGTCCATTGGACGTCTATGTTGGATCGCGTCTCTGGACTGATCAAGGTAGCGAATTATGCTATCCATATCAGGCTCAAGTTCCATGCTCTCACTCTGAATTTCGGGCTCTTCCACCTATCCCACAATTTTTTTTCTCTTCTTGTCTACTGGAAGCTTGTGAGAAATATCAATTTTAGAGTGAGGAGGGTCATTATCTCCTCCTCCGTTTGAAGAAATATGAGTTTCTTTGTTGATGTGGTGGGCCGTTGGAGCGATGCTCCAGGATGTCCTACTTTTGGGAGTATTATTCGTCGATTGAACACTCTTCTCACTTGGGCCTTTTCCCTGTTGGTTGTACAATTTAGTGTTGCTTTGAAGTGTGTCTAGGTCATCGGCATCAGAAGTAGAAGTGTTGCTGCTAGTGTCTCTGTTTTTAGTCAGGTGTTTTTTGAAAAAACAATTGTTGAAGCCAAGTGTTTGTAAATGTTGTAGAAAAAATTTATTGGGGTCGAATCCTCTTAGGCTTTCAACATATCTTAGGTTCAAGTTTCTAGAATGGGCTACAAATTCAACAATTTTGTTGATGTTCTTCAACACGAAGTCCCCAACTTTCCAAGGCAGAGGAATGAACTTTTTTCTGCTCTTCTCTTGGAATAGATGAAACCAGTAGTTGTATTGTTGTGTTATTTCTGCAACAAACATTATGTCCGTAATGTGACATGGAAGGAGAGAAGGTTTTTCCTTGGAGCCAAAAATCCTTATCACAGTGTAATTATCCAAATGTTCAAGTGTCCCCTTCCTATCCAAAAAAATGGTTGCTTGTTCAGATATGCGGGGAGCATCTTCTCCTAACAAAAAAACTTTGAAAACAGACACAAAGCCATTAAAAATCTCATAAAAACAGTGGGATACCTTATGCTTCCACAAGGCCTGGTACCAGAATGTTATTGGGTTGAATTCCCAATTGACATTCTTGGTCAGAGACAGTTATGGAAACTGGTAGCAATGTGTTATCGCAAAAAGTAAGTAGGATGACATATAAAATTTATTTTCCCTTTTGAAGCTTGACAATTGGGAACATATTTCATGGGAAATTAGCTTGCCTCAATAAAAAATGGCTTGTTCCTTGACTGTGAAATACAAAATATAAAGAGCCATCCGAGAAATTGTTGTTGTGGACTCTTGTCTCGTTATTCTTGTAAATAGCCAGGCAATTTCGCGGAATGGATTTCTAAATGAACTAACCTACAAGCTTGCGATATCTTTAGGAACTACCATCGGGTCTTCCAATAAATCAGGCAAGAGGTCCAACCTGTTATTATGCTTTGCTAGGAACTGTTTGGAATCTTCTCTTTTGAACGCCAATGTTGGCTCCAACAATCTTAACATCTGGCAGAAGACCTGAGGTGACAAAGAAACAGAAGAGCAGTCCCACAGTGGAATAATTATTTTGTCTGAAATAAATTTATCGACGCACCAAGAGACCAACTCCTTACATTCAAAAACTTCAAGGACACAGCTTGCACAAGCAATCCCAGAGGTCCAAATTACTTTGTTATGGGCGGCAGGGGTTGAGTAATAAGAATATTCCCTGGACCACTGGAAGTTCTGGTCCTCGCACCCGAAGATGTTCATTGTATCTCCACAGAAATGTTGTTGAGCTGATGCCATAGGTTTATGAGAACATTGGTTTGCTCTAGACGATGGTTGAAATGAACAGTTGGAGCCGATAATATAACTCTCCGCAAAATCTTGGTTAAATGCTTATGAATGGGAAAGCTCCTCAAGCCTTTCGTTGATTAATGACAATCTGTATGGATGTTGCATGATGAACTGTTAGTAGTAAAGCTTACTTATTGCATATTTAGAAGTGCGAAGGTGGCGGGTATGACAAAGAGAAATTAATGATTGGAGGTTTCATGAACGTGCCAAGCCGACGGCGTGCGAATGACATTTCATGATTTTGAAATCGACACTCAGAAGGGATATTATAACCCTCCACAAATCTTGGTTTAATGTGTATTGATAGGAGATCTCAAGGATTGAAGATTTCAAGAACTGACCAACCCGACAAGAATCGAGGATTGAAGATTTCAAGAATGGACCAACCCGACAATGCACAAATGACATTCCATGATGTTTGAAATTAACACTCGGAAGGGATAATATAACCATCCAGAAATTTTGGTTTTATGCGTATTAATGGGATATTTCCTCAAATCTTGGTTTAGCATTAACGCTTGCTAATTTAATACTTAGAAATAAGATCCTATATATAATTGGTAATTGCTAAATGCAAAAGGGCACAGGCACAGGAAAAAACGATTAGGAATTGGATATTTCTTGAACCCACCAACCCGACGATCCGCGAAAGAAATTCGAAGAAATGGTGAAGTATGGAAAGTAGACGGATGGGCTTCAAAATGGGGTGACAATAGTTCCACAGGAGACGTGAGGATCCGACGGTCAAATTGTATGTCTCAGAAGTTTTCAGTGCAAAATGTGTACCACGGAAGAGGGCATGATAGGTAGACTGTAATACGAAAGACGGTATGATATGAATCAAGATGTAGATTTGTATATCGCGGAAGTCACGGTACTATTCGCAGGTCATGGAACAATATAAGTCCAATCTAGAGCCTACCTACCGGGAATCCGCGGTCAGAGAAGTGGCTGGGTATGGAATGGGGAAGCGGTCGATCAGTGTCGCGATATAAGAGCACGAGTGCAAACGTGAACCCGCAAGTCCGCCTACCCGCATAGCTAGACATTTTCAAAAAAATGAATAAGTGACGAGAAAGATAAAGTTCAAGGAAAAGAGAAATGGATATTTGGCTAAGTATAGAAGATGGAAAAGAAGGGCTAATATATTCACATATGTAATAGATATCCCATTTCTTGGCAAGATCTTTTCTGCATGTTTCTGGAGAATTTATATACTTATTGCATATACTTGGAAAGAAGTGCAAAGGTGGCGGGCACAAAAAATGGCGACTAGGAATACAAAATTGTCTATGATCCGTGAAAGAAATTGCAAGAAATGGTCGTGTAAAGCGGTCGGACGGGTTTCAAAATAGGCTGACAAGGGTTCCCGAGGAAACATGAGGCCCCAACGGTTAAATTGTATTGATCAGAACTTTTGAGTGCATACTGTGTAACATGGAAGAGGGGCCAATGTAGGAGTCCGGAAGACGGGCTCCAAGATAGGTTGGAAAGGGTTCCCGAGGGGACATGACGGCCCGACAGTCAAATTATATTGATCAGAACTTTTGAGTGCATACTGTGTAACATAGAAGAGGGGTCGATGTAGGAGTCCTGAACTCGCAAGTCCGCCAACCCGCGTAGCTAGATATTTTCAGAAAAACAACTAAGTGACAAGAAAGATAAAGTATAGGGAAAAGAGAAACGAGAATTTGGTTAAGTATAGAAGATGAAAAATAAGGGCTAATATATTCACATCTATAATAGATATTCCATTTCATGGCAAGATCTTTTTTGCATGTTTCTAGAGAAGTTATATACTTATTGCATATACTTGGAAAGAAGTGCAGAGGTGGTGAGCACAGAAAACAACGAATAGGAATTGGAAATTGTCTGAACCCGCCAACCCGACGATCCGTGAAAGAGACTGCAAGAAATGGTCATGGAAAGAGGGAAGACGGGCATCAAAATAGGTTGAGAATGGTCCTGGAGGAGACATGAGGGCCTGACGGTCAAATTGTATTGATCGAAAATTTTAGTGCATACTGTGTAACACAGAAGAGGGTTGATGTTGGAGTCTGGAAGTCAATTTCTATATCTTGGAAGTGGGGGGGGGGGGGGGACTGTTTGCAGGTCAAGGAACACTGGAAGTGCAATCCGCATGTCCAGGAATCCACAAGTGAAAAAATTCTGGTAAGTATGGAATTAGAGGTGCGAAAGAGATTCCAAGAAATGGTGAAAAATGGAAAGCGGATGCAGCGGCTTCAAAACGGGGTGACAATAGGTCCCCGGGAGACGTGAGGACCCGAAGGTCAAATTGCAGGTCTCAGAACTTTCACGTGGAAACTGTGTATCACAGAAGAGGGTATGATGTGGGAGTGTGGCAACAAATTTTTATATGGTAGAGGTTTAGGTGTTGTTTGCAGGCGACGGAACAATGGAAGTTCAATATAGAGCTCGATTGTTCGGGAATTCACGATCTGAAAAGTGCCTAGGCATCGAATGGCTATTGTTTAGTCAGAATTGCATTTTAGGAAAAAACGACTAAGTAAAGAGGAAGAGAGCGTAGAGGGGAAAAAGAAACAACAATTTGGTCAAGTACAGAAGAGGGGAAGGAAGGTCCAATATATTCAAATATGCAATAGATATTCCATTTCTCGGCAAGATCTTTTCTATATGTTGCTGGATAAGTCGTATACATATTGCATATACTTGGAAAGAAATCTGAAGGTAGAGGGCACAGAAAACAACATCTAGAAATTTGAAATTTCCTGAACCCGTGACCTCGATGATCCGCCAAAGAGATGTCAAGAAATCGTCAAGTGTGGAAAGCGGTCGGACGGGCTTCAAAACAGGGTGATGGGTTCCTGAGGAGTCGTAAGGCCCCAAGTGTCAAATTGTATATATCGGAACATTTTGGTGAAAAATGTGTAACACGAAAGAGGGGATGATGTGGGAGTCCAGAAGTAAATCTGCATATCACAGAAGCCGATGTGCTATTTGCAGGTCACAGAACAATGGAAAGTGCAATTTAGAAAAAGGGGAAGCTCTTGGTCGAAATGTGTGAATCCGCTAACCCGCGCAGCAAGGAATTTTCGGAAAAATACGATTAAGTAACCAGAAAGAAAAACTATGGGGGATACAAGAGTGGGAAAATAGAAAGGCGGAGGGCAATTTTCGTAAGCGCGAATTGGTTTCAAACAAGCCCCATTGTTGCAAAACCATCATTTTCTAGTAATTGTCAACAAATGCTTTATTTAAGATTAAATTTTATTACAACTTGTGGGTGTAAGTGTGTTCTTGATACATTCTTCCATGAATGTAACATATTAACTTAAGTATTAAAATTCTTCCATTATGGGTTGTTAGCATTAAATCTTAATAATTGCATGTCGAGAAACAAGAATGATGATCTTGTTGCAACATTGTGATTTGGTATTGATATGTTCTATTTGCATTATGAATGGAATTGAACGTTGGTTTGAAGTTGTGTGTAATTCATTTTTTGTTTGCATAAAAGCCTGATGGATTGACACAGTACGTTGTCATATAATTGTTAGATGCTCCATTTTAGAACAAATTACCTAAGCAAATACAATATCGAAGAACTACGAGACTACCGAACCATGCTAATGAGAAGAGATGTTAAATCCAAAAAAGAAGTAGCAACCAAGACTCCAAGGCAAATTTTTTTAATAGAAAATCCATTAAAAAAAAAGAACATTGAGCACTGTATATCTATACTTAGAAATTGGACCTAGTTCTTTGGGCCAAAACATTGAACATATCTGCCACAACATAGGCATGGGATCCGCAACATGTAGGAGCCATAGAGATGCTCTTCAACATGCATACAAAATTGATTAACATGTTTTTTTTTTTAGGAAATCCTTGCAGTTTTCTCCTCGATGGATCATCCTGTGGTAAAATTGATAGTTCTCAGAAGCTCCCCATGAGGAAGAAGATGAAAAATGTTGTGGGGAAAATGGAATAGACCTTAACTAAAAGTTAGGACACACCAAAAAACCGCCTCTCCACAGTCGAAAACTTCAGGGACACAGGTTGCATGTGCAATTCCAGAGGACCAAATTAGTCCATTCTGGGTGGAAGGAGATGACTAGTAGGAATATGCCTTGCACCAGTGGGAGTTCTGGTCCTCATTCCCTAAGATGTTAATTGTATATCTAAAGAACATGACAGTAGTCCCGCAATTGAATAGTTTTTTGGCTTGAAATATATCTCTGGGAGCATCAACATATCATTTTCTTATAGTGAAAGTATTTCTCCCAGAACAGACTAATTTGGACCTCTGGAATTCCTACTTTCAAGCTGCAAAGAGACTATTGCGTTCAACATCAGTTTCTTTTCTGAAACTTCTTCTTTTGGTGTTTTCAGGACCGCCACCGTTGAGCCGGGAAGCTCCGCCCGTTATGGTTGATTTCAATTTGGGCGCAGGAGTGGGAACAGTCTCTGCATTGCCATCATCCATTATCGTATCATCATCCATCAGATCATCTTCTTCCGGATCAGAATCCATGGCATCAACCTTTGCGCTAGCCATCAATGCAACTGGGCAGGTTCTCTGAACAGGCAGGGTTACCTTGGAATTATTTGGCTTGAAATATATCTCTCGGTCTACCAAGTGACCATCTTCTTTTTTTCTCCTGGGTGGAGGGAGATGAGTAGTAAGAATATGCCCTAGAATACTAGAACCTCTGGCCATCATGCCCGAAGGTGTTCACTGTATCTAGAAATAACTGCTGCCACAAGTTAACGAGAATTTCCATTTGCTCTAGACGATGTCTGAAATGAAAATTGGGGAGGGATAATATAACCCTCCACAAATCCTGGTTTAATGTGTATCAATGGAAGATCTCCTCAAGCCTTTTGTTGATCAATGACAATATCCAGGGTTCGTGCATAATGAGTTGTTACCATTAAATCTCACTAATTTCATATTTAGAAAAAAGTGCGAAGGTGGCGGTGACGATGAAGAGCGATTAAGAATTAGAGATTTCTTAAAGGTGCCAACTGGCCAACGCATGAAAGAGATTGCATCATGTTTGAAATGAATACTTGGAAAGGATAACACTCTTGTCTGCAAATCCTGGTTTAATTTGTAGCAATGACAAATCTTCTCCGACCTTCCAGACATTAATGACAATCTTAATGGTTCATGCACGATGAACTACTAGCATTAAAGCTTAATATTTGCATATATAGAAATAAGTACGAAGGTAGCGGGGGTGGTAAAGAGTGACCAAGCGTTGTACATTTCGTCCACCAGCCAACCCGTGAAACAGATTCCAAGAAATGCCCAAGTATGGAAAACGATCGGGCGGGTTACAAAAAAAGGGTCACAAGATATACGCAGGAGACGTGAAGGGCCGATGGTCAAATTGTATCCCAGTGAGAGATTTCGGCCGTCAATTTGTATATCGTGGAATTTCGGGTGTTGTTTGTACGTAGGGGAACAATGGAAGCACAATGTCGAGAGGGAAATTTGTATATTGCGGAACTTCGGGTGCTGTATATAAAAGCATGAGACATTTGGAAAAAGGACTAAGTAAACATAAAGAAAAATCAAACAAGATGAAGGGGAATTTGTTTGCTAATTTATAAATCTTGGAAGTCTAGGTGCTATTTGGAGGCGACAAAACAATGGAAACGCAATGTTGAACCCGCCTATGCGGTAACCCGCGATTCAAAAAGTTTGTTCAATATGAAACAGGGAAGCGATCGGTTAGGATGGTTATATAAAAGTAACAATGGAAATCTGAAGACGTGAATCCGCCAAGTCCCACACCTAGACATTTTTTGAAAAATGAGTAAGTAAAGAAAGGGAAAGCAGAGGGAAAAAAAGAAAGCGGATGGCAATTTTCGGAAGCGGTAATTGGTGTAAGAAATCTCAATTGATGGTCTTAACAGTAACTATGAAGTGAATTAAACATGTTAACAGGTTCTTCAATCAAGGAATAGATACATCGAGTGATGTTTATAGTTTCCAGGCCCTGTTTGTATAAGAGAAACGTCGAAAAGTTACAAGAAAATCAATTTTTGGATGTTTAAGTAAATTTTTTGTACTGTTAGATTCACCGCAAGTATAACAACTAAGAAATTGAATTTTAATGTCCTCTCATTCATATGATTGTTCCATTAGACTTCGCAAAGTATATATTATTTTATTTCAATTTATTTTCTAATTTGTAGATCGCGAAAGTCTGGGTGCTGTTTGCAGGCAGTGGAACAATGGAAACGCAATGTTGAACCCGCTTATCCAGTAACCCGCCTATTTGGAAACCCGCGATTCAAAAATTTTGTACAACATGAAACAGGGAAGCGGTCAGTCGGGCTAGTGATATAAAAGTAAGTGGAAATCTGAAGACGTGAATCTACCAACTTCCGCACCTAGAAATTTTTCGAAAAATGAGTAATACATACTAAATATGTACTTTTATAAAGTAAGGACATGAGATTTTATAGAGGATGTACGGATCCCTCATTCCATACTTAGCCACTTTTTGGATTGTGGGTTATCGGGCAGGCGGGCTTAAAATTGGACCTCTATTGTTCTGCGTCCTACAAATAGCACACAGATTTATGTGATATACAAATTGACATGCGGACTTGCGGGTTGGTTGGCTCAACATTGCATTTCTATTGTTTTGTGTCCTCCAAACAACACTCGAAGTTCCGCGATATACAAATTGACAGACGGACTCCAGGGCTGGCGGGCTCAAGATTGCAATTGTTTACGGGTGGTGATCCCTATCAACTATCTAACATTATCTAGAAACATTATTTTCAAATACTAAATTATTAATATTAAATATTGATATTGTACAATTTAATTACATAAAATTATTAAAGGATGTTAAATCTCTTATTTAAAAAAAAACTANTATATATATATATATATATTTTAAATTCTATCACCACAAGTATAACAACGACCAATTTGAACTTTAAGGGCTTCTTATTGATTTGATAGCTCCATTGGACTTCGCACAATATATATTCGTTCATTTCAAATTATTCTACGAGATTAATTTTACCAAGTTCATCAATCAAGGAAAAGTGCTAAAACAAGCCACATGCTACATTTGCGTCATAGAGGTTATATTAAAGGGCAAAGCATGTCCTCTATAGTTCTATGTCTTACAAACAACACCCAGAGTTCCGCGCTATACAAATTGACAGGCAGACTTGCAGGCTAGTTGGATAAAAAAAATTCAATTATATTGTTTTGTGTCCTCCAAACAACACTTGGAGTTTTGCGATATACAAATTGACAGATGAAGCATACAACCAAGAACCAAGTAAACTCCAAACAAGCTACAAGAAAGATCCCACAAGGTTCCATAGAGTAGCACGCATCGACCTTTGCATCAAATAATTTGATATATGAAGAAAACATGTCGTGACATTGGTTTTCTCTTACATCTGGTATATGTTCCCATGAGAAAATAATTGAGGCCATGGGATATATGGGGTTTGATTTCATGCTTCCCATTTTTGGACCGAACAATCTTATGCATGCGCAATCTCTATAGCGAGATCTAAATATCTCAAGCTGATGTTTCAATCCATGCCGAGTTCCTTTTTTTTTTCAATTAGGGCATCGAGAAAATGCAGATACCATACCATAAATGTATAGTTGGAGAAAAAAAATTATTTTATTCGAGCACCCCAAAGAAAATTGTAGAAATCATGTCATGGCTAAATAGTTGAAAAACAATTTTCAAATTTGGGCACCCAAAAAATGTGCAGGATCCTCCATCAAAGAAACAACCACCCACCATGTTTTTTTTCTTTTATTTGCACACCGAAACAAATATGAAAAATCCTCACTAGGAGACACAAGAAAACATCAAAATAACAACAGCAGTCGCATTTGTAATTAGATTCTCAAGTACTCAAGTCTGACGAACATTCATCTGGGTGTTGAATAAATATTGCAGAGACACACTGCAAAATTCTTACTAGGAGATGCAAGAAAACATCAAAATAACAACATCGATTGCATTTGTAATTAGATTCTCAAGTACTCGATTCCGACGAACATTTATCTGGGTGTTGAAGAAATATTATAGAGACACATGAGATATTTTCACTTCCTGCCAAACCTTGATATGTTTTTTTTTCTTGTTTTTTTTTTTTCTTCAGTCGATATGCAATATTACATTGTCATCATTTAAGGTAAATTTGTTGTGTATCCGAAAGTCACGCAACATGTAGACACTGCTTGCCTTTTTCTGTAGGTATGCTTCATATGACAATTCTGCTAACCTAGGAAGCACATCTTGTAACAGAGTTTTCCTAATTGTACAATGCACGGTTGTGTTGCCCACGGTTCGGATGGCATCATTGAGGCAATGTCCATATATATATGGACATTTTTTATTGCATTACAAACAATCAATCGTATCATCACTTATCAAAGCGGAAGCAGAAGCAGGAGAGTTGCATTTCACACATACAGGCTCAAAGGGGGTTGAGTACGCATTCGTTGCAACCAAAACACCTTCAACCTAGAAACACAATCATAGGAATTAATACAATGAACAATATAATACACAACTACATTCTCCCCCCCCCCCAANAAAAAAAGCTGCAGAAATTTGGTGAAGGTTATTTGTATGAGAAAAGTGAGGATGATTTTGTAGATGTATACGCACAATAGTTGTATAGCTAGTTAGTTTCTTAAGATCCTGTACTATGTCTGCTCACAACTCTATTACAAATGTTGCTTGGGTTATACGAAAGATCATTTCTCTAACATCCATTTTCTTTGTTATATTTTTGAAGAGCATAAGTGGAAATTTCCCTTTATGCAATTGTTGTTCCATTGACGAAAACAAATTTGAATATGTATCGAACAATTGTAGCTACAACATGGAACATTGCAATATTTGTGTAACTTACCCGAGATACATGCACATGCGAAAGTAAAAGAAAAAACTGGATATGGAGAATGGTACCATTGCCTTGTCATTGTCCAACTCTCCATCTTTTATATGGATAATGTGTTGCGAGCCAAGTTTTCTCGCCAATGTGATAGCTGCACCAATGGTTCTGATTGGGTAAATATCATTGCTCTGTGCAAGTTGGCTGATAGTTGTGTCCGGGATGAAACGATATTATGAAAAAACATCGAGAATTTTTTCCACAATAATGGTTTCATTGAGCAAAATAATCCGATCACAATCACCACAATCATATATTGTTTTGGGAAATATATTAAAATTTGTAAAGGATATCCCATTACCTAGCAATATCTTTTTTGCATGTTTCTGGACAAGTTGTGTTGGAATAGTCAGTGTGATTGTCATCATGGCCTCCTTGTCTGTCATGTCAGCATGCATAATGGATCTAGTTTTGTTTTCCTTGTCCAAGTAGGTGCTATAAACGACCATTATGTGCCCGATGAACACTTGTCTAGTTTGGTGGCTGTTCAAGCCCTCTATTGATAGTGCTTTGGGTGTTACAAGTCTAGACCTGGTGACAATTTTTGTACAGGAAAATTAAAGTGAATGGTAGTGTGCATTATTTTTTTGTATTCTTTTTTTCTTGGCATAAATTTACAAGTAGATGCATAGCTTCAATGAACTATGGAGCCAGATTTTTGCAACCACACTTCTTAGTCTGTGGAACCTGCGTTATGTTCGACGTCTCACTTGTATTTGTTGATACTTCATTTGAATTGCAAACCATGTATTGCAGATGACATCAACATATTCACCATGCCATAGATGAATAAATATTTGAGGATATTTTTTTGGTAAACATACTAGGAACATAATGTATGCATCTTTACCTTTGGCCTTGTCGGTCTGCTGATGTCTCGGATGACTGAATGCTCATGGCCATGTCACTAGTCCAAATTTTTTTGATGCAAGCATATGTAGATGAACATCAAAAGGAACAAACAAGCATATGCATTGTATATTGTCCATAATAGTTATTAATGTCACATGTAGGGTGGAAAGAGATGAAATACAAAATAGGGTGTCAAGGGATACTCAAGAAACATGCGGACCAAAGGGTCAAATTGTATGCCTCTGAGTTTTTGACTGGAAAAATGTGTAACAGTAAATAGGGTGTGATGGCGGGGCACGATGGCCAATCTATATATCACGGAACCTCGGAAGCCAGGGGAGAAATCTTGAACCCGCCAGCCTGGCACCCACAATCGACAAAGTGGGTAAGTATGGAATAAGGTAGAAGCATGACCATAAATGTGAACCCGTGAGTCCACCAACCCGCGCACCAAGGCATTTTAAGAAATACCACTAAGAAGAGTAATTAGAAAGAAAAATGGATAATAGAAAATGGAAAAAGTAGAAATGGGGAGGGCACAAAGGCCCATTACTGCCAAGTCATTGTTTTCTAGTCTAATATTATATTCCCCCACCCTCTTTGTATATTTAATTTACTAGCACAATTGGTATACCTTTTCAAAGATTGTACCACATAACCCTCTGTTGTTGCATAGAAGAATTCATCTTCCTGTCGAACCAACCTATTTCTTTCAAGGTAGCAATGTCGAATATACAATGGACATGAAGGCAAGTTAGTATGAAGACAGACATGTAAAACAAAGAAAAATAGTTTTATTTATTTCAATGTAACAACAAACAGAATACGATTCACATGAGAATAAGCAGAAAGATACATAGCATGTACATACAGGTAAAGAAAGATTAAAAAAAAAAAAGTGCAAAGTAGTAGAACAAGCACAACAAATACACAGACAATAACTGAAATACT
>ML781998.1:337145-371154 GCA_009831015.1 Picea engelmannii
CAATGTAAGGTGGACTAGGTCCACTATATTATTAATAAAGCCCACTATGGTAATTAGATATAATAAATAGGTAGTTATATATAATAAATGTAAGAAGACTTCTTAGAAGGTTCTACTTCTAGAAGATTCCTCCTAGAGGTAGTGGGGGGGGCCAGAGGACCCATAGTGATAATAGTGTAGGTAATTCAATGTAAGGTGGACTATGTCCAATATATTATTAAATAAATCCCACTATGGTAATTAGATATAATAAATGGGTAGTTAGACATAATAAATGTAAGATGACTTCTTAGAAGGTTCTACTTCTAGAAGATTCTTCCTCTAGAATGTTCTTAGGTGATGGTAGCACTATATAAAGGGGTTCAAGCAATGTAATGGGATATGAAGAGAAATATTATATTTGGAGCTGAATTTCATTAGGAGGAAGCCCCCTTGAAGAGGCAAGTGAACATGAGAGGATCCCTTCCATAATAGGATCCATTGTATGGTGTTGCCCTACCTCAAGGATTTGATAGTAATAAAAGAGATTTTGCATATTGTTCTTTTATCTTTCTCTATGGATGTATTGTGTATTCAGTATTTGTGGTGATTATATTTGTAGATCTATTCAGGTACTTAACAAGTGGTATCAGAGCACTTTCCTTGGCAGACATTGTGGACAAATATTTTTTATTTTTGCAGATTATTTTTTTGGAGAAAAAATAAAAGGGCTGTGTCATTCTAGAAATTTTCGATATATTTTTGTGCAAAATTTGCAGAAAAAAGTTGTATATCTGAGTTCCTCTCAGAAAAACACTCAAGTTGAAAAACAAATCGTCTGAAACAGAGTCTGGGAAGTCAAGATATTGAAGTTTTAAAATCTACAATTTTCAGGGTTTTTTCCGTAGACGGCGACACAATTTTATTTTATTTATGTAGCAGATGGAGGCTGAATTTACCCAAACAAATTACAGATCTGAGTTCCTCTCACGATTTCACCCAATTTCAAAAAACAAATCAGCCGAAACGGAGTCTGGAATGTGAAGTTATGATCATTTTAAATTCAATAGTTTTTTAGGGTTTTTTCAGAAAAAGCCACAATTTTCTGTCGTAACTTATTGTTCTATTTTTTGGGTTTTTTCATGATGGGTGTGGGACTAAAGAATTCATAGGGTGATTAAATGGATATTTCCTCTCAAACCCTCAAATAAATTCTACAAATTACTGAAGCATTCAAATCCCAATTGTATGACACATTGGATGTTAGATTACATGACCTTGCAGATGGCCTCAATGATAGTTTTCATAGTATTCAAGATTCATTGGATAGCATGCAGGGGAGATTTTTTATGGAGGACATCAGGGATGAATATAATCAATAAATATATGCTTGGTATGATTTTGAGGCTGATTGTTATGATTGGTATATGGATAGTTGTCATTTCTAGGATGACAACCACTTTCATATTTTATTTGATGACTCTAATCCTCCATTTGTAGAGAGCATCAATGTGACAAATCGAGAGCCAATGATTATTACCAGTGTCCATCCTGCATATTCTACAGTGGTATTATTCCTTCCAGATTCTGCTACGACCCTTTTCCACTATGTGGATGGATCTTTTTATTTGGATCCACATGACATGTGTTAGTCTTTGGAGCATCATTTTGAGTTGGTTATTGGGTTCCAAAATCTTCCACGGGGAGTTCACATGAGCACTTGGACATGGCACCCGGACTTACAATGGTGGTTGGACTACTTCAACATGGTGGCTTTCCTTTCTACATGGGACCTTGGTTCTCCAGTCTTCTTTAGCATTATGGTCCACAATTATCCATGGGACCCTGGTATATGGTTGTACATCAAGCATTGAGGACAACGTTTTCATAAGGGGGATNATAGTGATAATAGTGGAGGTCATTCAATGTAAGGTGGACTAGGTCCACTATATTATTAAATAAAGCCCACTATGGTAATTAGATAAAATAAATGGGTAGTTAGATATAATAAATGTAAGAGGATTTCTTAGAGGGTTCTACTTCTAGAAGATTCCTCCTCTAGAATGTTCTTAGGTTATGGTAGCACTATATAAATGGGTTCAAGCAATGTAATGGTATATTAAGAGAAATATTGTATTTGGAGTTGAAGCTCATTAGGAGGAAGCCCCCTCAAAGAGGCAATTGAACAGGAGAGGATCCCTTCCATAATAGGATCCATTGTATGGTGTTTCCCTACCTCAAGGGTTTGATAGTAATAAAAGAGATTTTGCATATTTTTCTTTTATCTTTCACTATGGATATATTGTGTATTCAGTATTTGTGGTGATTATATTTGTAGATCTATTCAGGCTCTTAAAAAATACTCAACCCTGGAATATGAAATAAGAATATAGATATGCACCTTTGTAACTCCTCGTCTACATTCACACCAAAGAGTCCATCGTCCTCTCTAGACATTCGGTTTGTTTAAATGTAGCAATGCAGGAAAAATATAATGGACATCAAGGAAGTTAGTATGCAGGAAGACATGTAATGAAGATAAGTTATTATGTAAGAAGGAACACAACATCTACATACAATAAACCAGGTGAACACACATACAGACAATAAATGAAATACAAAACAACCGAGTATGAAATAACATTACAAGCATGTACTTTTGTATCTCCTCTTCCACCGTTGTAGTCAAGACTCCGTCGTTTTCTCCAGCTATTCTGTTTATTTGAATGTGGGAACGCACAAAAAACAATGAACATGAATGGAAGCTATGATGCACCAGAGAACAAGTAATATGTACATACAATAAATGAGAATCAATGAATAGAATAAAAGATAGGCAGAAACATGAACCTTTTCTTTTCTCCATCCATGGCTGTAAATATATAATTTTTTTCCTGCCCAAAATATATTACAAGCCACAAAATATTAAGAAAGTGCATCACCATAGCTAAACGATTTTGGTTTTCTGTGGCAAAGTACCCAGATATGCTTTCAGACATAGAAATATAATTTTGCACTCTCTTTGTTGTACATATCATATCTCAAGTACAAGACAAATTGTATCATGGTCATACTAATCTGTGTAGAGGATAAAGAACATGTATTGTGATATGGGCACATTCCACCATACATTGTTTATAAGTGCATCTTGCACATGTTTTATTTTAACAAAAAAACAACAGATATTGCAATTGCACATGTAGTTGTCCAATTATTTTTTATGCCACTATTTTCTATCATGTCAACACTAAAGTATCAACAAAATTTTACAGCAGAACGGATCTCGACCTTGCCAGAGACAGTAAATAACAAAACCGCGTGTCCACTCGTGGGTGCAAGGTCAGAACACCGTAAAGCGCCCAAATAATAATAATAATAATAATAATAATAATAATAATAATAATAATAATAAAAATAGCTCCAAGTGTCGATGCAGGACCCCAACCCTACAAAGACAAAGTAAACAAAAGAAAACAACAAGCACCAAACCAATGAGAAAGTACGGACATGCCCAACTGTAGCCTTAGGGCCCCAAAATCGTAAACTTCAACCAAACAAAAACAACTAGCAACCGGCGAACTAATGAACCAATGAAAAAGCAACAACCATCGAACCAGTAAAAAACATATGTATATCTAATGATTATGAAACTGCAGATGAAGCACAGAAGGAACCAGAAACATATGACGAGTATGCCAGTAGAAATAAGGAAAAAATCTTACTTGCAAACTGCAAACACTGAACAACAAAGAAGGAATATAAAATGAAATTATGGCATGGAAACTTACTCTGAAATGATGAAAGACAGAAGTGCAGGTCGAATTCTGAACCAAACAACAACAAGAAGCAACAACCGATGAATCAACGAAGAAGAAGCACCCACCGAACTAGTAAACAATGTATGTAGCTTCAATGATGAAGAAATTGCATTCCAAGGCTAGAATAAGTATGAAACATACAATGCTTATTCAACTGGCGGTGGACAACAATATTGTCCAAATTCACTGCAACATTGTATGGAAAATTTCGAGGAAAAATATACTCTGAGAAGCTTATTTAGATAAACATTTAAGGTTGTCATGGTGTCTAAGGGCCTCGCGATATGCAAACATTTAAATTGTCAGACCTGTTTGAGGACCTCGTGTTATGTAAACATTTAAGCTGTCGGAACTATTCAAGCACCTCAAAAAAAGTGTCAATACATTTCAATACAAATACAAAGGAGTAATAATAATAATAGCACAAATAAAAAAATAAATCACAATAGAAGGTTATAAACTTTGGAATTATCGATCATTATAAACCTTGGATATCTAAACATTTCAATATGATTAGTACAAATAAAAAAAGTATCGTACATGATAAAACTTTGGATATGGCAACATATAATTCATTAGGAATAGTGAAGATGGCAATAAGACCTCAAATCTATCATCCAATCAGATCATAACATAAATAGTTTTTTTTATTATATAAAAAATAATGCTTTTAGTTCTCTATGTCGAACATTAGAAAGTATGCAAAAATTTGTAGTCAAATGACAAACTAATATAAATTCAACGAATTATCGATCACTATAGTCCCTCTACGCCTTCGACAGGGACTAATAATATTCATAAGCAATTTCTCATCTCCATTGTAAGGACTTAAGGACAATCCAATGATCATTCCAACGATGAGGTAAATATATAAATTCATGTTTTCATTAAGCGAGTTCAGGGTGGAAATTTATTGTATGGAGACAATGTAAATGATGTCCCAACCATACACCTACTAATCACAATCAGGGCCAAGTGTTAGTTAAACTCAGACTTTAATATTTTTTTTTACCCATGCTAACTCAAGCATACCAAATATTAAACACAGAAACTAGAGAACACATTAATGATCGTTGATTCTTAAGGTATCAACCCCTGACACCAAGCCAGAATCCAAGGCCCAACTCTCGAGACTAGCACCAAGCCACAACCAAGGGAGGAGCCCACCTGGAGCACTTTCCTTGCATTGATCGCCTATCAACAACACTAAGGAAGCGTGAATGTCCAGTCAACATCCATGCCAAGGTATTGAGTAGTGCACACACACACAACATCGAGTAGGTGGAAGATCCCACAATGAGCAATGAGCTCAATGCGCCATCGCCAATTAGATTGTTATAGTCTTCATGTTGCCAGGTTAAGGGTTGGAGGAGACGATGTTTGTTGATCTATATCCAGAGTCGAAGCCTTTAGATTCATATCCAGTTGAAGTTTCGATTTAAAGGCCAATTACACAAATTGCAAATGAGCAGCTAAGCTCAAAAATTTCAAGTCGAATTTCAAGAGGAAGAAAAAAAATACAGATTCCTGGATTGTCCACGCTCAGTAGTGATCTCTAGGTTTATTTTAAATTCAGATCCGTGACTTAGCTTGATGGTAAACCCCACGAATTTAATAAAAATTTAAACATAACTTTTAGAGATACCACTAATCTCTTCCCAGAAAAATCTTGTCACTTACAAAAGACATATGAACTAAAAAATTTGATTTGGGGCAGAAGGTTTGCCAAGACAATAGGTTGACTTCCGATACGCATACACAAGGAGATTGCAAATAGATTGAAAGTCTAGGAAGGGTAAACTTATGTTATGCATACTCAAGGCAACGACAATTCAATTGGCAAGGTTCTTAACCCTAAAGTCTCCAGAAGGTTCATTAACTCAGTCGCGATTTTACCAGTTTTCATTTCCACTTCGCATTATGGTACATACATCATATATGGCCTATGATATAAATTCTAACAATTTCAAGAGTGACCCAACTATTGGTGAACAGGTAGGAATCATATTGGTTTTTATTTTTTAAGAAAAATAGCTAACTAATTGTAATACTTGGGTTGAGGAAAAGATTGACAATAATACCAGAATTTTATTTCTAAAAAAACCATTAGGGATTGTGACAAATCGATATCAATTCTAATTTACAGTTCATGGTGAATTGCAAAGTAAACTCATTACAAAATTAATCTTATCATAATTACAAATCTAAAATAGAATACCATAACCGACGAGGGTGAACTTGAAGATGTACTTCCACAACTGGCGTTCCTTTTGACCTCTCGCTTTCTAATCACAGAGACTTCGCCGGTACCTCCCAAACAATGCTAGGGGTACTCTTCTTCCGCATTAGCCCCTCGATCCGCAAAGGGGCTATGAACAAAACCAGAAATACTCTAGCTCCAAGCTTGCCTCGCAAGGTAAAGACACCAGTCTCTCTCAAGCTGGGTATCCCAACTCTCACAAGTAAAACCAGTCAAAAATAATTCGGTAGCACAACTTTACCAATAACCATTGTGATCCATTTCTCATCTAGACCATTCGCTTTATAGGAAATTCCTTATTGACACCTCCCCATATGCATAATTAATTTTCTTTTTGATTAAATAAATTAGAATTATTCCCCCTTACACTTGTCACCCTCTCCCCAAGTTGCACAATTAATTGCATATTTTTATTTAATTAAAAGTCAATTTCCCTCACATTTCTCAAATTTTCTGCTTAAATCGCTCCTAGTTGTCTATTTATTCCCCATATTCTCATTTAATGATTGGCGTCTTACTAAATCTGAGTTAGAGTTAAAATAGGAGTTTTCTTCTAGTTAGACTAGTGGTAGCTAGACTCTAGATACCATTCTATGCATACACATATTCTCTCGTGATTTATTCCTTTCTTATCTTAAACTTCAATTTGGTATTTTCTTGCACATAGGTGTATTATATCAATTCTTTAAATTTGTTTCATTTTTCTTAATTCTTAAATCGATTTACCACATCCCCTTTCTTATTATTTAGTTAATAAATTAGTTTAGCCTCCTCCCAAAAGCTTAGACTTAGGCTTAACTTTTTTTGAATAGGCTTAGAATTTTATTGGGATTTATAGTTAATAAATTACTCATTAATTATTCATATCCGACAAGGTATAAAAAATTTCAAGGTTTATAATTATTCTTTCAAGGTTTTCTAGGCCACCTAGATTCATTGACTCAAGTTTTATTTACGCGACGTGCCCTTCAAGACACACCTTCGTGATCCAAGGGTGCCATTCGCCTCTGACTAGTTTTGGTAATTGTCCAACCCTTGGAGTCATCACTCCATTCAGGCGACCTTGTGAAAGACTAAGGGCTTCTAAAGAATAAGGACTCCATATTATTGTGTGCCTCTTAGAATCTTTGTGAGTGATTGTCTCAGTCTTCCCTCACAACATCGTGGACCCCTCGAACTAATCGTTAACCTACAATTCGATCCATGATGGGAGTTCTAGAAGGTCGTGACAGAGATGCTACCACACCTCTCCCTCAATATCTGGTTTATGTGCATGGCCTCTTTACTCCTTTTGTGAGTTAGATTAGCAAGCATTGTCAACTTGCATCCATTGACAAAACACTGTCACCGATCCATATATATAATCATACTAAATCAATCATGTGACACATATGCGTAAAATGAAATACTCAAACAAAACACAATCCACTCCCTGACTCAATCCATAATCCAAGGAGTTCCATTGATGCCATCAACATCCACCATTTGTCAAGTGTCCTGCACAATCAGGGAAAAACTTGTTAATAGCATTTGTCAATACATATATATCAAATAACAATAAATCGCAACCATCAACATCATCATAAAATCCATAGTCGAAACAAATAACCATGTACTATAATCAGATCACTTGCATGCAAGTGTCCTCAAATAATAAGTCGATAACATGTGTTCACAAGAGCGGGATGTTACAAATGGAAAGAAATGAAATAATGAAGAGGGAAAAAAGGTTTACTTGGTTGCAATGTTGTTTGTCTTTTTCTATATTCATGAGTATTTTTATCACACTCTATTTCAAGAGCCAACTCCTCTTCCTCTCCTCTCATGTGAAATGACAATATAAAACAACCCTCACTTTTACCTCTTTTTAAGAGTCGTCTTGAGGCTTTCTTTCCTCTTTTATTAAGTTAAAAGCAATACAAATTATTGTTTGGTTCTTCAGTTTATTAGGATCATGAATGATTCCCATGTACCAAAGAGGAGCATTGGTGCTTCCATACCAAATAGTAGTGGTGCTTCCATACCTAAGAGGAGCACTAGTGCACCAATACTAATGGGAAGCATTTGTGCACCCAGACAAGAGTGGAACACCAATGTATTTTTTTGATATTGACACTTTGTTGCACATGGGTCATGAAGCAACAATGATCCTAAATCAATGTGGACCACTAGTGCACCTAGACCAAAGTGGAGCATCGATGTATTTTCGGGTTGGTGGCACTTTAATGTGCATTGATATACAAGCATTGGTGCACTTAGATCAATGTGGAGCACCGATGCACCTTAACCAAATAGGAGCATTGATGTGTTTTTGACATGTTGTTGCTTTGGTGTGCTTGTGGTCAAGGATCACTAGTGCATTTGATATTAAAGTGCACCAGTGCATCGTAATGGTTAATGCACGTCGAGAAAAAAATATCTACTAAAACCTTTGCTTTCCTACCTTAGTTATAAATCTCAACTAAAAATGGAATAGGGAAAAGTGTTTTTTCTAAAACCTCCACCAATTGATGTCTTTCTTGTATTATTAACAATAAAGTAATGTCATACTTTTAACTTACAAGGTTATTCTAAAAAACAATAATATTGATTGACCAATAACAATCAATCATGGGTGTTGGTTTATTTATTCATGAATTAATATTATAAAACTACAATACAAAAATATACTTTATTCCCTTCAACACTCTAGAAAGCATGCTCCATAGTCCTCCCAATTGAGATTTTTATAGTAAATGTTAAAAATTGCAAAAAAAAAATCACCATCCAACATGGTGCTTTTAAAAATATACACAAAGACCACATATCATCTA
This sequence comes from Picea engelmannii, assembly GCA_009831015.1. Classification (NCBI taxonomy): domain Eukaryota; kingdom Viridiplantae; phylum Streptophyta; class Pinopsida; order Pinales; family Pinaceae; genus Picea; species Picea engelmannii. Next base: position 346,016 of record ML781998.1, read on the forward strand.
TGAAATGATGATACATCTTTAAAATTAAATTAAACATAATTTACATTTTGTTAAATAAATGTAAATTATATTCTCAATGATAATAATAATAAGAGAGGGCTACAACCATACCATCTAACATTTTAATACAAACAAAAATGAAGTTTCGTAGATCAAAATTCTCAATAGAGATTAAGGAGGGTTGATAAATAAACCATTTCTACCCTTCTTTTATAAAACTACTAGTAGTGTTAATTGATTGGTTTGTATAAAGCCTTTAAGTAGAAATAAATTCTTAGAAAACATAAAGAAATTCAAACATTTGATTACCAAGCCCTATTCTATTGAATATAGGAGAGAGGGATTTGTACTAGTAGTGTTAATTGATTGGTTTGTATAAAGCCTTTAAGTARAAATAAATTCTTAGAAAACATAAAGAAATTCAAACATTTGATTACCAAGCCCTATTCTATTGAATATAGGAGAGAGGGATTTGTACTAGTAGTGTTAATTGATTGGTTTGTATAAAGCCTTTAAGTAGAAATAAATTCTTAGAAAACATAAAGAAATTCAAACATTTGATTACCAAGCCCTATTCTATTGAATATAGGAGAGAGGCATTTGTATTCTTGGCCTATTTTATTTTCTACTTCATTGTGTCATTTTTCATGGTTGTTGTTTGGTCTTGTCCAAAAAAAATCAACTGATGTAGTCAGGATTACAAATTTCCCCAACTCCTCAATCCTAGGCTTTGCTCCAACTCCTCAATATTAGGCTTTTCTCCAACTCCAAGTGCTTTAATTTATCCTGAAGTGCCATAATCATGTCGTCATCCTCTTCTAGCTTATCTATATTGCTTTCTTCCCCTACCTATAGGGGTATTGTTTTCCCTTTGTGATTTTCCAACTAAGCTTTCATCTTTAGCATTTGTCTTCAAGTCACCTTAAGGTCCCTTGCATAGTTCTATTCCAATTATTCTCTCTACGATTCCCAACTTCCTATTGCTAATGTCAGAGTTTATTGGTTGTCGTCACCATGTTATTGACATCTTCAAATTAAATCTTGGAGAGTAGAAAGTTCACAGAACACACATTGATTTGGATGGTCATGGCTATCCATTTCACAAGTTCCTAATGTAGTTTCCAAAAAAAAACTCCCTATACTTCTCCAACTCATTGAGAAGAATAGTGTTGTTATAATCAATGGATGACTAAGAGAATCCCATAAAAGCTTATATATTGGTAAAACGAATTTAAGTATCCTTCTCCCAGTGATAAATCCTAAACTTATTTCCATTGTTCCTCCCGGGTAAGAGTAGTAATTCATCTTAAAAGGAATAAACCCATAAAATATAAAACAACACCTAAGATCCAATAGGTAAGAAGAGATGAAGGAGATATTTGCAAATGAAACTTAAGGTCCAAAAATTTCTAGTGAACCACGATCCCCATCGTCAATTTCCCATGATTCATTTAGAAAAGGCAAAAAATGTTCACCACCTAAACCTAAACAAAAAGGACACCCGATGGCTTTGCTCTCCATCCACAAGAATGACACTCCAACAAAACAACAAGAGATAGAAACTCATACCTCCCATTTGAAATCCATACCAAGATTTCAAAGTACTCAATTGAAAAAAAAAACTTAAACCTATACGCTATGTGCCATCCCATCTCGCTAGACTCAATGAAAGAGAGAGCTCGTAAGATCAATTGAGAAGCATGATAGACTGTCCCATAGAACATATACAAATGCATGTTTATGTGGCTTTGCCACTTGTCTAGGCATATTAAATGGTTCATTAAAGAGATTAAGTGGGTTAAACAAATTAGTGGAGGTTGTTGATTACCTCACCCCCCATTTTCCATAGAGTTCCACTGGCTAGGTTGCATGCCTTGTTGGCCATAGAGTCGATCAGATAGTTTAGCGTCTCAAGGAGTGATAACACTTGACACTTATGAATTCTTTTGTTAGTTTTTCAATGCGTTGAAGAAACCTGTTCATATAAATTTCCTTAGGAAGAGTTTTGTGGACCACATGTCAAATGATGATCACTGAAGCACCAATTATTACTAATTTTTTTTATGTTTTGACTCTTCATTATCAAAATTCTTTTCCAAAAAGTAAGGCTTCCACTTGGTTGTTTTTTTGTTTCTCCAATTCCCCAAACAAAAAGAGTCTCTTGATTTCCTTTAGACTCAAAGATAACCCCTATGCCTACCACGCCTCAAACTATTTAATATTTCAATATATAATCCATATTTGAATCAACCTAAAATCAAGTATTCAAACTAAGTCATTCTATTTATTCATTGATTTAATTAAAAATTGATATTTAAATTGAATTATTATTTATATTTATTAATTGTTTATATATTATTTTATTTTAATTAAAAACTATATATTTACTTACTTGTTTGTATATTATTATTATTTTAATTAAAAACTATAATATTTAATTTAATTGATTAATTGTTACAACAATTGATAGAATTTAATTTATCAAAATTATTATAATTTTAAAATTATATAGTTTAATATATGGAAGTTAAAAAATAATATCAAAATATTTTAAATCTAATAATATATATTCTAATATATACAATATTAAGGAGTGAGAATAAATTATTTTTAATAATAATAATATTAATTTAATTTTCTTACTGGAGTTTGTCCTGCATGCAGGCCGAGAAAGCGATCGTGTCAGGGTTCATTCATGCAAAATGTCGCCATGGGAGCATCAGGGGGCGGGGAGCCGACCCCCCCATCTCTTACCACAGAGGAGGCCTTTAGGAGATTAATAATTATATATAATTATTATTTTAATTAAAAACTATAATATTTAATTTAATTGATTAATTGTTACAACAGTTGATAGAATTTAATTTATCAAAATTATTATAATTTTAAAATTATATAGTTTAATATATGGAAGTTAAAAAATAATATCAAAATATTTTAAATCTAATAATATATATTCTAATATATACAATATTAAGGAGTGAGAATAAATTATTTTTAATAATAATTATATATAATTAATAATATTAATTAATTTTCTTACTGGAGTTTGTCCTGCATGCAGGCCGAGAAAGCGATCGTGTCAGGGTTCATTCATGCAAAATGTCGCCATGGGAGCGTCAGGGGGCGGGGAGCCGACCCCCCCATCTCTTACCACAGAGGAGGCCTTTAGGAGATTAATCACCGTGCAAGGGAAGTCAGTTGCCTCGCCTTCAATCCTGAAATTCATCAAAAAAATAGACTCAATCCCTGAAATTGTTCTCCAGGAAGATCATCCCATCAAAATAGCTCTATCTCTTGCAGAGCGTGGATTGGTTGGCCAATTTATGGGGCTTTGGCCCTCAGCAAAAACCACAGATGATTGGATCCAAAGAAACTGGAGACCACTCATTCAGAGCAGCGTAACGTGCTACCCGGTCGAAAGAGGTTTCTTCATATTTGAATTTATATCAAAAGAAGACCACGATCTCATCTTTAGAAGCGGGTCGTATTTCATGGGGATGCAAGGTCTATATCTTAACCGATGGACACCCGATTTCGACCCCTCGGTCGATGTCCCAAAGGAGGTTTTGGTCTGGGTCCAATTGCCAAACTTACCGGTCCACTGCTGGAACTACCAATCTCTACAAAAAATCAGAAATGGACTGGGACGGTTCATAGACAAAGAAGATACCAAATCCCATTACTCTTGCGCGAGGATCTGCATAGAAGTGGACCTAGAAGCAGGACTGCCAGAAGCCATCAAGCTCAAGGTGGGGGCATGGCAGCATTATCAAAAACTAGATTACGAACAGTTACCATTCAAATGCAGAAGCTGCCATGAATATGGGCATTTCCAAAGGAACTGCCCAAAGGCCCAACCAGTAGAAAAGGCAGATGGATAAGGATGGCAACAACCCAAGAAGAGAAAATAAAATCTGAAGTCAAAAGAGAAGAGGAATACAATCCCTACCCCAATCCCTCAAGCCACCAACGAAGCCCTAGAAGCTTAGACAGTAAACACAGCCGCATGCAACAGATTTGAGGCCCAAGAAGAGAAGACGATCGATCCAAAGGAGAAAGGGAAAGGAGAGGCAATTGTCGATCCAGAAGCCCCTGAAGGCTCAACCAAAGGAAAAGACACAGACAAGGAACACATCATCCTGGCCTCAAAATCTAAAGAAGTTTCAGATGAAGAAGATTCGGGCACAAGTAGCTCCCAAATCATGCCGAAAAAATCCACCAGAGGAAGGAAATCCAAGAAAAAAGAAATAGAAGAGAAAACTTACTTGGATGTCCTGCAAGGGTCCCAAAAAACCCTCAAAGGAATGGTAAACACACGCAACACCAGAAAGAAAGGCCACTCTCTAAAAGGAGCCAACACCTCTCAGCCGAGTAAATAATGAAGTACGTCTCCTGGAATTGCAGAGGTATAGGTAGCAAACTAAAAGAAGAAGCCCTGAAAGATATCATCTATATGACGATGCCTGAAATCCTTCTAATCCAGGAGACAAAACTGGAGGAACTCGATCTCCTCCAAGAAAGTAATTTTTTTTGGAAAAAAGGCCAAGTGAAAGCAGTCAGTGATAGAGGAGCTTCAGGGGGAATCAACACCTTCTGGGAGAGCTCAAAATTGGATCTGATGGAAGAAGATGGTAGTCCTCACTGGATCTACACCAAACTCCTCCACAAAGAATCAGGCCAACTCATTAGCCTCTTCAATCTCTACGTACCAGTGCATTTTTCTGAGAAACGAGTCTGATAGGACTCCTTAAAGTACTTCTTGAACCAACGAAACCATGAGAATATAATAATAGCGGGCGATCTCAACATCACACTTGCCTCTTCGGAGAAAAAAGGGAAATATCCGATCAAAGACCCAGCCAAAGAGTGGGTGGAAGACTTCATCATGGATTGGGACTTGGAAGACATCAAGCTAGCCAGAGGGAAGTACACCTGGACAAATAAAAGAATTGGCCTGGGGCACAGTGTTGCACATCTTGACAGATTCCTTATCCAATCCTCTTTCCTCACACTCGTTTTAGCGGCTTCTTCCAAAATTCTCCCCAACTACACTTCCAACCACAAGCCAATCCTCTTGGAACTATTCTCTGACGCTAACCTCGCCCCCATCCCCTTCTGGTTCAGCCTGCTTTGGATGCATCAAGAGGGATTTCAAGATCTCGTTTCCAACGCCTGGAGCGCCCAGTTCCAAGGTTCCCCGTTCTTTGTTTGGGAAGAAAAAATGTGTATTCTCAAGAAATCTCTAAAAGGGTGGGCCAGAACCCTCACTTCTTCATCCTCCAAGAGAAAAGGGATTGAAGAAGCACTCAATATCCTAAAACTAATCCTAGAAGAGGATTCTCTCTCCCAAGAGAGGCTAATCCAAGAAGCTGATCTTCAAAAAGTGCTCCATCGTGCATGCAGAGAGGAGGAAGAATATTGGCGCCAAAAGTCCAGAAGTCTTTGGCTCAAAGCCGGAGACAAGAACACGAGCTACTTCCACAAGAATGCAAAATTTCGGAAGCAGTTTAAAACGGTTAAAGAAATCCACTCCCAAGGGAAAGAGATTGACAGCTTCGAAGGTATAAAACAAGTTGCTCATGATTTCTACAAAGATCTTTACTCAACCCCAAACGAAGCTCTAGTAGACCCCATCTCCTATCTATTATCGCTAGTCCACCAGCAATTAAAGGACGAGGACAATCGAAGGCTAATGACCCCCATAAAGCTTCAAGATCTCCAGAAAGCAATGGATAATATGGAAGCCGATAAGGCCCCTGGGCCTGACGGCTTCACAGCCCACTTCTAGAAAGCATGCTGGCCAATCATCAATAAAGATCTGCTAAGAATGGTCCAGAAATCCCGAAATTGCCTCAAAATTGGGGGAATCACAAATTTAGTATTTTTAGCGTTGGTTCCGAAAGAAAAAGGGGCAAGCAACTTCAATTGATTCCGCCCAATATCCCTCTGCAACACTAGCTACAAACTAGTCACAAAAATCATAGCGATCAGGCTCAAAGACATCCTTCTAGGCATCATTTCGAAAAACCAAGGAGGCTTCATCAAAGGGCGCCAAATCCTGGACAACATAGTGTTGGTCCAAGAAGCAATACACTCCAACATCTAGTGCAAAGAGAAAGGTATGATCATTAAGCTAGACTTAGCCAATGCTTTCAATAGATTAAGACATGATTTCCTCTTCCAAGTAATGAGAAATATGGGATTCACCGAAAAAATTATAAACTGGATCAAAGCTTGCATAGTCATTCCGTGGATATCCCCGTTGGTAAATGGCCTGTCAACAGAGTACTTCCAAGCCTCCAGGGGACTGAGACAAGTTTGTCCCCTATCCCCACTCATGTATGCCATCCAAGCTTCAGTTCTAAGCTTCCATCTAGAACACCGTCATCAGAGTCGCTCCCTCTTGGGCCTCAGAATGGTCACAACCATCAAAGACATAAACCACACGCAATTTGCAGACGATACCCTCCTCCTTGGTGGATACAATGTCCTAACACCTAGAAACTTCAAGTAAGAGCTAAACCGTTACAAAGAAGTCTCAGGCAGTAAAACTAATGACCAAAAGTGTAAAGTCTACGACTGGAATTGCTCACCAAGAGAGATGCTGGAAATTACCAGGGTTCTAGGAATGGAAGGATCAACTACTTGGGACTCTTTCAAATACCTTGGGATCCCAATTTTCAAAGCCACTCCCAAGCTGGTTTATTGGACTCCACTCCTGGACAAAATGAAGACCCACATTCAAGCCTGGGGGGCGACTTGGCTAAATCTGGCTTGGAAAGTGGTCTTGTTGAAATCCGTCCCGACAAGTCTCCCAATCTACCAAAACTCAATTCTTCTTGTGCCGAAAACCATCATCAACAAGATAGATACTCTGTTGAGAATATTTATGCGAGAAGGTGGGAATCATTCTAAGAGGAAACTCCACCTAGTAAGCTGGGGAAAAATAAAAAAGTCGATTCTAGGAGGCCTCCAAATCAGAGATGTTTCTACCCAAAATCTAGCAATGGGGACAAAAATTCTATGGAGTCTAGTCTCCAACAAATCCTCCTAGAGCAAGGAAGTCCTTTGGAAAAAATACTTTCTGGGGAAATGCATCAGATACCTGGAACGTCCACCAAAGGTCCTCAAAGGTTCGCCAATCCTCACCCTCTGCCTCAGATCCTTAGACCACTTCAATTCCAAGCTCACATGGATCCCTGGCAATGGGAAATGCATAAGGATCTGAAAGGATTCAATACTAGGGGAGTCGTCGTTAGACCACCTGGGAGGCTTGGCCAATATTAAAGCATGGCTTCACTCCTCCAACCATCACACACTCTGGGACATATCTAAATGGGAATAAAACAAGGCTAGGAATTAGAAAGATTGGGACCTAGGGAACTACCCAGAAATGCATGAAGTCAAAGCCAAAGCATTGTTGGAGAAGCTATAAGGGAAATCCCCCCTGAAAGCCTTAGCCAAGGACAAAAGAGGCTGGGGCACAACCACCGGAACTTACTCTGCAGCCGCAGGTTACAAAGATCTTCAAGCTATCCCCCATGTTCCCCCTAACCCAATGCCTTGGAAGAATATCTAGTCTCACAAGTCGATCCCCAAAATCGACATGTTCACTTGGACAATGGAACACAAAAGCATCCTGACTAGCGAAAACTTAAGATGAAGAGGCTGGCAAGGCCCCTCAAGATGCTCGCTCTGCACTTCTGAAGAGGAAACTACTGACCACCTGCTACTCAATTTCCCCTATGCAAAAGAGGTTTGGGAAAACGTAGCAATGTTGGGTCCTGACAAATTAACGTTGCCCTCCTCGACCTCGGATCTTCTAAGCACTTGGGCGAACCTCTCCCCATTCTCCATGAGAAATAAGGATCTTCTCAAAGCAAGTTGGATGTGGATTCCCAAGTTTGTAATGTGGAAAATTTGGTTGGAAAGGAACAACAGGATTTTCAATGAGAAAAGCTGCAATCCATTCCAAGTGGCATTGAAAACCAAAGCACTATTGAGCGAGGCTCTAGAAGCCCAGACCAAGCTTTAGAACGCAGACACCCTTGACTCGGAAGAAGAACAATGGCTAAAAGAGCTTGTCCCAAATCTCCATCACCGATTAGCCACCAACTCAGCCTTGAGAGCAAGCTGGGAAGTCAGGATGGGAGAACAAGACTTCCTCAAGTGGAGGTCTACGCTAGGAATGCACAGCTTGACATTCGATGGAGCATCGAAAGGGAACCCTGGAGTGGCTGGTGGGGGAGGGATCCTCCTCGACCCCTTGGGCACGTTGGAGGTCACCTACTCCTGGGGGCTAGGCATTGAAACCAATAACATGGCGGAGGCGCTCACGCTCTGGCAGGGCTTGAGACTAGCCGCCTCCAAAAGAATCTAGAAATTGGTGGTCTTTGGAGACTCTGGAGTAATCATTCAAGCCCTGAATATGAGAAGGAGGCCAAACAACCTCAAAATTAGTCAAATGCTCAGGAAACTAACCTTGCTGCTGCATAATTTCCAGGAGATCAAGTTCTACCACATATTGTGTGGGCTAAACACTCAAGCTGACTCTGAAGCAAACATAGGAGCGACCATGGACAAGGCCAAGCTTTTAGTGAACATCATGGAAACGTTTGCACCCATTCCCTAGAAGAAGAGTCTCCAAAAGGCACTCATGGCCCACTCAGATGGTAGGAATGGACGTCGGTCGTTTGACAGGAAAGCACCCAATTAGCTGCAGGCAGGTTCGTCGTCTGCCTGTCTCCATGTGTGATTTGCAAATCCCATTGACAGGCCTTTGTCAGCACCCCGTCCGGCTAGTTGCAGCCCTGAAGGTGGAGGCCATATCGAACGACAGAGAAGAACATGATGTCTGGGTGCGCAGAGGCTATTTCTGCGAACAAGGCGTTTCAGGGAAGGTAGGGGAGGTCATCCCGAAGGGAAAAGTCACACGTGAAGCGGGGGCGCAAAGAGGCTATTTCAGCGACCGAGCCATCAAGAGAAGAAGAAGGACCCAATTCCAAGCAGGGCGCACAATCTGAGGGTTGAGAAGGTAGGATTTGCAGTCTTCATTAATGGCCTCCAACTCCAATCCTGGGCCTTCATTGGAAGAAAGATTGGGACAAATGCAAATGGAGCTCCTCACGCTAAAGGTTGTGATCAAAGAGAAAGCAAGAAGAATGCAGAATAATGACTTCGCCGGAGAAAACAGATACGAACTTCTAGTCCGGGATCTCCAAAACCTGTGTGAGGATCTCACATTTGATTCGGATGCCCGATTCAAGGATGTAGCAATTGTGCATGGCAATTTTGGGAAACGTCTAAGCAAGCTTGAAACCAAAATAGATAAAATGTCTGAAGAATGGGCCAAAAAGAAGTCAGCACAAGACAAGGGAAACGAGGAGGGGAAAAACAGCTAAATCTGCTCCTGAAGCCGCAGCTTTAAGACCCTGGTCATCGAGACCCTTTACATCGGATTTTTGGATTTTAATCTTAATGGTTTCCTTAAGTTGTAAAGTACCTAGCAGCTAATTTGCCGACCCTTAATTCAAATTAGTCGTTATTATAAATATATATATATATATACAATATTAATTATTTTCCAAAATATTAATTATTTTTAAAAAATAACATAATATTTGTACTTTTATTCATTCTCTACTTTCTAATGGTTCATTAATTCTCCACAAAATTTCAAGTACAATATCGTGATAATGATATAACTCAGTATTATAATAATCCTATTACTTCGATACAACAATTTGAAATTATAATTTTAATAATCGCGTAGTCCATCGCCATCATATGCATATTTTAAATTAACATTTTGTAAAGATTTTTAACAGTGAGTAGTCAATTTAACAAAATGATAATAATTACATAATGATATGATAAGTGTAAAATTATATTATTTTTTTATATTGTTAATGGAAAAATTTGATAAATAAAATATTTGATATGATAAGTGTAAAATTATATTATTTTTTATATTGTTAATGGAAAATTTTGATAAATAAAATATTTGTGGAGCAATTATACCAACTTATTAATTATATTCAAAATTATTATTATTATTATTATTAATTTTTTAGATTTTTTTATTTACTACAAAAAAAACATTTGAGACAACTTCCTTATTATGTGAATGCAAACTTATATAATATTGTAATATAAATTGAGTGGGCTTAATGGTTAATAACATGTGTTTCCTCCAAAAAGTTCACAAGTTCAAATCTAGAGAGGTTAGGGTATGTATACCTTTATAGACTTTAGAAGTTAAGGTGAGGGTGGAGGAATTTAATGGGAAAAACTTATTGATATGGAAAATTAATGGAAAAAACTTATGATTGGAGTGGGGGAATTAATAGAAAAAAACTTAAATAAAATTTTTCTATAAGGTGTGGACTTTAAGTTTTTCCTATTAATTCTCCTCATCTCCATATATATGTTTTGGATGGGGGATTTAATGGGAAAAACTTAAATAATTTTTTCTCATTAACCCTCTCTACCCTCATGTATATATCTCAGTGGGACTAGGGAGAGTTAATGGGAAAAACTTGTTTAAGTTTGCTAAAAAGTTTTCTGGAAAAAAATTATGTATGAGGTTTTAAAACATCCAACATTTTAAGTGGACACTCCACCCATTATCAAGGACATGAATTAAAGATAATACATTGAAGAAGAATGTTGAAGTTTTAATTTATAAGTGAAAATTGGTAAGTGCCCATTGAAGAAATAGTCATTAAGATTAGGTGATAAATTATTAAAGAATTAAAAGTAGTTATTGGGATAGAAATATTAAAACAATTATAGAGTATTAAAATGAAGTATTAACTAAGGAGTTGACTTAAACTAATAATAAAGGGTAATATTTAATGTCAAATAATTAAAGGAATAGAAAACTAATTAGAGATAATTGTCTAAAAAGTGTAATAAAATATTATTAAAAATAAAAATACAGAATAAAGAATAAATTATTAAGATAGACTAATAACAATGATAGGATAAATTAGTACTAGTTAATTAGTATTGATAAAAACATAAATTAAAGAGAAGAGGTCACGTGGAGAAGAAACTAAGGAAATAAACTCTCATTAACTTTTTCCACCTTGATTTAATTAGTTTTTTCCATTAACTCTCCCCACCCTGAGGGTGTGGGTTGAAGGAGTTGAGGTGGGGAAAGGGAATTAAGGTGTTAATGGGAAAAACTTAAGTTTTTTCCATTAAGTCTCCCCACTACCACCCAACTCATTCCTATGTTAAAACTTAACTTCCCTAAACTCGACTAAATAAGTTATTCTCATTAACTCTTCACATTCTAAGGGTGTGGGTGCAACAAGTTAAGATGTGGGTGGGGAGTTAGAGAAATACTTAAATAAGTTGTTTCCATTAACTCTCCACTAGCACCCAATTTATGTATATTGAAAAAATTAAATAATTTTTTTTATTAACTCTTCCAACTCTAACTCTCACCTTAAAATATATATATATATATATATATATATATATATAATTAAATGCATAGTTAAAACTAAACAAATAAGAGGAAGAAAAAAAAGTTGAAAGAGTACCTATTTTACATGCATATATTTATACTCCTTTAAATTCTAAAATAAAGATAAGGGTTCTATAAAAGAATGAAGGTCTATAAAATGAATTAGCATAGTTTAAACATGTTACAATTTGGACTCTTTTTTGCAGTATTTATTGACTTTTTTTTCCCCAAAATCTAACTAAAAATTTAAAACAATTGCTAGAATTATAGATATCAATTGTTAAGATTGCATAATTCGAGTGTAATAGGTTTTTTGAGGGTGTTGAATCTATTTATGTATTCAAAAATGCAATTTTACCAATAAAAATTTACAATTTGACTAAACATTATATAGCCATATTCTAATAATGATTATTGGAAATATTCCAAATCATATAACGTTTAGACTTCTTCATATAAAATAATAATAAATAATAAAATCGCAACTATACAATGAGGACTTTCTCTATGCTTCCCTAAGGAATAAGGCTCTTATTCCTTAAGGGATATTGTTCCTTGAGTATTTTCAATGGTGAAAAGCTTAATATGGTATATTCCACCAAAACTTTTTCGGACACTTTGTTGCAACCCCTTTTAACTAACTAATTCCTTAATGTCGGCTTTTGGAGATAACTCAACACTCTGTTACATTTGAATTTCTAGGCCCTTGGAGGCCTTTCTGGGTATATTATTCATTCTCGTTATCTTATATAATAAAAACTTATTATCCTTTTAGAAATAAATGTGAAGTTGTTTGGAAATTTTATATTAATTATCAATATTTATTAGTTTAGATTTATCTTAAGTTTGGAATTATAAATTTTTAAGAGGGGTCAATGTTTTTGAGGTACAAACCTTTTTTCAAAATAAAACTTGAGGAAAGGTTTGAACTTAGAAGGATTTGATTTCTCTTAGAATTTGATAGATCCAAATTTATGATGGAGCTAGGATAGTTCTAGTTATAGGTGATCGTCTCAAAACTTTAGATGATTATCATTATGTATATGTATATTTTTTAAATGAATTTGATCCTCTAAAATTCACTAAGTATTATCATAATCTAGAGGGTACTATCAATAAGGCCTCCTCCAAAGTTACATGAGAATTAAGGTGAATAGTAATATAGTAACAATGTTCAATGATGAACAAGGTGACTAGTAAGAATGTAATATGATGTATATAATAAATAGCAAATAGATTATGTAGTGACCAAACTCAATCTATCTTCTTTATCTTTTGTTTTACCTGTGCACTTTTTAGCTTTCACATCTTTTCATATCAATCAAAATTTGATTTCAAAGACCATTCAAACCTTCAACCCAAGATATTGCAGTGAAGGTCATACCCTCTCTCTCTCTTGCTTTCCGATATTAATAATTTCCTTCTCTAGCCTCATATGTTCCTCATAATTCTATTTACATTCTATTACATGCTTTTGTTTTCGAATCATTTTATATATCAATGTATTCTATATTTCTTAACATTATATATTTCTTAATATTATAATGATTTTAATATACAAATACTAACAAAGGAATCACACACAAGCAAACAAAGTAGTGGACATCAAATTATAATTGATAATCTATTTATATTTATTTCAAGGAAAACATTATGTAATTCTATTTATATATATAAAAAAAATGCATAGTCAGAGTCTCAAGGCATTCATAAGTATTGTTAATCCCTTTATCTTTATATGACATTCGTATGTCTGATCCTTCATCACAAAAAATAAAGTTTGTTTTTGTTCAGTTACATCTGTAACCTCTTAAAAAAAAATCAAAGTAGTAGATTGACCATTCATCCAGTGATTTATGAAAGTCCATTAAAACAAATCTAGGATAAAACACTAAAAATAATAAAGTTTGGTCTATGGTTCATGATTATTTCTATACTATGTCCATTCTGGATTACTATAATAATACAGGTTCCTCTATCCAACCCAACTCTAGCATTTGAGAGCATGTCTACAACAATGTTCCCGTCTCTATAAATATGAGACACAAATGTGTATGAGAACAATGCAAGTAGATTGAGAACTTCATCATATAAGGGTCATAATGTAAAATTATCGAGAGCAATTTTGTTGTGCATCCATTGGATAAATAACACTTATTCTCCAAAGATTTGTAATGGGCTTACGCCAAACTCTCATGCTAGTTTCAACACCAACTTTAAATCCATCATTTCACATAAGTTATCGGTTTCTTTACCAATTCCATCTTTAAAAGAAATATTGTAATATAAATATAGGTATAATATGCCTCTTGAACCTCCCTTAGAAGGGTTCCCCTATGAAGCACCATTGAAAAAACCCATGGAATATTCTTATTTATTTCCACTTCACCTTTCATATAAGGATAGTTTTTTCTTCACCTGTCTCCATACTACCTTGGAGTATGGACATTCCAACATGAGGTGAAAATTAGTTTCTTCTACTTTATGACATTTACAACACCATCCCGACCTTGTAAAATTCATCTTCTAGAGAACATCCCATGACATGGGAGCCTTGTAAACTCAACCATATAAAGATCTTGTTTTTAGTGGGGCATTTTAATTTCTATATAATTTTCAACCACCAAATCTATTGGCCTTCTCTTTCTTCTTCACTAGTGCTTTGTAGCCAAATCTAGCAACATATGCTCCAATAGGATTCAATGACCAGATCATCTAGTCCTCTTATTCCTTTAGTATAACATTGTTGACTATTAGGAGGTCTATGTATATTTTCCATTAATCTACATACTCCACCCCTAATCCAATTTCTTCCTAGGTTAGCCACCATTGGTGCTAAGTAGTGATCCTTTCCCATTTTATGACCTATTAGAGATTGAAATAACCCATGTTCCTTAACTCTTGAATCATCTAGAGTGGAAGTCTGTGAATACCTTTACTCCCTACCCAAGGGTCAAGATTGATTTGCATTTTATGCCATTTTCCATTTTTTCCAAATCAACTAGTTGTCAACCATAAGGTAGGCATAGATAACAACTTTCCAAATTATTGAGGCGTTATTATGTTGTTTGATGGGATTTATTATCCAATATTCCACTATATTAGGGGTTACATACTTATCTCTTACTAAATGGATCCACAAACCTATTCCTTGAATTAGCTTCCACACATTTTTTGCAACAAGAGCCTTTGAAAAGAGAAAGGGATTTTGTAGGCCCCATCCTCTAAAGGCTTCCAGTAATGTCATATTTTCTCATGAGGCCAACACTAGACCTTTCTTTTTTTGTTCTCCGACCCATATAAACTTGTAGCAAAGTTTCCTAATGGTTTCCAAAATACATTTTGGGACTCTCTTCCAAAAACTACTTTTACTAAAACCAGATTACTAAAACCAGACGACTTGGCACGGACAATCATCTATTGCATGAGGTGTTTATTTTCTTCTCCACTTTTGCTATCAACCACTACCAATCTCATTTTTTATATTGGTTTGGATTCAAACAAAATCCTATATATTTCAGACCATGTTCAAGATCAAACACCTTAAAGGTAAATAACTAAATAATAAAGCTTTTTTCCTTCTTAAATATCCCCCATATGCTCAATAAATATTTTTCCATATTTATGACCATTCCATTGCTTTACAAAATAAATCCATGATACCCTTGAATTTATCAATGACCCTTCTAGTACCTTCACAAAAAATCAAAATGTTGTCTACAAATAGTATATGTGTGATATTGCATGAAACTCCAATGGGAACCCCCTTTATATTGTCATTTCCTTCTCCTTATTTAATTATCCTACTTAAGCATTCAACTACTAAAATAAAAAGAAGGGAGGGGGGGTATAAGGTACATCCTTGTCTTAGGCCCCTCCTTGATAAGAGGAAAGTGGTTGTTGTTCCATTTAATAAAACAACAAAATATATTGAGGAAAATGCAACTCATTATCTAGACAATAAACTAGTCACAAAATCCTAAATGTATAAGAATAAGTCTAATGTAAATCCAACTTACATTGTCATAAGCTTTGGATAGGTCCACTTTCATCACCGTCTATTTTTTATTTCTAACCTTTATTGTATGCATGTGTTCTTGTGCTACCCTAACTACCTCATGAATTTGTCTTCCCCTAAGAATCCAAATTGTTATCCTGAGATTTGATTTGAGAGAACAATTTTCACTCTTCTGGAAATGACCTTTGAGATGAGTTTGTATATGCAATTACATAAAGATATGGGTATAAACTTCTCAAATCTTGTAGGATTATATTATTGAGGAATCAATGTTAGGAATGTTGTATTGAAGGCTTACACTTTTTTTCCTTGTGTTCTATAGTCTCCACCACTCCTCATAAATATTCCTCTATAAATTCATAACAACCCACGAAAAATTCCATTAGTAGACCATCAAGCCCAAGAATGTTTTCCTTTTGAAAACTTAGTAGAGTTAGATACAATTCTTCTTTCGTAACTTCCTTTATTAGGGCCTAATTATCTCCCTCATTGATGAAGCTAGGCATTGAGTTTGATAGCCTAATCACTTATGCTATTGTAGCACAAGTGTCTTCCTTGAAAAGGGAGAAAAAATATTTCACACCTTCAAATTCCATGTCCTTGAAATTTGTATCCTAAGTACTATCTCCCTTATCAATTTTCCAATCACAGTTTATATTCTTTCTATTGTTTGCATATGTGTGAAAGAATTTTGAATTATCATCCCCAGTCGGTAACCATAATGCCTTACTCTTGAATCTCCATTCTTTTTCTTTTTCCAAAAGAGTGAGCCTCCTTTTAGGTTATAGTTACTTTAAATCATTTTTTTTTCCTCACTCAAATACCCAAATCCTTCACTATTTTTCACTATTTTAGAGTACCTCCAAGGTTTCCTCTACTTCTCTGAGAACCCTATCATCCTTCATCTTTTTGTCCCTTTCCCAATTAGTAGCCACCTTTTTTGCCTCTTGTAATTTTTTTTGAAATAAAATTGGATCAAATTATCTTAGATCACAAGTGTAAGGTTTCCAAACAACTTTGACTTTTCCCACAAAATCCTCCATCTTCATCCATTGTGGATTTAGTTTGAAGGGGATATAAGGTATCTCTATTATAGGGGCCACTTCTAACACCATAAGATTATGATCAGAGTCCCCTAGAAAGGTGACCCATTGTTTAATCCTTATGACTTCATCTAAGAAGGATTCATAGATTAAGAACTTGTTGAGACTCTTAGAAATTTCGGCTTCCCCAACTCTATTGTTACTCTAGGTGGGAGATAATTTAGAAGGTTCAATATCCAAAATACATATTTCTTCCAATTTTCTAATGAAATAACTAGAGAGAGGGTCCAATTGAGTAGTCAATACATATAATTTTGATGCTCCTAAGGTGAAATTCAAGTCACCCCCTATCACAACCAATCCATTTTGTACACTATCCATTTTGAAAAATCTATCCTAGTAATCCACCTTGTCCATGTAAGGAACATATAAATTTGTCACTATGATATATTTCCCTAGATCCAAAGTGAAAAACGAGGTCCCTAGTCCTATAAGAAATGTCGAAGAATTAGTGAGGACGAATGAGCCTTTATTCCATCCGGTCACATTCCCACCTAATCTCCCAATGGCATCTATAAAACATAAGTCCCAATTACTTAGCAATTTAAAGAGTTCCTACATGTTTCTCTCCCCATCTATCATTGTCTCTTGCAACATAATAATATAAGGTTTGATATTTTCCACTAATCTCTTTATGACCAAATTGTTTAAGGGGTTACACATCCTTCTACAATTGAGGGTCAGAAAAATAATTTGAGTCCTCTATTGGGGCATTTTCTCTAAGAGCCCCAATTAAGGATAGTTGTCTCTCGTACCCAATTTTTTAGGATTCTTGTTTTGGGGCCATAGACATGAATTATTTCCTTCCCCTTTGATTTTATTTGGGCACTTTATCTTTAAAAAAAAATTAGTCCCCTTGCCACCTTTCCTGGGAAATCGAGAGTACCTTTACTTCTAGGTCTTAAATTTTACCTTGTCATTCCAAGGGATTGGACTCTCATGTACCCTCTCCATATAGGGTATAGTCCATGATATCATTTGTAGGGGGGCTTCTGGTTCTTTTCCATCACCCAATCCCTCTATGATTCCATGAATAGGTATGAGAGGCAATGGGTTGGGTTTTTTTATACCAAACAAGATGGGTAGAAAATCACTAAGGGTTTTGGTTCTTTGGACCCAACCTCATTTCCCCATGTTTGGAAAACAATATTTTTTCAAGAAAAACTTGTATTCATAAAGTGAGGTTGATGAATCTTAATTGAATTTTCCTTGTTCTCCTTACTGTTGTTGACTATGTCCAGGTTAGAACTTAAGTTCTTAAACATGTCCAGTTCTTGAGTTTTGAAACTATGCTACCATAGGTTATGTCTAAAGACCATTCAAAGTCACTTAAACCACTACATATTATTTCCTACTCATAATCTAGACAATTTCTAGTTCCAATGTCTTTGGGCCTATTGGATTCTTCCTTAGATCCCAACTTCTACATAATTGAGTAATTGCATTCTACAACACAATGCCCATAATAGTGGCAATGTACACATATAACGAATGGAATCCCCTCATATTCCATATTAATATGGAAGAGAGTCAATTCCCCTTATGATATCCATCATTTCTTCCAAACCTTTGCTCACTTCCAACCCTACTAAGATTCATGTCATGCCATAGCGCATAGACTCTAACAATGATAAATATGCTTTATAAAATATACCTAAAGTGTTACCAACTTTTTCAAACACCTCCTTGAACCACAAAATCATTGGAGACCCTAATATGAACCAATACTAAGAGAGTGTCCATACTTGTCGATTGGGAATCAAAATCAATATGCCATTTTTTCAAGATAGGGATTGATATCCCCACTTACAATGTTGGTGCAATATTTTCTCTACTTATTTGGTCATCCTAAACACCCAAACCAGCCATTATTTTACTAGCATCATGCTGCATGGAGATCCCCCCACCACTAGTTTGAAATTTTGCTTGGTCCAATTATTCAATTCCTCCATACTCATTCTCTTCCTAGGAAAATGTCCTACCAACACCCAATTGTTGAGATTTTATGTAATTTTAGAAGTTATTCCTAAGTGTAATTGTACTGGTCATTGTAAAAGGGTTTATTGATAAGTCATGTCTTTTAGGTCTTTTAGAGTATAAATAGAGGTTATATCGAGTCATTTTGATATTTTTTTTATTGAACATAAGTACAAGAGAGTAGTGCTTTCGTGTCTTTGGTCTTGTTTTCAGGAAAGAGCATTGTATGTCATTATACATGTTGGAGGAAAGTTAGTAGGGTTTTCTCCCCTTTGAGGGTTTCCCTGAGGATATATCTTCTTTTTCTGTGGATATCTATCTTTCACTTGTGATCCTTTTTCATATTATCTCGTATATGAAAAATCAACATGGTATCAGAGTGGGATCGGGCTGAACTCCCTCACAGGAGGGCCCAGGAAAAGAAGAGAGAGATTTCCATTAGAGAAGAGAAAGAGAATTGTTACTACCACCCCAAAGTGCAATCCACTTGGTGGAGAATATGTTGGAGGAGAGAGGAATCCATACACCTGTTGGATTCAAAGGAAGAGGATCCTAGCCAGTGCGAGAGGTTTGCTGCTGGCGGTCACATGAGTTTTGGTTGTGGGGATTGTGGTTACCACCTTTTGCGCTATGTACTTCCACCATAGAGACAACAAAAATCACGGTTCTATGGGTTTTAATATTAAGTGGAGAGAACAAATTTGTATTCTTCCATTCAATCATGTGGCTTGTCAAACACTGGATATTTTAACATATTAATGGGGTTAGTGTGGCAATTTGATTTTAAAGTTTGAGAATAAAATTTGATATGTCTCCAAGAAAAAAAAAACTTTGGTGATTGATAGCGGAAGATTTATGATGTGTGTGCTCATGGCTTATTTGTTTCTAGGACCCTATTCATAGCAAGCATATATTTTCTTACTTACATATCATAGGTCACTCATTACAACAAATAAAAGAACACCGACTCAGTTTGTGATTGTTGGTTAGTTTACAATCGTCCTAATAGATTGTATTGTTTACAGGTTGTGCGATGATATTTATAACTCGGAGCATTTAGGGGTTCTAGGTGTTGAAGATACGTATGATGATCTCAAAGGATACTTGACATGCCTATTGGTTAAGGACAAAAGAATTTGAAAAAAAAAACAAAAAGGTCGGTGGGTAACATGCCCATGAGTTGATGCATTTGCAGGGGTGTGCTATGATTGCACCTAGCATAGAGTGGAATTTTTAGTGCTGGAATGACATAACAATGTGTATGGATAATGTCCACCATGCTCTTGGATGTTCACCTTGAATCATGTGTAGTGAAGAAGTCATGCGGAGTTTGATCTGTCTCTTTGAGGGAGGTCGTGCGATTTCATCAAGATGAGGCAAGAAGATAGTGACATAAGTGCAGGGATAGTAACAACAAGAGTTTAAATTAGCTACTGGAGGGAAACCAAAAAGGTAACCACAAACCACTTTAGGTTGTATTATGACCTATACAACTAGAGAGGGCTCTCTCAAATATGTAAAGTCTGAAAATACTCAAAAATATTTAGCAATGAGCACACAGAGGTCAGATTCTACAATATGATAGGTTTTGTTTTTGTTTTAAAAGGGTTGGTAAGAGAAGCAAGAGAAGGGAACCATTGGGCAATGGAGTCAAATCCTGAACTTAAAAATATTGACTCAATAGTTGGTTGTGTACTCTCAGAAGGAAAATGCAAAGTAAGTATTGTTCTTCAGCAAATGAATAGTATTTGGATGGAAACAAAAAAGAGAAAAGGATAGTCCATCACACAAACAGAACCTAAAAAAGGGTGAGTTCTTAATGTAACTTTAGAAGAAAAACAAAAAGGAGATAGATCACCATGGATAGAGCACCAAATACAGATGAATTCTTGTAACATCTCGGTTCTAACCCTTATAAACTATAATGTATTATGTAAATACAACTTAGGATGGTGAGTTGGTAAAGTTGAAAAGGGGCCAGAGTGCCTAGGAAATGTAACACTTCCTATACATTAATAAAATACACTGTTGGTTGCAAGACCGACAAGGACAAAAGAGATAGGCAGCTATAATTCCACGAGAGAGGGGGATTTAGGGGCTAAGTCTTGTTATTATTATTTTATTTACCCATAATTGATTTTATGGAGAAGAGGGGGTTACATGAGCTTCTTGGGAGGGAGGCCATGTGAATCTTTTCTTCATGTAATTATTTAAACATCCCTTGGGGGATGTTTTGGGGTCGTTCTTCCCTTGGTTTGTCCTCTCTTCACTAGTTCACTTGTTCTTATTCCTCTTCACTCACTATTTCTAGTTCTTGTGCTCTTGGGCTGAGCATGGAAATGAATGGCAGGAAGAGGAGAGTCATCATTGAATGGATGTAATTATTTACTAATCATTCCAGGAGGGAATGGATGCTTGTGTGCATGAACTTGATGGTAGTTCGGATGGAACTGTCCATAGCTGAGAGTCCTTGGAATTTCCAGTAGGGATATTTCCTGACCAGTAGCACTAGAGCCCTGGAGAGAAATGGAACAACCTCGAGGACTGCATGGCAGATAAAGGTGTTCATTTCTTGGGGTTGTGCAGGCTGAGGGGGAAAGAGAGCTGGAAATTAGGATTGTTGTGAGGTTGGGAAACCTAAGAGCTACTTAGCCAACTACTATGTATTTAGACTTGGCCTAGGACCCGTCCTTGTGGATTCATATCCCTAGCTCGGGGGTGACCTGTTGTTGAGAGTAAATGAACAACAATGTCTATGGTTGGGAGGAACATCCTTGGTTTGTAGCCAGTTGGTGGACGTTTACTTGCAAAGATAAGTGCTCTCTATGTTTTCTGTTTAATGTATTACGTTGTGTATTTAATTATCTATGAGATATGTATTCTAATGTGCCTATTTTTTGTGCATGGCACATTGTTTATCTCTTTTATGCTGTGACATAGATCTTGTCTTATGCATGTGGTGTGCATGCTTCTAACATTGTTGACAAGTCCTTTGTTTTCAAATTTGGATCATAGAACTGAGTCTTGGGGCTGCAGCATGCCTAGCCTGCGGGTGGTTGGGTGTGTTGCAGCCTTTTTAAGTGGCGTAGCCTGACCTCTGGGTGGGCGGGTATGTTACAGATTAGTATAAGAGCTTCTGGTTGAAACACCGGGTTGGTATGGGCTGGGTCTGTTGGTCAGAGTCTCGTGGTTGAGTTCAAATTTTGACCGTGAATTTGAAAATCTCAGGAGGAATGGCATTGCATAATCTACGCAGGAGTTAGAATGTCATAGATCCTTTGTAAGGGTTCAAAGGATCGTGACCATCCTCTTCGAATTCGAGAGCAATTGCCACTGTGGGATCAAGAGAGATCCAAGATCGTTGGATCAGAGGGAAGGTGAACAAGGGTCGTTTGATGAAAGCGAAGCAAAGGTTAAGTCACAACCGTCAGATTGCTTGAAGAGAGATTGACGGCCAGGAGGCATTGCGGGGAACCAAGTTACATAGGAGTTAATTCCCCAAGGCGATCTCGCAATCCAAACCATGGTTTCACCGAGGGTTACGTGTCAGCATCATAAGAATTGCAGGGAAAAAGGAGGGTTACTTCAAACTGTTGATGCATGCCCCCACAAATTTAAAGGCATTAAGTGATGTGACATGTTAGTGCTTGAACATCGGAACTCTGAAGAGCCAAAGTAGATCCAAAATGTTGATCGAAGTGGACACGCAGCAAAAGATCCTGCACTCTAGAAGATAACCACTTCGAAAGAAATACGGATATGAAAAGCCAGAACTCCCGAAGGCCCAAAGCCCGAAGTTCATTTGGATCGTCCATCAAAAAAGACACGCGGCGCCAGATCCCTCACTTCAGAGACATAGTACTCCAGAAGGTTTTGCATAGCAAAGCACTAGGGTAAGAATTACCCAAAGTCCCGAAGTAATCGAGGACCGTTGATCTCAAATCAACAAGGATCGTTGATCTTTGCAGCGGTATCTCCCGAAGTCCCTAAGTAATAGAGGATCGTTGATCTCAAATCAACAAGGACCATTGATCTTTGCAGCAGTATCTCCCGAAGTCCCAAATTTCATGGTTAATACGGATCATCCGATAAGGGAAACGCATGTCGACAGATTGGCCAGTTCGAGAGAATTGGAAGTGTGTTAGTGTTGAAACTCCCAAATCCTGAAGTCCCGAAGCTCGAAGGGTTGAAGTGGTGGGGCATGATGACGTCACCTCGAGGTGATGTGGACCCTGGAATTACAAAGTGACATGGCTTACGGACGTCACCTGGGATGATGTGGACACATGGGATGTGTGACACGTGTCAGTTAGTTTTGAGCATATGGAGTATTGAAATGTCAGTTAGAACATGACATTGTCACCCACCCGATTGGGCCATGTGTCCGCTTCTAGTATTTATCCATGTGGCGACAGATTGTGCATTCTGGAGACTAGGCACTCTAGAGGAGAAAGATGTGACAATTTTCATTGGGTCGAGAAATCCCGAAGGTTGAAGTACATATCGACCATTGATACTAGAAGACATGCGATAGTAGATCTCGCAGCGGTTCAGAGGATCGACGCTCTGGGAGAAAGTGAAGGCGTAGAGTTTGAAACTCCCGAAGCCCGAATAGTCAAAGTGATTCACAGTCGTTTATCTGCGGGAGGAAACGCATCAACAGATCGTGAACTCCAAGTAAAAGCGTTCTGGGAGGAAGCAAGCAGGGAAAGTTGAGACCTCCGAAGGTCGGAGTCCCAAAGTGGATCTCGATCGTTGTTCATGAAAAAGGACGAGGGTCATTGATTTGGTCCTGGTTGAAGGTTACGAAGCTGGGAAGTGCCAAAGGCTGAAGTCAACATTAACCGTTGATTTACTTTGGGAGCTTTCCCAACTAATGATCAAGTATAGTGGAAGGATAGAGTAAGTGGAGGTGTTAACCGACAACAAGCAGTCACCACTACTTTATGACTCATTCGGTGGGTAATCACTTTGGAGGAATTGCTACTCCAGAATTCAGGAGCCACGAATAGCCGAAGTTCCAAAGTAAATGAGAATCGTCCAGCTCATCGTGACATTAAAATGTGACCATTGATTTTGATAAGTGATCAAGCACTTCTTAGCTTAGCGCCTGGTCACCACCTGCGGTCAGATGGAATAAAGAAACAAAGGGAAAAAAAGAGGCAATGCTCAAATCAATAAGCATGTGGTTTTGCACATATGGTTATATGTAAATGGTTTGAAGGAAGCGCCTCATAAAGATTTGTTTCGATGGAGAATTAACACTAGAATAATACAAAAAATTGGTAAAGGATCAAAATATGATCTGTTTGTGAACTGAGAACACAACAGAAGAATGAGTATGATATAATAAGTCGATCCATGTCTGTGATCAACTCATGAAGACAAAAGAACCGACACACAGTCATGATTAAAAGAGAGTTAATTCATGAGCATTACAAATAAAGGATAAAAAGGAAAAATGATATTAATTAAAGAATAATATTATCATTTAAATGAAAATGTACCTGTAATTTTAATTGACAATTTTTGTATGATATGTATAGTTCTAACAAGATGGCTACTTGCAGGTTTATCAGGATTAGAGGTATAACCAGATCAATTCAAGAATAGGATCAAATGTTAGGGTCATGGAGGCATGACTTTTCTTACAAAAGTTGGATGAGATACTACAAAAGAAAGAATCCTCACATGGGACATGAAGCTAGCAGGTGAATAATGTAATTAATGGGCATAGAAAGGAAAAGTAAGGCTCCATAGCCTTGCAGGTAGAGATGTGTAGACAATTGCAAGATTGATGTGGAAGGAAACTAAGAGCTTAAGATGTGGTGTGTGAATAATCTCTATGTGTCAAGCATAGGAGTTCCAAGGAAGGATTTGTTAGATATGACTTATCTACTGTCTAAAAGATTAAATGTGAAAGAAATCTACTTCTGATATCAAAGTTCACAATGGAAGCAAGATGCCAATATAGAGGAATTGGAATGCTCACTCACTTCAAAAATGGAACTAAATGAAAATGGATTCCCATTGGGGAATGGCACTAAGTGGGAAAGAATGGTCAGGTGGAACGTGGATGGAAAAGTTCTCAAACCCAGGGAACCATAGTGCAAATGAGAAGAATGGGAGCACACAAGGAAGCAAGGATCTAAAGAGATTCAAGGGAAACCAACTACCACAGAAATAGATAAATAAATAAGTGAATTGAAACAAAAATCCACTAGAGTGCATGAAGCATACAATGAAGTTAAATTGCATATGCATTAGTAGGCATGCTGACAATAAATGCTTGGTGCATATGGATGTGTAATTTTGCATATGTACATGCTTGGATATGCATATAACATGTTGATGAACTTAGAATAGTCTGTTATTATGAAATAATGTTTGAGTATGACTAAAGGATGGATTATGTATTTAGGAAAAATGATACAACAGGGTTAAATATGTGGATGTTGTTGTTGCTTATAATTTCCATCGAGGTGAAGACCCATGAGGATGGCAGGAATGGTGATCAAAATGATGAAGGGGGAAGTTTGTGAGCTTCTACAAATATCAGTTG
>ML781998.1:460331-489359 GCA_009831015.1 Picea engelmannii
TGTTAGCGCTATAGAACACTTATGCCCCTTGTTCCTTTATATACATCTTACACCCAAAAATTTCCGTGATCTGCAATTTATGCTTTTACTAGTGAGAACTCACCAGGGATTTGAAAAGATTGGCATTAATAAATGAACAATAGATGTTGTTCTATGAGATACTTACCCTTTTTCCCTTTTCTTCTTCCCGTCTATTATCCCTTTCTGGTTATATACTTAGTCTCCTTTCTATGATCACGTGTTCCTGGGTTGGAGGACTGACAGATCTTCATCTCCATCTATATCCTCACATGACGAGTCTGATTGACTGTCGTTCCTTTCCATACTTAGCCAATTTTATGGCCGCGGTTTCTGGGGTTGGCGCTATTGAACTCCGCTGCTGCTTTTTCTGTGATATACATCTTGCACTCAAAAATTCCATGATCTGCAATTCCACCCCGAACTCCTCCAACTCGCAAGCTTCACTCTACCTGGGTTCACAAAATTTTCAAAGCATCTATCACTGCCTTCCATACCCACTACCTTCGCGCCCTTCCTAATGCACATTAATTATGGTTTTACTAGTGACAAACGAACACACTAGTACGAAACAATTGGCATTAACAAGCAAAAAACCTCGAGGATATCTCCCATTAACATGCATTAAATCGTCATTTACAGTACTCGGAACGACCGTCGTTCCTTTCCATACTTAGCCAAATTTTTCCACCTGTTTCGTGATATACATCTTGCTTCACTTTACCCGGGTTCATAAAAAGTTTCAAACCATTTATGGTTCCCTTCCATCCCTGCCACATTTGCACCCTTCCCAATGCACATTAATTATTCTGGCCTCTATATTGCACTTCCATTGTTTCGTGACCTACAGACAACACCTAGACCTTCGAGATATACAAATTGACTACCAGACTCCCACATCGTCCTCTCTTCCGTGTTACACATTATGCATTCAAATGTTCTGAGTGATACAATTTGACCGTCGGGGCCTCACGTCTTCTGGGGAAACCTTGTCACCCTTATTTGGATCCTCGGGTTGGCGGGTTCACAAAATCTCC
Source organism: Picea engelmannii (assembly GCA_009831015.1). Classification (NCBI taxonomy): domain Eukaryota; kingdom Viridiplantae; phylum Streptophyta; class Pinopsida; order Pinales; family Pinaceae; genus Picea; species Picea engelmannii. Next base: position 461,387 of record ML781998.1, read on the forward strand.
AATTCCTAGTCATTGTTTCCTGTGTCGTTCACCTTAGTACTTCTTTCCAAATATGAAACAACAAAGGTTTAATGCTAAGAGTTCATCATGCAACAACAGTAAATATTGTCATACTTAGACACTTTCTGGGCTACCATTCCCTATTCCATACTTACACAATTTTTCGATTGCGAGTTCCCAGACTAACGGGCTCAAAATTGTGTTTTGAATCTTCTGCGACTTTCAAACAATACCCAGAGTTCCGCGATATACAATTTTTCCACTAGAATTCCACGTCATGAGCCTGAACGTCCATTGTTCCTTCAATACTTAGTCGCAAGTTGGTTGTATGTTCATGACGTGGTACATTTCCATGGTTTCACATGTTGCAACCTCTGTGTATCGAGTTTGAACTACCGTTTCCATGTTCCATACTTAGAAACTTTTTTGATTGCGGGTTCCCGGACTGGCGGGCTCAAGATTGTGTTTCCAATGTTTTGTGACTAGAAAACAGTGCCCGGAGTTCCACAATATACAATTTGTCCACATGAATGCACCATCATTCCCTCTTTCGTGTTACACATTATGCGGTGAACACTTCCGAGACATACAATTTGACCCTCGGGCCCTCACCTCTGCTGGTTGTATCTTGCAACCCTATTTTGAAGCCCGACCGACCGCTTTCGATAATTAGCCATTCCTTAATTGTTGTTCCTTGTCCCCACCACCTTCGTACTTCTTTCTGAATATGCAATTAGTAATATTTAATGCTAACACTTCGTCATGCGGGAACCTTAAACATTTCCATTAATGAGCGAAAGGCTCGAGGAGATATCCCACACTTATATGATATACAAATTGATCGCCGGACTCCCACATCATCCCCTCTTCTGTGTTACACATTTTGCACTCAAACATTCTGAGACATACAATTTGAACCTTGGGAAGTCACGTCTCCTTGGGAACCATTGTCACCCTAGTTTGAAGCCCGTCCAACCGCTTTCCATACTTGCCCATTTAATGGAATCTCTTTCACGGATCCTCGGGTTGGCGGGTTCATGAAATCTCCAATTCTTAGTCATTCTTTACTGTGCCCGCCACCTTCGCACTTCTTTCAAAGTATGCAACAACCAAGGTTTAATGATAACAGTTCATCATGCAACAACCGTACAGACCATCATTAAAAAAAAAAAGGCTCGACGAGACAGTCACATTGACTATCGCTACAACACTTGCCCAGAAACATGTAGAAAAAATCTTTCCAGGTAGTGGGATATCTATTACAAATTTCAATATATTAGTGAAAACGAGTCTAGCATACAGTTTCCCTATTCCATACTTAAGCCACTTTTTCTATTGCGGGTTCCCAAACACACGGGATCATGATTCCGCTTCCATTGTTTCGTGGCCTGCAAACAGTACCCAGAGTTCCGCGATATACAAATTGACCTCTGGACTGTCCCATCATGCCCTCTTCCGTGCTATGCTTTTTGCACTCAAAAACTTCTGAGACATACAATTTGACCCTCGAGCCCTCACCTCTAATGGTTGTACCTTGTAACCCTATTTTGAAGCCCGACCGACCACTTTTGATAATTATCCACTCCTTAATTTCTCTTTCCCGTCCCTACGACCTTTGTACTTCTTTATAAATATGCAATTAGTAACCTTTGATGCTAGCAACTCATCATGCAGGAACTGTCAACATTGTCATTAATGAGCAAAACGCTCAAGGAGATCTCCCATTAATACACATTAAACCAAGATCTGTGGAGAGTTATATTATCCCTTCTAATTGTTCATATCAAACAACATGGAATATCTTTCGCGGGTCGTCGCATTGGCGTGTTCACGAAATCTCCAATCCTTAATTTCTCTTCATCGTACCCTCCATCTTCGCACTTCTAGGTATGCAATTACTAGTCTTTAATGCTAACAACGCATCATGCAACAACCATTGAGATTGTCATTAATGAGTGAAAGGCTCGCGGAGATCTCCCATTCACATGCATTGGACCAAGATTTGCAGAGGGTTATATTATTCCTTCCAACTCTTCATTTCAAACATCATCTGGAGAAAATGAACGTTCTTGTAAACTTATGGCAGCGGTTCGACAACAGTTCTGTGGAGATACAGTGAATATCTTCGAACGTGAGGACCAAAACTTCTAGTGGTCTAGGGTATACTCTTACTATGCATCATGTTCCTCCCAGAATGAAGTGATTTGGACCTTTGGAATCGCTCATGCATGTTGCGTCCCTTAGGTTTTTGATTGTAAGGAGGTTGTCTCTTGGTGCGTCGAAAAATATATTTCAAGCCAAAGAATTATTCCACTACGCGACCATTCTCTTGTTTCTTTGTCACCTCAGGTATTCCGCAAGATGTTAAGATTTTCGGAGCCAACATTGACCTTCAGAGGACAAGACTGTGAGCAGTTCCTAGAAAAACATGACAATGGGTTGGACCTCTTACTCGAGTTCCTCAAAGACTCGACAACATTTCCTAAAGATATCACAAATTTGCAGGTCAGTTCCTTTAGAAATCCATTCCAGGAAATTGCTTGGTTGTTTACAAGAATAACAGGATATGAATCCATGACAAGCATTTCTTGCATAGTTCTTTATATTTTGTATTTCACAGTTAAGGAAAAATCCATTTTTGATTGGGAGAATCTAATTTCCATTGAAATTTGTTCCCAATTGTCACGATTCAAAGAAGAGAATAAATTTTATATGTCATCCTACTTGATTTTCGCGATAGCACATTGTTGTCTGTTTCCAAAACTGTCTCTGTCCAAGAAGATAAACTATGAATTCAACCCAGTAACATTTTGGTACCAGGCCATGTGGAGGCACAAGGCCTCCCATTGTTTTTATGAGGTTTTTAATGACTTTGTCTCGATTTTCAAAGATTTATTGTTAGGAAAGGATGCTCCCCAGATGTCTGGCCAGGAAACCAAGTTTTTGGACAGGAAGTGGACACTTGAACAAAAGGAAAATTACAGTGTAATAATGATCTTTTGCTCCAAGGAAAATCCTTCTTTCCTTCCATGTCACATCACAGACAAGATGTTTGTTACAGAAATAGCAAGGCAATACAACTATTGGTTGCATTTTTTCCATGGTAAAAGAAAAAAAAAATCCATTCCTCTTCCCTGGAAAGTCAGGGACTTCGTGTTCACAAACATTAACAAGATTGACGAATTCACAGGCCATTTCAAGAACTTGAACCTAAAATATGCTGAAAGGATAAGAGGGTTCGACCCTAATGGCATTTTTCGAGAACATTAGTAGTAGTTGGCTTTAGCAGCTCTTTTATCCATACACGCCTGACTAAAGACAGAGACATCGACGACAACACTCTTGCTCCTGATGATGCCTATGTAGAGACATTGAAAAGAACAACTGAATTGTACAGACAACATGGAAAAGGCTCCAGTGAGAAGAGTGTCCAGTCCCTGGCTAACACTCCCAAGAGAACTACATCACAGAGCATCGATTCAACGACCCACCCCAGTAAGAAAGAAACCTAGAAATCTTCAAATGAAGGAGGAGATAAGAACCCTCCTTGTGGAAAAATTGATAGTTCTCACAAGCTTCCCATGACGAAGAAAAGAAAAAACATTGTAGGGCAGGGGGAAGAGCCTGAAACTAAAAGTGAGAACATGCAACTTAAAACTTATGTGGATCATGTGTTCCGCAAAGTTGATCATCCCCTGGATGTGATGCACCATAGTTAAACAATGCAAATAGATGAGACGAACATTTTTTACAAAGATGAATCCTTCGTATTCAAGAGCATTGGTTTTGACAGCCAATCTAAAAATTTAATTATTGAAAAGAGAGAGGTAACAAATAAGAAAGGGAAATATCGTTCAGAGATTAACCTTAGGAAAATGAAGCTGTCCCAAATATCTCGATTTCACTGAGAAACCACAGATGCTCTTGATGATTCCATTGGAGGAATTGAAGCAGAGAATGCTAGACCGAATGGTCGAATCAAGGATTTGGAGGAGGCTTTGATTCCTACCCCATTGTTTGCCATTCCTTTAGAAAAAACCGTGCCTGCCCACCCTGCAACCAAGTTAAAAGGATCCTCCAGCCTCCTCACATCATGTAGAGGCTATGTAGAGAAGAATATCAAGAAAAGAATGGAGCTAATTACTGAATCCTGGGAAACACCGCAAAATATAGCTTCCTTTCGAATGAGGGCAAATGATTTGCACGAACATTTGCAAGCGGATTTAAAAACTGAAGAACGTTTCTATCTACAGATGGTGATCCCTTTTGGCAACCATGTCATCAACATCTTAGATCTGAAAAGAAGACAAGAAGATCTCCCCTCCCCAAGCAGGATCAAACAATTAAAAGCATGCTGGAAAGAGAAAGTTAAGAACCTACACCTCATTGTCGAATCATGTGAACAAGCCATATCATAGAAAGAAGAATTATTCACAAACCTGGCCCAAATAGACTTAGCCAGAAGTACCAACGAGGTTGATCAAGACCCAAACTTAATCCTCAACTCCTTGTCCTTTACCAAGCAAGCCTTTGATTAACAAGTTGAATTTTAAAGGGGTTGTATTTAGAAAAGTTTTACAACATCCTTGAATATGGTCAAGATGACGTCGAGAACTGGCTAGTGGACTATTCGACACACAATGAAGAAATTGAACATGCTCTGCATAATATTTCTATCGATCTAAGGAAATTAGAAAATCATCTTTTCAAAATAGAAATCTTGGATGAAATCAACGTGGCCCCTATGAGAATCTACATTGAAGAATGGCTCCAAAGGATAATGGACAAGCTCAGCAACAAAGGGAAACAACTGGTTGGCACGATTCCAGTGGTCGTTGAGGAGAGCAACAAAAATGCATCAGCTTCATAGTAAGTCTATACTGATCACATCTTTCTTTCTTTATCAATCCAGTTATTATACCTCTTTAAATAGAAATCTCTTGCCAAAGACTCATAACTTCTAATTTCTTATTTTCAGGTCTTCCTCTCTACCATCGTGCACTTCTTTCTATAGTCCTATTTCTTGTACTTATTTCTTTTATGGTCTGTAGGAGCCCCAATCCCAGTGTATATGAAAAACACATTTAAATTTCCAAAAATATGTAACAAATTCCTGAAATATGTAACATACATCATTAATTTTTGATAAATTTCAAAGAAAACTAATTAGGGAACAATTTCGATGTTTCTTTCGGAATGATAAATTAGTTCTCTTTATGCATATTGATCATCTTCTTTTATTTTAATGTGCTCATAATTTTTTTTCTTCAACTATGCTGGATGTCAGGAAATTTGTGTTTATTATATTTTAATGTTTAATGTGTGTGATTCCTGGTCCTTTTTTCCATGAACCTTTATTTCTTAAAAAAAAAAAAAATACTATCTTTTTTTATTGCTTCAAGTCATTACAATGGAAATTTTCTAAGTCCCATATTTGAACTATACACGCCCCAGGAAAAAACTTAAACATGAGTATCAAATCTATAAAAACCGCAGTAGGATTGACATCCTCGTTCGCATATTAACCCCATATTAATATAATATTATTATTAACTAATTCGGGAGGTTCTTCGGGGCTCCGACCTTACTGCCGCAGTGACATTCTCCCTGGATCATCTACCAAGCCGATGTCTTATGGCTGGCACGTGACAGACTGGCACGAGTCATCTTTTGCATGGATACCACATGTACTTCAAGTTGCTTCCCACGTGTCTTTGCTGCTTCAGGCTTCTATTTCTCCCTCGGTCCCACCATAGCAATGCATTTATTCCCATTCCAACCCGGCAGGGACTACGTTGCCATGCAACACTTGTTTATATTCGTTCTTTTTATTTATATCGCACACAATTTTGGGATTATCCATATATATTAGTGTATTTGTGAAGTGGGGAAAAGGAATTGAAGTAGATCAAAGTAGTTATGTTGCTTAAAGATAAATGTTGTTTTTTAACAATTTACAAATAATAAATAAAGAATTTGTTGAATAAGGTTCATGAATAACTAATTAACATGAACCTATAATAGGGTAAGCGTCAATTGTTGGATGGTGAAAGGATATGATGAATGAGGGCATGAGATACTAGATCATCATTAAATCGGTTTGAGGGAAACACAAATAGGCTCAAAACACAAATAGATACATGATAATCGTCAAATAAGTTCGAGGTAAACAATAATTGGGGTTTTAATGAAGCTTTGACAATGTTCTAGTAAAAAACTTGATGATTAACCCAAACGAGACACATGGAAAGGATGGTGAAGTGGCGATATATTAAGAGAATCTCTGAGAAATATTGCAATAGGAAGAAATAGAGGGTCATTGTTATGCCTTGGGACAATTTCATGGGTAGTTGGTACAACTAAATTTGAGGATAGAAACTCCATATTTTTTCTAAGAAGTTTGAGCAATTCCATCCTTAAGTATTGACATTTATGATTAGGGGATCTTGGATTCAACTTATAACAATCTCACTAAATGTTTCACTGAGAAATGTTTTTGTCTACGAGTTTGATTTAGATTGGAAGCATATTAGTTCAAACCCTCTTATTGAATGTATTTGTGCATTACTAACAATGAGGTCAAGTAAAAGATAGATACATGTCCCATTGTTTTGTGAGGAGGTTGCATTGTTTTGTGAGGAGGTTGCAGAAAGCCTTGTATGAATGTATTCAAATGCTTGTTACTATTTTTATGGCTGCACATGGAAAGGTTTCTCTCAATCACATTGATTCTATCACTCATCACTCTTAGCTTTGTATTTTTCTTTGAATTATGGTTTTATTTCATAATCAGTGCACCTAGATTCACATTAAGCTTTGCATATATTTAGGAGGAAATCAAACAATATATATATATATATATATATATGATTCTAGTCATAAAACATATTGAAAAACTAAGACAAAAACGAAGCAAGACTAAGTAGACTTTTTCTTGGTTTGGATAAAAAACATCTCATCTAAGGAAACCAATTATTGACGTTTAAAACCATCAAATGTATGATAAAATATTATAATCATCTTTTATTTTTCATCATTTACTTATCAACTTTGTCATATAATTGATAATGATACTTTCAGCCATCACTACAAATTTGTTAAATGTAAAGAGTGATTAAAAAAATTGAGATGTAAATCTTTAAAGTGTTTTAAAAAACGGAATTTAAAATAAATCTATACACATATTTACTTGTTATTTTTTTAAATTACAATCTATATATACATTTTTTATATTTGATTTATAAAATTGATATTACATATTTTATTTATATTAGTTATATTTTTATTTTTGATAATATTATATTGAATATGATTATGAAATATTATATTTAATTATAGATGAGAGTTTTTTGAAAGCTTCAACATCAAAGAAATGAGAGTTTGAAAACAAGTTTCCCAAATAAAAATTTTTGAATGAAAATTATAGTTTTGGTATTAATAAATATTGATTTTAGATATTATAAAATTAAAATGTAAATATTTGTATTCCATTATTATAAACATATAATTTATTACAATATTTTTATTATATTTATTCAAAATATCACTATAAAACAAAAACTAACTACAAGTAAATATTATTTAAAAAATTATTTAATTAAAAAAACTTAATAATACTCACTTTATAATTGTGTATATGAAAAAGTATTAATGCATGTATGTTTTCCTTGAAGCACAGACTAAACATGAAATTCAATAAATCAATACCATATCCATGGAAAGCATTTGTTTCTGTTGTTGCTATCAACCAACCATATCATTGATTTGACAACATCGAAGAAATATCAGAAGGGGAGGGATATGCGGCTAGGGTTTGCTAGCCGCATCCCACACACAGACCTCGGGCATCTTCTGAGCTCGCGAGGATTTCCCTCGACGCAGCTCTGCATATGCCCCCCTCTTCTCTTTGTGCTCACGCTTTCGGGTGCGTGTTGGTGGCTATTCTGAGTTGCAGCAGTGGCGGTTCGGGGGTTAGCTGCGACGGGTGTCTGTTGTCCGTTGTCTCGCATTTTCTCGTAGTTGGCATTGATTTTTGCAAATTTGCTTCCATTTGCTGTGGGTGTTGGGTTTTTTCCCTCATGGACACGTTTGTGGTTTTTTTCGGCCTCTCTTGACCTCTCCTCCTTGGCAAGAAGAGGCTTTGCGCCAGAGCTTTGAGGTCCTCATTGGGGGCATGCAGTGTTTTGGTTAACACTTTGAGGTCCTTTGGGGGCATGCAGTGTTTGGTTAACACTTTGAGGTCCTTTGGGGACACGCGACTACTGTTTTTTTTTTCTTTTTTGGTGTCTTTTTGTAGCCTGCACGCTGGTTTTCATCTTTGGTGACTTTCTTTACGATTTTGAGCATGGACTATGGACCAATATTGCTATGATCAAGATATGTATATTTTGAGAAGAATACATTTATATATCAATATGAGTAATTTTTTGTTGGAAAAAAAATATATCATTGATTTTTATTATATTTTCATATTATAAGAGTAATACTATTTAGCTATTTCCAATTAGAACAAGAATAATACTTCAAATTTATAAAAATGTTTGAAATTTTTATATGTAAAATTTAATTTTAAAAATATATTATATTTCAATATATGTATTTAGTTTTGATTTTCTAATCTAATTTTTATGGATATTAAAGTTTCATTATGTTAAATATATTCATATAATATAGTTTCAAGTTTCCAAAGTTCCCATTTACCCAAAACTCATGCAACATTATATTTAATATATGTTTTTTATTTTTATTTTTTACACAAAACTCATGCAATATTTTAATATATATATTTTTTATTTTTATAATGTTATATTGGATATATTATTTTTTATCATATTATTGTATTTAATATATGTTTTTTTATTTTTTATAATATTATATTAGATATATTATTTTTTATCATATTATATTAGATACAGTTTACACTTATTTTTATTTAACCATATATTTTTATTTTTTTATAATATTATATTGAATATCTAAACACAAAAACCAAAACCAAGGAACATTAAAGAAAATCTATTATTCACTGTTACAGCTATGTTTCATCACGGGGCATTGTCAAAGCCTGTTGTACTATATTTTCCCTGTGGCAGCATGCCGGACCTCCAGTAGGAAGCCCAGCCTGACCGTCTCCGTCTGTGACGGATGCAGCGGCGTAAAGAGTGAGGAGACTGAGCACAACGAATCGACAGAACCTTCTATGAACAGTCAGAGCACGCGGATGACATGTTTTTTCCATTGACTTTACATTTATTTTACTAAATCATCATATTTACAAGTACATATTTATTTTTGTGTTTTTTTAACATTTACTTTTTAAAAATTATATAAAATATTTTAAAGTGGCAATGACTAAAAGTATAAAAACCTAAAACAATTAAACAACATCTATTTTAAGTTTAATCTTTAAAATTTAGTATTATGTTTTTTTGATATTTTTTTTTATAGATTAATTCGTTTTATTTCTTTGCACAAAATAGTTTTCAAAATACAACTTTCCAAGAGTCACAAGGCTGTTTTGATCAATAACATAGATAGAGCACTGTGCAAAAAAACAAAAGCTTTTCTCTAGAAAGACATTATAGAATTTAAGGAAAAAATAGGTAGGAAAAACCAGTTACAAAAAAGCAATGATGTTATTTGTGCATCCAGTCAAGTTTAAAGCTCCACAGAAGAGAACCAAGAAACCAAGCACAGAATAAGAACAAATCTGAGCACCGAGAAGTATTAGAAAAGCTTTATAAAATGTGTGGGGCCCTCATGGTTGGATTCCCAACAATTGTAAGTGATTTTGCCCAGGTGTGTTTCGAGTGCCAGCTTCGATAATCTATCTGCCTCCTTATTTTCTTCGCGGAAAATATGGGCAAAAGAGAGATTCTTGAAGTGTGGCAGTAATTCCAGGATTCTTTTCTTCCGACTTTCTAAAGCCACTACCTAAATGGTCCCCCTTTTGTTTAACCACTCTATTACTATCTTAGAGTCCCCAAGAACAATCAAATCGAGAATAGACAGTCTTCTAGCCAGAGTCAGGGAAGCCCAGCCCCTTAGAATTTCAGCCTTTGTATTAGTTCCTTGTCCAATGTTGAATGTCCAAGTATAGGAAGTAACGTTGTTTAAAGAAATCTTACCTCCAGCACCACATTTTTTACCCCTGGTTTGTGTTGCGCCATCAAACCAGGCTATATCTCTATCTGCTGGAAGTCTCGTCTTATTAATGCATGGGGAGGATACTCTTTTCTGGAAACCATAAGTGTTTGTTGCTGCATAAGTTTTATAGACCACCCTTAGAATGGAGGGGCGTCCTTCTTCAAAGATAGAGGCGTTTCTCTCTTTCCATATGTGCCAACTGAGTTAAGTCGGCAGTGAAGGGAGGAAAGGATTTGTCTTGTTCTAGTTTTCAAAACACTCATGGATTGTGTGTCCAAGCCATCCTCTAGTGACATTTAGCTCTCTTGTTACTCTGTCCCATACCTCAATTGTAAAAGAGCATTTTACAAATAACTTCTTAACTGAGTCACAATTGCTCTTACATAGGTGGCATATACCTGGATCGGCCCACCCCCTTTTCTGAAGGTTTTTCCATGACAGGATCTTGTCTTTTGCAACAAGCCACGAAAACAACTTTGCTTTTAATGGACAATTCCATTTCCAGAGAGATCTCCTCCAACTGCTCACCTTTGGCGCCCACAACTTTGCAACAACAACATTATAAACATTCTTTACTGTAAGCTTTCTTGAATTATCTCTGCCTGTCCAGATTAAGACATTTGGTCGATCCTGAAGGCGAATCCCCATGCCTATTAGATTCATTATGTAACTCTCCCACTCCCTTGCTGGATCTCCTTCAAGTTCCAAATCTATACTATTTAACCAGTTTGATCCAATAGCTACTTGTTCTTGATTACATATCGCTTCATAGAGCACATATATCCTTTTGTAATTCAACCTCTTAATTAGATCCTCTGATAACAACGATTCTTTTCCCATACCTAAGATATAGTCTCTCCCAATCACAATCGATTGCCCACAAGCAGGGTTACAAGCCAACCATTGAAGGACAAGCGGCAAGGAATTTAGTAATTTTTTCCAGGTTTCTGACCCATAAGACACACTGTTCGATGTCGATCTTAACCAGTCGACCACTTGTACATGAGGCAAGTATTTGTCTTTTATAACTCTGTTCCAGATGCCAGGTTTCATCAATACTCTCCACAGGGTATTTGATGCTGGCACCCGATAGGATAAATAGAGGTTTTGAAACCCCCAACCACCATATTGTTTTGGTTTTGATAGCAGCTCCCACTTGCATAAGTGATAACAATTTTTCTTTTTATAGCTGGTCCAAAGAAAGGAGAAAATCTTCTAGCGAATTTTGTTCAAGATCGAAATCGGGACATATGCTAATGCTAGCCAATAGATTGGGAGACTCTCCAAAACAAACTTTATGAGAATATACCTTCCTCCTAAGGATAACATCATGTTGCACCAGTGGTTAATTCTGATCTCAAATTTTTCTAGAAGCCAATGTCAATCCTCCATTCTATAATTGCCTAATTTTAGTAGATAACCCAAATAAAAGAAACCACCCGAGAGATCTTTAAAATCGTACCTGAAAAGCGCTTTTAGTTCTTCAATAGTGTCCTCCTTTATACCTGTATGAAATAAGGTGGATTTTTTAGGGTTGACGCTCAGACCCATTGCCCGACAGAAGACATGAAGACTGTTCCTTATTTCATTCCACTTTGAGAGATTTGCATTTGTCATTATAAGCATATCGTCTACAAAAAACAGGTGTAAAATCTTTATGAGTCTAGACACTTTGATTCCCAAGAGGGATCCCTCCGCCTGGCCCTTCTTTAACATTAAACTGAGTCCCTCCATTACAAGGATAAATAAAAAGGGGGACAATGGGCACCCTTGACGCAGTCCACGCCCACTCTGAAAGAATAAAGATGCCTCTCCATTGATCATAATAGAATATGATGTAGATAAAACACAACACAACCCAATTTGTTGTGGCTAGGCCAAAACCATTTTGGAGTAGCGCTAGCCTCAGGAAATCCTGGTTGATGCAATCGTAGGCATTTTTAAGATCTAACTTTAGTAAAATAGCTTGAAGTTTTTTCTTTTTTTTATGCTTTGTAAGCATTCATGTGCCACACCAATGGCATCAAGAATCAATTTTCCCTTGAGGAAACCCAACTGTTCATCTGACAGAGCTCTAGAGAGAATAGGGTGAAGTCTCTTTGCAATTAGTTTTGCGATTATCTTGTAGCACATATTACAGAGAGAAATTGGGCGGTAATCAACAAACGTCCTGGGGAAATTGACTTTTGGAATCAAAGCAATGAACGTAGAGTTAATCTGTTTTGTTACTTTCCCACTTAATCTAGTTTCCTCCACCATCTCTTCCAGATCCTGACCAACTACATCAAAAAAGTGGATGAAAATTTCTACCGTCCAACCATCCGGCCCAAGACTTTTATCCTTTTGGAATCCTTTCAAAACCTCTAGGATTTCCTCCTTTGTGCATGGCTTTTCAAGAGCTATAACTTCTTCTTCCCTTACCATCCTAGGAAAGAGCCTTACAATCTCTATCTGTTCTCCAATATATGTTGTTTCAAAAGCCTTATAGTGTGAATTAAAATGCTCAACAACAACTTTCTTAATATCCTCCGGCTGAGTGTAAACCATACCTGAATAATTTTCCTTCTCCCATATATGCTTCTTATTCCTACGGTAGCTGGCGAACCTATGGAAGAACTTAGTATTTTTTTTCTCCACTTGTAATCCATATCACGCGACTTTTTTGTCTCCATAGCTCCTCCTCCTCAAGGAGTTTCTTGTTACGAGAGCCCTCCAGAGTTTTCAGAAGAGTCTCATAGTCCCCTGATTGATAGCCATGTGCAATCTGATAAATGAGATCAGATATACTGTTTTCAATATTTATCATTTCTAATCATTCCAGATTCCTTTTCTCCTTTAACCAATGTCTTGCACACACTTTCAGGCTTGCCAACTTTCTAACCAGTCTGCATTGAGCTCCTTTGTGGTATGTCTCCGGTGTGTCTTTCCAAACCTCTTTCACCATCATATCAAAATTCGGATCCCGCAGCCAAGCAGGGTTGAACTTAAATGGATATGTCACCTTTAAATTGTCTTCTCCCAGCTGTAGTATGATAGGTGCATGGTCATAGATGTAAGGGTACTCAACCCATACACGGTATCTGCCTTCATTAATAATAACATTCTCCACCACATAGAACCTGCCAAGACGTTTTGAAATATCGTCGATACCTTTCCTGATGTTCCTCCACGTCGGCGCCAACTCAGCCGAAACCACGTCCACTAGATTGTTTTTTAAAAATAGCTCAGTGAAGAAGTCCGCCAAAGTGTCAACCTATCCTGACTCACCCCAGATTTCCCCTGAGTTTGTAGTCAAATTCAAATCACCTGCCATAATTAGATCACCAACTAATAATAGCCCAGCTCTGTCAACCTTTTCCCAAAAAGCTTTACGATCTTTGCATGGACCGTAGACATTCAACATCGACAATTTTCTTTTTGTTGCTAAACTTGTTCCTGTCATAAAAATCCCTCCAACACTTAGGACCGACATAAAATCGAAAACAATAGGATCCCAAGAGACTAGTAGCCTACCCGAATTTCCAACAGAGCTTACAACACATCTTCCAATCTAGCCCGAGGGAGAACATAAAATTCTTAGACTTTTCCGCCTCTATTAGAGTTTCTTGAAAGAAAATAACCGAAGGACGCTGTATTTCTAGAAGTCTTCTCATGGAGACCAATTTTAGGGGCCCTCCCACCCTTCTAAGATTTAGGGAAATATCATTTGTTTATAAGAGAAATTATTTGACATGTAATAATTTCTTGAGCAAATGTATCAATGTTGAAAAAAAAACTTGACTTAGTAGTGATGTTAAAGTGAGGTATGTAAAAGAGGCAATCTAACGGGAAATAATTTTGAAATTCTTAAATAAAGTTTAAGATACTTGACCATTCAAGTTAACTAATCAAACTTTGATTAATATATAAAATTGTACATGAAAATTTTATTTATTGAATATTTAGTAAAATTTAAATATAATCTTATGAAATTTATAGATAAAATGATAGATGTCAATTTGAAAAAATTGAGATTTAGAGAGAAATTATGAATTTGGATTATTAACTTTGTGAAAAGATTTATTAATATTTTTTTAGATATAGGGGAATCAATAATTATTGGGGATTACATGAGTGTGGTTCAAGTTTAAAGCTAGCTACCACTATAAATTCTAGGCTAGTGTCAACAACTCTCAAGCCAATGCCTACTAGGAAACTTATAACTTAACAAGAATCCAACAAGATATCTCGAAACACACCCACCAAAGAATCATACTTTTGAGGACCTCTATCATTCTAACCTTATCACAATAGATCAAGTCTCATTAGAGATTTGAATCAAAGTGAAAAGAATAAAAAACTTACCTCCCAACCATTTGAACAAAAATTATAGTAAAAAACTCTATTAATATTAATAACAAAATACCTTTATTCAAAATTTATTATCTAAAATATAATAATAAGTTAAATAAAATCCATCCATCAAACCACAAGAAGAATTATTATAAAATAAAATAAAAAGATGTGTATATTGGTGGGATACAACCATGCCACAATCAAAGAAACTAGTAGGGTTGTATTATGTTGTCAATAAAAGAATGTCGTAGTTTTGTTTTAAAAAGAGAATAATAATGATATTGATCATGAATCATGTCTTGTAGTTTATTCATTCATAATGTGATATTATATTTAAATCTATTTTTTTCCATTCTATTTTTTAAATTGTGTTTGTGATGACTTGGAAAGTTTAAAAAAGAGAATAATAATGATATTGATCCTTCACCATCAATCATGTCTGGTCGTTTATTCAATCATGTCTTGTAGGTTATTCATTCATGATGTGACATTATATTTAAATCTACTTTCTTCCACTATATTTTTTAAATTGTGTTTGTGATTACTTGGAAAGTTAATGTTCAAAATTGCAAAATGTAGTGACTATTCAACATAACACTTTCAAAAATATACATAATGATTATATATCATTTAAAAAAATATATACAATGATAATATATATATATATATATATAGGTGATAAAACTTATTATAATTTGATTTGTTAATTGATAGTGAAGATAATTATTAATTTTTTTATTTTTGATGAATGTGGATTGACTCATCATTATTATTCAAAGAAAATCAAACCACTTGAAATAACTCATTAATGATCCACAATGAATGAGCTTTCATTCTTACTAAATATCTTTAGATTTTGAATTGTTAACTTATTTCCTTAAATCCAAGAAATATTAGCTCATAACATTTACCATATAATTTTTATTTTAGATTACATACTTTATATTTTTTTTAAATAAAGACTAAATTATATTTTCAATTACATTAATTTGTAGTTCAATATTATAGTCTATATTTTATTAAATCTAAAATTAGATATTTAGGATGAGTCGTTATCTATGCTTATATGATTGTTTACCTATACTGAGTTTTATGTTAAAATCAATATTCATATTGAGTTATTATTTATGTGTAAATATTTATCATATTATACAATTGTTTAATTGCCTAATTATTCTCAATTAGCCCAAATGGCTTAATTTGTCCCATCACCTCAATTGCCTAATTAGTTCTCCAATTTTTCCAAATTTCCTATTTTAAGAATGAGGGAGCTTATACAATCAAACATTATAAATATCATTCTTTCCCATTTTCTTAATTTTTCCAATTGTCTAATTTTCTTCAATTAGTTTAATTTGTCTATTTAACCTCAATTAGCCCTAATCCTCCCAAATGCACTATTATCTCAATTAACCTCAATTTCCATATTAGTCTAATTCTCCCTATATTCATCAATTTTCCATCGTTTCCCTAATTATATCATTAACCAAATTAGTCCCACCTCCACAATAGCTTGAATTTGCCTCCCTATATTTGTCAATTTTTCATCATTTCCCTAATTATATCATTAGCCAAATTAGTCCCACTTCCACAATACCCTGAATTTGCCTCAATTGCCCAACAATTTCCTAATTATCCTAATTAGATAAACTATCCCCACTTTCCCACTACCCCTAATTAGCTTTCCCTCAATTTCCCAAGGTAGATCAATTGTCCCCAATTTCTCCAATTTGCCTAATTTTACCCCAATTTCCGTAGTTTCACCAATTAACTCCATTTTCCCTATTACTCAATTAGCAATTTTCCCAAATCACCCGAATTAGCACACATATTGCAATATTTTTCCAAGTTAGCCTAGTTTTCCTAATTAGAATCACTTTTCTCCATTAATCAATTTGCCACAGATGATCCCTAATTAGCCCAATTTTCCCAATCATCCCTACTTGCTTCACTTTCCCCAATTGGTTGAATTTACCCCAATTTTCCCAATTAGCTTCAATTACCGCAATTATCCCAATTTTACCAAGTTTCTCAATCAACACAATTGTCACAATTTTCTCTAATAGCACCAATTTCTCAATTATACCAATTCCCTAAGTTTCTCCAATTATTCGCATTTGCTTAAAAGTTATTTACTTATTTTATTCAAGATGTCATTTTATATTTAGTTTCATTTCTCTATTAATGTGCATAGATATAATCTGAATTTTAAGCCTAAGGGGTTAGTTCAATTAGTTGTTTCCAATGCTATTTGGCTAGTTCCATGCCAATATTGCCCAGTCCCCATGGATCAAGTGCACTAGTCTATGTCAATCAGGTGCACTAGCCTATGCTGACAAGTTTACAATAGATGTTATCCATGAATGTAGGGAAGAAACCCTTTAGTTTCCCCATGAGGTTGTCCTTAGAAAAATAAATAATAAGATATGATCCAAATTTAATAACATGAGAAAAATATTAATGAAAAAACACAAAGGAATAACCCCCACATTAGAAGTTCAACATGTAGAAAGGATAGAACCCCATGAAGTTGAATTTGAGAACTTTTGCATATAAACAAAATTTTAAGCACACAATACACCATTGGAAAGATCTCAACAACATCTTTGTGTGTGTGTGTGTGTAACACAACCCAATGGGTTAGCTCAATCAATTGTCTCCAATGTTGTTAGACATTTGGCTATTAATTAACATCATTTTGACCTCAAATGCATTATTGCATCTTTAGTTGGTTGCTCCTCTATGTTCCTTATAGAAATGGATTGAAACTTTGATCATATTCTCTATGATTCTTTACCTTACACATTCAAGGAGCACTCTTCTCTAAAAGCAATATAATCTATAAGTTATTAAGTCTATACATGAAGATAATTCATCATAATACATTTAGTGTAAAGATCATTTTACTATTGTCATTTCCAGTATTGGTGCTTGAACCAACACTCATTCACTCTATTTTTTGTTGACTAACATAGGCATACATAAAAGGGACATACATAGAAAATCATTTAACTCACCAACAAGCAAATAAAACTTCCAAGGAAATTGAAGAAAACATCAATCAAGGAAAAACTCCATTAAAATGCTCTATTTTATTACTCATATAGGAAAATAACGAATCATTAAACGCATGAGCCAAATTATTGCATTTATAGAAAAGTTTTCTTGCTTTGTTTCACTCTCATTCATGGATTTTTGAGCACATAGGGGTGACTACTTGTTCTCTTTGACTGCCTTCCAAGATCTACCTCCAAAAACCACATAATTATATATGGTCTCTTTGTTGTTTTATGGTGTCGTTCAGAGATGTCATCAAATATTATCAAAGTTGGTATCAACTTATTAAGTGATTTGGTCATTAATTCATATCTAAGTACCACTTAATCAAGTTCAATTAAGTTCCTTGTTTAATAAAGATATTGAAGACAACACTAGCTAACTATTTTAATCACTATATGACTTTGCATTAAATGTCCTTAATTCAATCTCCAAGGCACAACAAAATTGTGTAAGAAAATGTCAACTTTCATATCTCATGACATTTCACATGAACATATAACAAATTATTTGCATTCTTAACCTTCAAACCATTAAACTTAGTTCTTTTTCCAACCCATACACACTTAACCAATTTCTTCTTTTTGTACCGCGGTATTAGACTTGGCTCTTGGATAGTTTCCTAACAATTTACCTAGTGCTTTAGTGTATGTTGAGAGTGGTTTATTGTAAGGTACTAGATGTAATATAATATGAATAAATAGGAATTTTCAGCAAATATCAATGGAGCACTAGAATATTGAGAAGAGCAACACCAAAAATAACACTTTTATTCAAAAGAAAGCAATGTTCACTTGCCTCTTCGAGGGGGAAACCTCCAGCAAAGTAGGGATCTATTACAATATTCTCAAGAAAAAGACTTATCATGCCTCCTACTCTTATTTATACTAATTCTATCTTCTAAAGAACATTCTAGAGGAAATTGTTTCTAGAAGCGGAAGCTTATATTAGGTATTAATACATTGACTTGTTCACATTTATTAAATAGGACTTATTAACTAATGTTGACTTTTATTACATGGAAAATATATTATTCTACCTAAGTAATGGGTTAGGGATGTTAGGTCCCTAACATGCCCTCCCCCTTGAAGAACAACCTTGTCCTCAAGGCTTGAGATGAGGAAATTGTTGCAGAATGGTGGTCGGCTCCCAAGTGGCATCTTCTGGAGTTGTATCTTTCCACTAAACTAAAACTTCCTTGATGGTGTGCTGAAGGAGGCGACACTCTCATTGGTCCAAGATGGCTTCTGGCTACAACCAAATGGAACCTTCTTCATCCAACTTTGGGAGACTGGTCTAATTTTGGCACTTTGTTCCAATCACTTTCTTTAAGCATGAGACATAAAAAACATGATGGATCTTAGCATGACTAGGTAGAGCTAATTGGTAGGACACAGGCCCCATGCGCTTGATAATGGTATAAGGACCATAAAATTTGGGAGCAAGTTTCTGACAATGTTCATATTTGAGTGAATTCTTATTATAAGGTTGAAGACGAAGAAACATATGGTCCCCTTCAACAAATTGACACTCAAAACGTCCTTGATTTTCTTGTTGCTTCATGTGATTCTGAGACATGACCAAGTTTTCTTTGAGGGAGCAGAGAATGGCTTCTTAGATTGTAATATTTTTGTTAACCTCTTGAACCTTCGAGACACCTAGCATGTATGATACAACCGACAATGGATTTTGTCCATAGAATGTTTCAAAAGGAGTCATTTAAGTAGTTGTATGGTAAGAGGTGTAGTACCACCATTCAACTAGGGGTAACCACTGAACCCAATGATGTTGTTGCTCGGAGGAAAAACACCACAAATATGTTTACAACTTCAGTTTGGCCATCAATCTGGGGGTGATAAGCAGTGCTAAGATCCAATTAATTTCCCTGGAGTTGGAACAATTCTCACCAAAAATTACTAGTGAAAGTTGGATCTCAGTCAGATACAATAAAATGAGGCATGCCATAAAGTTTGAAGATATTATCCATGAAAATTTGAGCCACTATGGATGCGGTGAATGGATGTTGAAGAGTACATAAACGGGCATGTTTATAAAGAAGTTCGACTAGCACCATGATGACTAACTTATTGCTTGATTTAGGTAATCCAACAATGAAATTCATAGAAATATCACACCAAATAGCAAGTGGAATTGGAAGTGGTTGGAGTGTGCCTAGGGATTTGACTATTTCTCCCTTGTTGCATTGACAAACATCACATTCAAACACAAATATATGGACGTTGTGTTTCATACCATCCCCCAAAAAAGAACGTTTGACCCTTTCATAGGTTTTCGTAAACTCTGAATGCCCATTGGTGGGAGAAGCATGAAGATCAACAAAATTTGTGGATTTAAGTTGCGATTGTTTGCTTAAATAAAGATGACCTTTGTAGCAAAGCTCTTCATTGTGCCAAGGGTAACCTAGATGAGTTGGAGAATGGAGTTGCAATTGTTGGATTAGGTGAGAGAGTTTGGTGTCTTGCAACCATTCCCGATGAACAACTTGAAGCCAATCTAGTACAATGAAGGAGAGGGAAAAGAGGGACCCTTCTTCTTCATACTTCCTGGAAAGAGCGTCAACAACCGCATTTTATTTTCCCTTCTTGTAAATGATATCATAATCATACCCAAATAGCTTGGTCACCCATTTTTGTTGCTCCAAGGATGAAATGCGTTGTTTAGGAAAATGCTTGAGGCTTTGATGATTAGTTTTAATTTGGAAGTGTTTCCCCAAGAGATAAGGATCCCAGATATCCATGACATGTAGAATAGCCAACATTTCATTTTCATATATTGATTGGCCCAAATGTCTCTCTAATTTTTTTTTTCTAGTGAAGGACAAAGGCTTTCCATCTTTCATAAGGACTGCTCCAATTCCTTTCCTTGAAGCATCACATTCTAGGACAAAAGTATTTGTGAATTCGAGAAGGGCCAAGAATGGAATTGTGCACATAGCCTCTTTCAAGGGTTGGAAGGACTGATCAACATCTAGAGTCCAAGTGAAATAATTCTTTTTAAGGAGAGTAGTGATAGGTGCAACAATTTTTCCATAATTCTGAACAAACTTGTGATAATACCATGTTAAACCCAGAAAACCATGCAATCTCTTAAGATTTTTAGGGCAATGCCAATCCTTCATAGATTCATTTTTCTTAGGATCCACCTATATGCCATCCTTGCCAACAATATGAACCAATTACTCCACTTCATAGGCTCCAAAGGAACATTTAGATTGTTTGAGGAAAATTTTGTGCTGAGAGAGTAGATGGAGAACTTGATCCACATGGGAAAGATGGGCTTCCTAAGTTTTTCTATAGATGAGAATATCATCAAAGAAAACTAAGACAAAATGATGGAGGAATGGGAAGAAGACATGATTCATGAGACTTTATAAAGTGGAAAGATCATTACACAGACCAAATGGAATGACCAAGAACTCATAGTGACCCTCATGAGTTCTAACGAAAGTCTTGGGAATGTCTTCCTCTTTCATACAGATCTGGTGGTATCCAGAATAGAGATCAAGTTTAGTAAAGTATTGAGCATTGCTTAATTCATCCAAGAGGTCATCAATGACAGGAATGGGAAATTTGTCTTTGATGGTGATTTTTTTCAGGGCACGAAAGTAAGGGCACATGTGCAAAGTTCCTTCTTTCTTGAGTACCATGACCACATGAGAGGAATAGGGGTTGGTACTAGGACATATAACATCGGCTTCAAGAAATTCTTGAACAATTTTCTCAATTTCATTCTTTTGGGAAAATGGATGACGATAAGGGAGAACATTGGGGGGAAGCCTACATGGGACTAGATAAAGGGAATGATCATGAAAACCAAGAGAAGGGGGAAGTCCACTGGGAGTTGAAAAAATGACTTGGTGTTTGAAGATGATAGAATGGAGGTCAAGATGCATAGAGGGTGTCTCAACTTCTTGAATGGAATGGAGTTGGGAAATAATTCATGAATGCCCTTTTTTTAGAAGATTTTCCATTTGGTGGGAACTGATGATCTCAAGGGATCTTGTTGTGATGCCTTGGAATGCATGCCATTGTCCCTCCTGTTGGAATTGCATGGTTAATTCCTTAAAATCCATGAGAATGGGTCCCAGAGTGCGTAACCAATTAGCACTGAGAACAATATCACAACCACCCATGTCGATGGAAAAAATATAATATTTCAGGTGATACTGACCAATTTGTAGGTGCACATTTTCACAATGACTCCACATTTCATGGAACCACCATTGGAAATCATGATTTGAAAATTGTTGACAACACGAAAATAATTTTTTTTTTCCCGGGAAATGTGATGATGAATAAAATTATGGGTGTTGCCACTGTCAATGAGGATGATGACCTTAATGTAGCCAATGAGCTTGATGGTTTGGGGAGAAGAGAAGCCAGTAAGGGCATGAAGTGAAATAAGAGGTTAAAGTTTTGGTTGATCAGAGGATGGAGTAGGAGCATTAGTTGGGGGTAGTTCTTCCACTGGGGAAACTTCAACCTCCTCATCATCAAAATCTTCAGAAATAGCCATAAAAAGATTTTGTTCCTTACACTTGTTCCCTGGAAAATATTTTTCATCACAATTATAGCAAAGACCTTTAAGTTTGCGTTCAACCATTTCTTCCTGAGTTAGTTCATAGATATTGACAGGAGTGGCATGAGGGGTAGGATTGGTAGGTCACATGTGGGGAATAAAGGAGGGTTTTTAGTTTGGGTGGAGACAATCTATTGGGATTCCTTGGCTCGTTGGGTATCTTCCAACCAATTTTGAGGGAGAGCCATTAGGACCTAGGCATGAATTTCATCCTTGAGGCCACTGATAAAGCATTCCCTAAAGAAAACATTAGACATGCCCTCTATGTGGAAATCCAAGTGTTCAAAGGCATATATAAAGTCTTCCACTGTTCTCGATTGTTTCAACTTGCTAGACGACCAAGATAGTGGGTGTCAGTATCAAAGCGTTCATAAAGATCTGTAACAAACTATGTCCAAGAACCATACTATTGGCATGTCTTTCTATGCCATTGCCACCATTTCCATTGTTCAGGATCCAGATAGAGGACACCATAATGAAGTTTGGCCAAATCATCAGTAATTCCATGCAAGGATAAATAATCTTCCATTTGAATGATCCATCCTGTGGGATATGAGCCATCAAATTTGTTCACTTCCACTCAGGGAAAACATGGGTCACGATGAAGGGAGTTGAAATGAAAGGCTATATTATGGGAAGATTCCTCACCTTCATAGTGTGAAGGTTGTTCATAGGAGGGAGAGGCATGGGACTGTTTTAACCCTTGTTTGAGAGCGATGGTGAGGGAGGCCAATTCACCCTTAACTACTGCAAATTCTCCCATAACGTTGGTATCAAAGGTGTCCAATTCAGAATTGGCGAAACCAAGTTCTGAAGTAACTTTTTGGATGTTCCCCCTATGTTGTTTGAATTCATTTTGTAGGTGAAGGATTTCTTATTTGTGATTGGTGTCCATTTGAGAATGAGGGGGGCTAGAGAGGGGAAGTGGGACCATGGTAAAAAGGTATAGAAATGAGATATATGAATTTGATTAGGGTGAAAAGAGAAAAGCAATGGGATAGGTGTTAATTAAGGGTGTTGGGAAGGGTGGGTGGGACCACTGAATAAAAAAAAAGAAAGAAGTAAAGTGATAGGTACCACAATGATCAAAGCAAAAAGGGGACTCTAATGGGATGGGTTGCAAATAAGAGTGTTGGGAAGGGGGTTGGGTCCATGAAAAAATAGGCTTAAAAATGGTAGGTACCACTATGATCAGGGTGAAGAGAGGAATCCAATGGGATAGGTCCCAAATAAGGGTGCAAGCGGGAATATACTCATTTGTTTTACTCTTGCAAAGTTATACTCCGACCTGAATAACACTGCAGTGTTGAAATGCCCAAATTATTAATAGAGAAAATGTTTTAGTAATTTAGCAACCAAAATGTAGTAGGAAAGGTTGTGCAGCAAAAATATCCTTTCCATTCCTTGTCTGGTATGTTTTGTTTCTGTCCCAAGGGTTAGGGTTTTCAGGGTTCCTATAGATAAGGGTTTTCCCTATGCTATAACTCTCTGATACACATGCAGGGTCGAATAGTATTACTCAACTCAATATCTCAGGGCACCAACTAAGGAGGGTAGACCGTACCCTTATCTGTACTACTCGATTACCCAGGTACTAGAGATTATATTCCCGAGTGTTGTTTTCGGTGGCACTATAGTAGTTAAGTAGTCGATCGGTTGATATATGGATGATTTCAAGATACCTAGGGGGATCCCAATATACCAGAGGTACTTGGAAGAGAAATTATGTATACAGGGTTTGTCTAATGTGCTACCACTCAAAGGGGTATCAATAGGGGTTACAAGGGTGTCCAACAATGTGATCTTAAAAACCTCTTGAACTTCATGCCTGTATGCTTCCCTGACCGCAAATTTATGCATTGAATGATAGATCACTGTAGTTTAAAGACATTGGAACATGTCTCTACCCTAAAAAGAAAAATTAACCCGCAATTTATTTCCAATGAAAGTGCTCTGATACCACTTGTAAGGTACCAGATGTACTATACTATGAAGAAACATGAATATTCAACAAATATCAATGGAACAACAAAATATTGATAAGAGAAACACCATGAATAATACCTTTATTCAAAAGAAAACAATGTTCACTTGCCTCTTCAAGGAGGGAACCTACAACAGAGCAGAGCTCTATCACAATATTATCAAGACAAAGACTTATCATGCCTCCTACTCTTATTTATACTAATGCCATCTTCTAAAGAACATTCTAGAGGAAGATATTTCTAGAAGCAAAAGCTTATGTTAGTTCTTCTTACATTGACTTGATCATATTGATTAAATAGTCCTTATTAACTAATGTCATATTTTATTGCATGGAAAATATATTATTCTACCTACGTGAGGGCTTAGGGAGGTTAGGTCCCTAACATTTACCATGCACATGTTAGCACTAATTAGTTATTTTATTTTAATATTTACATGTTAGCACTAATTAATTATTTAATTTTAATATTTATTATTCAATTACATATCACATGGATGTACAAGTTCTCCTCCCCCCATCATGCATAAATGATCATACCATTGTCAATGACAACAATATGATTTTCCCATGATGATATGATGTTTATTGTGGTTGTGTCTTTTCATATAGATTTTGTGACTTTGTGTTGGGCTCTACCCTTTGGATGTAACAAACAAATATAATAAATTCATTTAATGGTGACTCATTGTAAATGGGGAATTTTCTTCATCATGTTTACATTCATTTTGAGTTTCTAAAACATTTAACTTACATAAATATATTTAATCCATTTTCATACTTTTGATTTGGATACTATATTCAAATTTTTACTATCCTTATGTCTTCTCTTAACTATCCATACATTGCATCTCTCCATCCTTTTGTCTAGTGAATTTCAAAATCTTCAAAATTGAGATTTTCCACAAATACACTACATCCATGTGCTATATTTTCCTCCACTCCATGGATGTAATATCAAAACCTTGAGTTATTAGTGTAAAGCCATAAGAGGAATTTGATTGAAGATAAAATAGAGGGGTTTTCACATGATCATGGAGACAACCATGTTACCATCAAATAAAATAAAGAAAAGAAAGAGAAACCAATGATAGACAATGGATGGATCAATGTTTTTGAAAAAAAAATATTGTTATTATTAAGTTATAGTTTATTTAATTAATATGGTTAAATTTATTTGTTATTATTATTTGATATTGTAAACTATAATTTTTAAATTGTTTTCGTCCATATCCATAATCAGCTATAGTTTATTCCTTCATTATTTGATATTGTAAATTACAATTTTCAAATTACTTTCTTCCATTTTCCACTGGGGATGGTGTGTTTGATACTTTCTTTCATTTTCCACTAGAGATGGTGTGCTTAATAGTTTCTTCCATTTTCCACTGGGGATGATGTGTTTGATACTCCTTTATGTTTAGGCCAACCATGTCACTACAAGGAGAACACCTTTTAGCGAAGGTTTTTAGTGTAACAAAATTTGGAAAACTTTTCAAAAAAACCCTCCACTACAACCTCCTCTATTAGTTGCAACGGTTTTAGCGGATGTTTTGTATAACTAAAAAAAATTGGGCGGGAAGAGGTTGTAGCAGAGGTTTTTTTTTCTGGTGCTTTTCTTGTCAGAACGCATCGGTCTGGTATTTAAAAAATTGCACCAGTACGTTAATATAATAAAAAGCACTGGTACATTACTATAATAAAAATGCATCAAATATTAAGATAACAAAAAACACCTCAGCGTGTTTATAACTATTATGTACCAGTTCCTCCTTTTTTGTTGTATGAAAAGCACTGATGCTCTTATAATTACTATGCATTGGTTCCGTGTTGCTTTCTTATGATCCACCGATGTGCTTTAGGATTTGCCCGCCCCGATGTGATAACATTATAGTTAGCACTGGTGTGATTTATAATTACTCTGTTCCAATGTGATTAAGTTATATTTATCCCTGATGCGATCATGCTATCCTGAAACCCGGTGCATTTAATATAACATGTTCCCCGGTGCTTTTGTAATTAATACATACCAATATGTCGGCACCATTATTTTTAGTATGCACCAGTGCGTATAATATAGTAAAGGCACTAATGCATAAATAATATTTAGATTCCTAGTGCGTATAATAAACGTAACGCCTAGGTACGAAAATTCTTTTTAGTGCCCCAATTAATATTTCAAACATGAGCACCATGCAATTTTGAAACGATAAATATTATTGTATGTTATATTGTTTACGAACCAATATGTTTTCTCATCAGTACGTACAAGTATGTTAGTCTAATGAATATGTATTAATGCGTCCAAGTCCTCAAAATGCATCGATGCCTATATTATGGCATGCATTGTCTAGTGAGTTCAAACAAAAACAATGCACTTATATGTATATATTGTAATTCATTATTTTTTACAAATTTTCAATTAATTGTTTCAAAATCAAATATTTTTTTACAATAATATTGTTTTATATTTATGTTATTGCATTTCAATATAATGATTGCATTAATGCGTTATCCAAGCAATTAAACCTCTTTTATTTGTAATAATGTAAATCATCCACATATCAATTATTCAGGAATGAAACATTTTACAACATTCGACAATGTAATTAAATAAGAAACCCATTTTATTATATATGAATAAGAGACTCATTGTCATACAAAAAGGGACAAAGTAAAGGTCTAGTGCAATAATCAATTTGCAACCAATTTGTAATTGCTACACTTATTGGCAACATGTCCTCATGCAATTGGGACAATATGTCGAGTACATTAAACAAAATCTCTGATTTTCAGAGAGAAATATTCCAAAACATACAAATTGGAGTAACATTCAATTATATTGATTATTATTCATCAGTTGAATTGTTGGCATTGCTTGAGCTACGTGTATTCCTCATTCCTTCATCATTTGTAGGTGATATTGTACTTTTTTTTGACATAATGTTTTCTTGATCGGCTTGTTTTTTCATGTTCTACCCCTTCATCTTCCATTTGCAAACATAGAAATAAATTTTAATATATATATATATATATATATATATATATATATATATATATATATATATGAATGATTGCGTAAATAAAAAAACATACCTTAGCACCAAGTCTTTCATAAAAAAATACACATTCTTTCGAAGCCATGCTTCATGAATTCTCTCAAAATCTCCTCTAATGTCTGCATTCCATGCTTTGTTTCCTGCATGTTTAATACGACATGACAAAGCATAATCGATATAATCAATATAATGTTTTCTTGCTTTTCATTAATTATAAAACAAAGGAAGTTAAACAATATAGCTACTTACAAATTGTTCAACTAAACTTTTCTTCTTGAACATATACTCACAACCCAGACTTAACTCAATGTTTATCAATTTATGAGTTGGCTCCTCTTTGTATGTTAGCACCTAGTAGAAGACATCCATGGAAAACTATAAATTAATCATTTAAATATAAATATCACAACAAACATGAAATCTTAAGAAAGACCGAAAACACAAATATTCACAAAGTTTGTGATCAACCATTTTATTCCTCGTCCTCCTGTCTTATGTGATGAATGGATTCTATTTGTTTTTATTTTTTGCAACAAAAAAATTGAAAATTAGTATTTCACACGATACTAAAATTTGATGTACATAAAAGAATAAAAAAATGATTACATTCCTCTAATGCACATTGTAGTTGGGATGGCTCCTCTTGCGAAAAAATTATGTTCATTTATTTTAACATCTTCTTCTACACTTTTTTGGACATCTCGACCGACATGTCTTGGTTTTCCCCTTGTTTGTCCCTTGGAAATTTCAAAATCTCCTTGGAAAAAAAAAGATATAAAAATTATTGTTAGAA
>ML781998.1:489409-503206 GCA_009831015.1 Picea engelmannii
ATTGAGATTTAGAGAGAAATTATGAATTTGGATTATTAACTTTGTGAAAAGATTTATTAATATTTTTTTAGATATAGGGGAATCAATAATTATTGGGGATTACATGAGTGTGGTTCAAGTTTAAAGCTAGCTACCACTATAAACTCTAGACTAGTGTCAACAACTCTCAAGCCAATGTCTACTAGGAAACTTATAACTTAACAAGAATCCAACAAAATATCTCGAAACACACCCACCAAAGAATCATACTTTTGAGGGCTTCTATCATTCTAACCTTATCACAATAGATCAAGTCTCATTAGAAATTTGAATCCAAGTGAGAAGAATAAAAGATTTACCTCCCAACCATTTTAACAAAAAATATAGTAAAAAACTCTATTAATATTAATAACAAAATACCTTTATTCAAAATTTATTATCTAAAATATAATAATAAGTTAAATAAAATCCATCCATCAAACCACAAAAAGAATTATTATAAAATAAAATAAAAAGATGTGTATATTGGTGGGATACAACCATGCCACAATCAAAGAAACTAGTAGGGTTCTATTATGTTGTCAATATTATGTTGTCAATAAAAGAATGTCGTAGTTTTGTTTTAAAAAGAGAATAATAATGATATTGATCCTTCACCATCAATCATGTCTCGTAGTTTATTCAATCATGTCTTGTAGTTTATTCATTCATGATGTGACATTATATTTAAATCTACATTCTTCCACTCTATTTTTTAAATTGTGTTTGTGATTACTTGGAAAGTTAATGTTCAAAATTGCAAAATGTAGTGACTATTCAATATATCACTTTCAAAAATATAAATAATGATTATATATTACTTTTAAAAATATATACAATAAAAATATATACAATGATTATATATATATATATATATATATATATATATATATATATATATATAATTATAATTATAATTTTTAGATGATAAAACTTATTATAATTTGATTTGTTAATTGGTAGTGATGGTAATTATTATTTTTTATTTTATTTTTGATAAATGTAAATTGATTCATCATTATTATTCAAGGAAAATCAAACTACTTGAAATAACTCATTAGTGATCCATAATAGATGAGCTTTCATTTTTACTAAATATCTTTAGATTTTAAATTGTTAACTTATTTCCTTAAATCCAAGAAATATTAGCTCATAACATTTACCATATAATTTTTATTTTAGATTACATACTTTATATTTTTTTAAATAAAGACTAAATTATATTTTCAATTACATTAATTTGTAGTTCAATATTATAATCTATATTTTATTAAATCTAAAATTAGATATTTAGGATGAGTCGTTATCTATACTTATATGATTGTTTATCTATATTGACTTTTATGTTAAAATCAATATTCATATTGAGTTAATATTTATGTGTAAATCTTTATCATATTATACAATTGTTTAATTGCTTAATTATTCTCAATTAGCCCAAATGGCTTAATTTGTCCCATCGCCTCAATTGCCTAATTAGTTCTCCAATTTTTGCAAATTTCCTATTTTAAGAATGAGGGAGCTTATACAATCAAACATTATAAATATTATTCTTTCCTATTTTCTTAATTTTTCCAATTGTTTAATTTTCTTCAATTAACTTAATTTGTCTATTTAACCTCAATTAGCTCTAATCCTCCCAAATGCACTATTATCTCAATTAACCTCAATTTTCATATTAGTCTAATTCTCCCTATATTTGTCAATTTTCCATCGTTTCCCTAATTATATCATTAACCAAATTAGTCCCACCTCCACAATAGCCTGAATTTACCTCCCTATATTCGTCAATTTTCCATCATTTCCCTAATTATATCATTAGCCAAATTAGTCCCACTTTCACAATACCCTGAATTTGCCTCAATTGCCCAAATTAGTTCAAATTTTCAAATTTCCCCATTTAGCCCCAATTTCCTAATTATCCTAATTAGATAAACTATCCCCACTTCCCCACTACCCCCAATTAGCTTTCCCTCAATTTCCCAAGGTAGATCAATTGTCCCCAATTTCTCCAATTTGCCCAATTTTACCCCAATTTCCATAGTTGCACCAATTAACTCCATTTTCCCTAGTTACTCAATTAGCAATTTTCCCAAATTACCCGAATTAGCACACATATTGCAATATTTTTCCAAGTTAGCCTAGTTTTCCTAATTAGAATCACTTTTCTCCATTAATCAATTTGCCACAGATGATCCCTAATTAGCCCAATTTTCCCAATCATCCCTACTTGCTTCACTTTCCCCAATTGGTTGAATTTACCCCAATTTTCCCAATTAGCTTCAATTACCGCAATTATCCCAATTTTACCAAGTTTCTCAATCAACACAATTGTCACAATTTTCTCTAATAGCACCAATTTCTCAATTATACCAATTCCCTAAGTTTCTCCAATTATTCGCATTTGCTTAAAAGTTATTTACTTATTTTATTCAAGATGTCATTTTATATTTAGTTTCATTTCTCTATTAATGTGCATAGATATAATCTGAATTTTAAGCCTAAGGGGTTAGTTCAATTAGTTGTTTCCAATGCTATTTGGCTAGTTCCATGCCAATATTGCCCAGTCCCCATGGATCAAGTGCACTAGTCTATGTCAATCAGGTGCACTAGCCTATGCTGACAAGTTTACAATAGATGTTATCCATGAATGTAGGGAAGAAACCCTTTAGTTTCCCCATGAGGTTGTCCTTAGAAAAATAAATAATAAGATATGATCCAAATTTAATAACATGAGAAAAATATTAATGAAAAAACACAAAGGAATAACCCCCACATTAGAAGTTCAACATGTAGAAAGGATAGAACCCCATGAAGTTGAATTTGAGAACTTTTGCATATAAACAAAATTTTAAGCACACAATACACCATTGGAAAGATCTCAACAACATCTTTGTGTGTGTGTGTGTGTAACACAACCCAATGGGTTAGCTCAATCAATTGTCTCCAATGTTGTTAGACATTTGGCTATTAATTAACATCATTTTGACCTCAAATGCATTATTGCATCTTTAGTTGGTTGCTCCTCTATGTTCCTTATAGAAATGGATTGAAACTTTGATCATATTCTCTATGATTCTTTACCTTACACATTCAAGGAGCACTCTTCTCTAAAAGCAATATAATCTATAAGTTATTAAGTCTATACATGAAGATAATTCATCATAATACATTTAGTGTAAAGATCATTTTACTATTGTCATTTCCAGTATTGGTGCTTGAACCAACACTCATTCACTCTATTTTTTGTTGACTAACATAGGCATACATAAAAGGGACATACATAGAAAATCATTTAACTCACCAACAAGCAAATAAAACTTCCAAGGAAATTGAAGAAAACATCAATCAAGGAAAAACTCCATTAAAATGCTCTATTTTATTACTCATATAGGAAAATAACGAATCATTAAACGCATGAGCCAAATTATTGCATTTATAGAAAAGTTTTCTTGCTTTGTTTCACTCTCATTCATGGATTTTTGAGCACATAGGGGTGACTACTTGTTCTCTTTGACTGCCTTCCAAGATCTACCTCCAAAAACCACATAATTATATATGGTCTCTTTGTTGTTTTATGGTGTCGTTCAGAGATGTCATCAAATATTATCAAAGTTGGTATCAACTTATTAAGTGATTTGGTCATTAATTCATATCTAAGTACCACTTAATCAAGTTCAATTAAGTTCCTTGTTTAATAAAGATATTGAAGACAACACTAGCTAACTATTTTAATCACTATATGACTTTGCATTAAATGTCCTTAATTCAATCTCCAAGGCACAACAAAATTGTGTAAGAAAATGTCAACTTTCATATCTCATGACATTTCACATGAACATATAACAAATTATTTGCATTCTTAACCTTCAAACCATTAAACTTAGTTCTTTTTCCAACCCATACACACTTAACCAATTTCTTCTTTTTGTACCGCGGTATTAGACTTGGCTCTTGGATAGTTTCCTAACAATTTACCTAGTGCTTTAGTGTATGTTGAGAGTGGTTTATTGTAAGGTACTAGATGTAATATAATATGAATAAATAGGAATTTTCAGCAAATATCAATGGAGCACTAGAATATTGAGAAGAGCAACACCAAAAATAACACTTTTATTCAAAAGAAAGCAATGTTCACTTGCCTCTTCGAGGGGGAAACCTCCAGCAAAGTAGGGATCTATTACAATATTCTCAAGAAAAAGACTTATCATGCCTCCTACTCTTATTTATACTAATTCTATCTTCTAAAGAACATTCTAGAGGAAATTGTTTCTAGAAGCGGAAGCTTATATTAGGTATTAATACATTGACTTGTTCACATTTATTAAATAGGACTTATTAACTAATGTTGACTTTTATTACATGGAAAATATATTATTCTACCTAAGTAATGGGTTAGGGATGTTAGGTCCCTAACATGCCCTCCCCCTTGAAGAACAACCTTGTCCTCAAGGCTTGAGATGAGGAAATTGTTGCAGAATGGTGGTCGGCTCCCAAGTGGCATCTTCTGGAGTTGTATCTTTCCACTAAACTAAAACTTCCTTGATGGTGTGCTGAAGGAGGCGACACTCTCATTGGTCCAAGATGGCTTCTGGCTACAACCAAATGGAACCTTCTTCATCCAACTTTGGGAGACTGGTCTAATTTTGGCACTTTGTTCCAATCACTTTCTTTAAGCATGAGACATAAAAAACATGATGGATCTTAGCATGACTAGGTAGAGCTAATTGGTAGGACACAGGCCCCATGCGCTTGATAATGGTATAAGGACCATAAAATTTGGGAGCAAGTTTCTGACAATGTTCATATTTGAGTGAATTCTTATTATAAGGTTGAAGACGAAGAAACATATGGTCCCCTTCAACAAATTGACACTCAAAACGTCCTTGATTTTCTTGTTGCTTCATGTGATTCTGAGACATGACCAAGTTTTCTTTGAGGGAGCAGAGAATGGCTTCTTAGATTGTAATATTTTTGTTAACCTCTTGAACCTTCGAGACACCTAGCATGTATGATACAACCGACAATGGATTTTGTCCATAGAATGTTTCAAAAGGAGTCATTTAAGTAGTTGTATGGTAAGAGGTGTAGTACCACCATTCAACTAGGGGTAACCACTGAACCCAATGATGTTGTTGCTCGGAGGAAAAACACCACAAATATGTTTACAACTTCAGTTTGGCCATCAATCTGGGGGTGATAAGCAGTGCTAAGATCCAATTAATTTCCCTGGAGTTGGAACAATTCTCACCAAAAATTACTAGTGAAAGTTGGATCTCAGTCAGATACAATAAAATGAGGCATGCCATAAAGTTTGAAGATATTATCCATGAAAATTTGAGCCACTATGGATGCGGTGAATGGATGTTGAAGAGTACATAAACGGGCATGTTTATAAAGAAGTTCGACTAGCACCATGATGACTAACTTATTGCTTGATTTAGGTAATCCAACAATGAAATTCATAGAAATATCACACCAAATAGCAAGTGGAATTGGAAGTGGTTGGAGTGTGCCTAGGGATTTGACTATTTCTCCCTTGTTGCATTGACAAACATCACATTCAAACACAAATATATGGACGTTGTGTTTCATACCATCCCCCAAAAAAGAACGTTTGACCCTTTCATAGGTTTTCGTAAACTCTGAATGCCCATTGGTGGGAGAAGCATGAAGATCAACAAAATTTGTGGATTTAAGTTGCGATTGTTTGCTTAAATAAAGATGACCTTTGTAGCAAAGCTCTTCATTGTGCCAAGGGTAACCTAGATGAGTTGGAGAATGGAGTTGCAATTGTTGGATTAGGTGAGAGAGTTTGGTGTCTTGCAACCATTCCCGATGAACAACTTGAAGCCAATCTAGTACAATGAAGGAGAGGGAAAAGAGGGACCCTTCTTCTTCATACTTCCTGGAAAGAGCGTCAACAACCGCATTTTATTTTCCCTTCTTGTAAATGATATCATAATCATACCCAAATAGCTTGGTCACCCATTTTTGTTGCTCCAAGGATGAAATGCGTTGTTTAGGAAAATGCTTGAGGCTTTGATGATTAGTTTTAATTTGGAAGTGTTTCCCCAAGAGATAAGGATCCCAGATATCCATGACATGTAGAATAGCCAACATTTCATTTTCATATATTGATTGGCCCAAATGTCTCTCTAATTTTTTTTTTCTAGTGAAGGACAAAGGCTTTCCATCTTTCATAAGGACTGCTCCAATTCCTTTCCTTGAAGCATCACATTCTAGGACAAAAGTATTTGTGAATTCGAGAAGGGCCAAGAATGGAATTGTGCACATAGCCTCTTTCAAGGGTTGGAAGGACTGATCAACATCTAGAGTCCAAGTGAAATAATTCTTTTTAAGGAGAGTAGTGATAGGTGCAACAATTTTTCCATAATTCTGAACAAACTTGTGATAATACCATGTTAAACCCAGAAAACCATGCAATCTCTTAAGATTTTTAGGGCAATGCCAATCCTTCATAGATTCATTTTTCTTAGGATCCACCTATATGCCATCCTTGCCAACAATATGAACCAATTACTCCACTTCATAGGCTCCAAAGGAACATTTAGATTGTTTGAGGAAAATTTTGTGCTGAGAGAGTAGATGGAGAACTTGATCCACATGGGAAAGATGGGCTTCCTAAGTTTTTCTATAGATGAGAATATCATCAAAGAAAACTAAGACAAAATGATGGAGGAATGGGAAGAAGACATGATTCATGAGACTTTATAAAGTGGAAAGATCATTACACAGACCAAATGGAATGACCAAGAACTCATAGTGACCCTCATGAGTTCTAACGAAAGTCTTGGGAATGTCTTCCTCTTTCATACAGATCTGGTGGTATCCAGAATAGAGATCAAGTTTAGTAAAGTATTGAGCATTGCTTAATTCATCCAAGAGGTCATCAATGACAGGAATGGGAAATTTGTCTTTGATGGTGATTTTTTTCAGGGCACGAAAGTAAGGGCACATGTGCAAAGTTCCTTCTTTCTTGAGTACCATGACCACATGAGAGGAATAGGGGTTGGTACTAGGACATATAACATCGGCTTCAAGAAATTCTTGAACAATTTTCTCAATTTCATTCTTTTGGGAAAATGGATGACGATAAGGGAGAACATTGGGGGGAAGCCTACATGGGACTAGATAAAGGGAATGATCATGAAAACCAAGAGAAGGGGGAAGTCCACTGGGAGTTGAAAAAATGACTTGGTGTTTGAAGATGATAGAATGGAGGTCAAGATGCATAGAGGGTGTCTCAACTTCTTGAATGGAATGGAGTTGGGAAATAATTCATGAATGCCCTTTTTTTAGAAGATTTTCCATTTGGTGGGAACTGATGATCTCAAGGGATCTTGTTGTGATGCCTTGGAATGCATGCCATTGTCCCTCCTGTTGGAATTGCATGGTTAATTCCTTAAAATCCATGAGAATGGGTCCCAGAGTGCGTAACCAATTAGCACTGAGAACAATATCACAACCACCCATGTCGATGGAAAAAATATAATATTTCAGGTGATACTGACCAATTTGTAGGTGCACATTTTCACAATGACTCCACATTTCATGGAACCACCATTGGAAATCATGATTTGAAAATTGTTGACAACACGAAAATAATTTTTTTTTTCCCGGGAAATGTGATGATGAATAAAATTATGGGTGTTGCCACTGTCAATGAGGATGATGACCTTAATGTAGCCAATGAGCTTGATGGTTTGGGGAGAAGAGAAGCCAGTAAGGGCATGAAGTGAAATAAGAGGTTAAAGTTTTGGTTGATCAGAGGATGGAGTAGGAGCATTAGTTGGGGGTAGTTCTTCCACTGGGGAAACTTCAACCTCCTCATCATCAAAATCTTCAGAAATAGCCATAAAAAGATTTTGTTCCTTACACTTGTTCCCTGGAAAATATTTTTCATCACAATTATAGCAAAGACCTTTAAGTTTGCGTTCAACCATTTCTTCCTGAGTTAGTTCATAGATATTGACAGGAGTGGCATGAGGGGTAGGATTGGTAGGTCACATGTGGGGAATAAAGGAGGGTTTTTAGTTTGGGTGGAGACAATCTATTGGGATTCCTTGGCTCGTTGGGTATCTTCCAACCAATTTTGAGGGAGAGCCATTAGGACCTAGGCATGAATTTCATCCTTGAGGCCACTGATAAAGCATTCCCTAAAGAAAACATTAGACATGCCCTCTATGTGGAAATCCAAGTGTTCAAAGGCATATATAAAGTCTTCCACTGTTCTCGATTGTTTCAACTTGCTAGACGACCAAGATAGTGGGTGTCAGTATCAAAGCGTTCATAAAGATCTGTAACAAACTATGTCCAAGAACCATACTATTGGCATGTCTTTCTATGCCATTGCCACCATTTCCATTGTTCAGGATCCAGATAGAGGACACCATAATGAAGTTTGGCCAAATCATCAGTAATTCCATGCAAGGATAAATAATCTTCCATTTGAATGATCCATCCTGTGGGATATGAGCCATCAAATTTGTTCACTTCCACTCAGGGAAAACATGGGTCACGATGAAGGGAGTTGAAATGAAAGGCTATATTATGGGAAGATTCCTCACCTTCATAGTGTGAAGGTTGTTCATAGGAGGGAGAGGCATGGGACTGTTTTAACCCTTGTTTGAGAGCGATGGTGAGGGAGGCCAATTCACCCTTAACTACTGCAAATTCTCCCATAACGTTGGTATCAAAGGTGTCCAATTCAGAATTGGCGAAACCAAGTTCTGAAGTAACTTTTTGGATGTTCCCCCTATGTTGTTTGAATTCATTTTGTAGGTGAAGGATTTCTTATTTGTGATTGGTGTCCATTTGAGAATGAGGGGGGCTAGAGAGGGGAAGTGGGACCATGGTAAAAAGGTATAGAAATGAGATATATGAATTTGATTAGGGTGAAAAGAGAAAAGCAATGGGATAGGTGTTAATTAAGGGTGTTGGGAAGGGTGGGTGGGACCACTGAATAAAAAAAAAGAAAGAAGTAAAGTGATAGGTACCACAATGATCAAAGCAAAAAGGGGACTCTAATGGGATGGGTTGCAAATAAGAGTGTTGGGAAGGGGGTTGGGTCCATGAAAAAATAGGCTTAAAAATGGTAGGTACCACTATGATCAGGGTGAAGAGAGGAATCCAATGGGATAGGTCCCAAATAAGGGTGCAAGCGGGAATATACTCATTTGTTTTACTCTTGCAAAGTTATACTCCGACCTGAATAACACTGCAGTGTTGAAATGCCCAAATTATTAATAGAGAAAATGTTTTAGTAATTTAGCAACCAAAATGTAGTAGGAAAGGTTGTGCAGCAAAAATATCCTTTCCATTCCTTGTCTGGTATGTTTTGTTTCTGTCCCAAGGGTTAGGGTTTTCAGGGTTCCTATAGATAAGGGTTTTCCCTATGCTATAACTCTCTGATACACATGCAGGGTCGAATAGTATTACTCAACTCAATATCTCAGGGCACCAACTAAGGAGGGTAGACCGTACCCTTATCTGTACTACTCGATTACCCAGGTACTAGAGATTATATTCCCGAGTGTTGTTTTCGGTGGCACTATAGTAGTTAAGTAGTCGATCGGTTGATATATGGATGATTTCAAGATACCTAGGGGGATCCCAATATACCAGAGGTACTTGGAAGAGAAATTATGTATACAGGGTTTGTCTAATGTGCTACCACTCAAAGGGGTATCAATAGGGGTTACAAGGGTGTCCAACAATGTGATCTTAAAAACCTCTTGAACTTCATGCCTGTATGCTTCCCTGACCGCAAATTTATGCATTGAATGATAGATCACTGTAGTTTAAAGACATTGGAACATGTCTCTACCCTAAAAAGAAAAATTAACCCGCAATTTATTTCCAATGAAAGTGCTCTGATACCACTTGTAAGGTACCAGATGTACTATACTATGAAGAAACATGAATATTCAACAAATATCAATGGAACAACAAAATATTGATAAGAGAAACACCATGAATAATACCTTTATTCAAAAGAAAACAATGTTCACTTGCCTCTTCAAGGAGGGAACCTACAACAGAGCAGAGCTCTATCACAATATTATCAAGACAAAGACTTATCATGCCTCCTACTCTTATTTATACTAATGCCATCTTCTAAAGAACATTCTAGAGGAAGATATTTCTAGAAGCAAAAGCTTATGTTAGTTCTTCTTACATTGACTTGATCATATTGATTAAATAGTCCTTATTAACTAATGTCATATTTTATTGCATGGAAAATATATTATTCTACCTACGTGAGGGCTTAGGGAGGTTAGGTCCCTAACATTTACCATGCACATGTTAGCACTAATTAGTTATTTTATTTTAATATTTACATGTTAGCACTAATTAATTATTTAATTTTAATATTTATTATTCAATTACATATCACATGGATGTACAAGTTCTCCTCCCCCCATCATGCATAAATGATCATACCATTGTCAATGACAACAATATGATTTTCCCATGATGATATGATGTTTATTGTGGTTGTGTCTTTTCATATAGATTTTGTGACTTTGTGTTGGGCTCTACCCTTTGGATGTAACAAACAAATATAATAAATTCATTTAATGGTGACTCATTGTAAATGGGGAATTTTCTTCATCATGTTTACATTCATTTTGAGTTTCTAAAACATTTAACTTACATAAATATATTTAATCCATTTTCATACTTTTGATTTGGATACTATATTCAAATTTTTACTATCCTTATGTCTTCTCTTAACTATCCATACATTGCATCTCTCCATCCTTTTGTCTAGTGAATTTCAAAATCTTCAAAATTGAGATTTTCCACAAATACACTACATCCATGTGCTATATTTTCCTCCACTCCATGGATGTAATATCAAAACCTTGAGTTATTAGTGTAAAGCCATAAGAGGAATTTGATTGAAGATAAAATAGAGGGGTTTTCACATGATCATGGAGACAACCATGTTACCATCAAATAAAATAAAGAAAAGAAAGAGAAACCAATGATAGACAATGGATGGATCAATGTTTTTGAAAAAAAAATATTGTTATTATTAAGTTATAGTTTATTTAATTAATATGGTTAAATTTATTTGTTATTATTATTTGATATTGTAAACTATAATTTTTAAATTGTTTTCGTCCATATCCATAATCAGCTATAGTTTATTCCTTCATTATTTGATATTGTAAATTACAATTTTCAAATTACTTTCTTCCATTTTCCACTGGGGATGGTGTGTTTGATACTTTCTTTCATTTTCCACTAGAGATGGTGTGCTTAATAGTTTCTTCCATTTTCCACTGGGGATGATGTGTTTGATACTCCTTTATGTTTAGGCCAACCATGTCACTACAAGGAGAACACCTTTTAGCGAAGGTTTTTAGTGTAACAAAATTTGGAAAACTTTTCAAAAAAACCCTCCACTACAACCTCCTCTATTAGTTGCAACGGTTTTAGCGGATGTTTTGTATAACTAAAAAAAATTGGGCGGGAAGAGGTTGTAGCAGAGGTTTTTTTTTCTGGTGCTTTTCTTGTCAGAACGCATCGGTCTGGTATTTAAAAAATTGCACCAGTACGTTAATATAATAAAAAGCACTGGTACATTACTATAATAAAAATGCATCAAATATTAAGATAACAAAAAACACCTCAGCGTGTTTATAACTATTATGTACCAGTTCCTCCTTTTTTGTTGTATGAAAAGCACTGATGCTCTTATAATTACTATGCATTGGTTCCGTGTTGCTTTCTTATGATCCACCGATGTGCTTTAGGATTTGCCCGCCCCGATGTGATAACATTATAGTTAGCACTGGTGTGATTTATAATTACTCTGTTCCAATGTGATTAAGTTATATTTATCCCTGATGCGATCATGCTATCCTGAAACCCGGTGCATTTAATATAACATGTTCCCCGGTGCTTTTGTAATTAATACATACCAATATGTCGGCACCATTATTTTTAGTATGCACCAGTGCGTATAATATAGTAAAGGCACTAATGCATAAATAATATTTAGATTCCTAGTGCGTATAATAAACGTAACGCCTAGGTACGAAAATTCTTTTTAGTGCCCCAATTAATATTTCAAACATGAGCACCATGCAATTTTGAAACGATAAATATTATTGTATGTTATATTGTTTACGAACCAATATGTTTTCTCATCAGTACGTACAAGTATGTTAGTCTAATGAATATGTATTAATGCGTCCAAGTCCTCAAAATGCATCGATGCCTATATTATGGCATGCATTGTCTAGTGAGTTCAAACAAAAACAATGCACTTATATGTATATATTGTAATTCATTATTTTTTACAAATTTTCAATTAATTGTTTCAAAATCAAATATTTTTTTACAATAATATTGTTTTATATTTATGTTATTGCATTTCAATATAATGATTGCATTAATGCGTTATCCAAGCAATTAAACCTCTTTTATTTGTAATAATGTAAATCATCCACATATCAATTATTCAGGAATGAAACATTTTACAACATTCGACAATGTAATTAAATAAGAAACCCATTTTATTATATATGAATAAGAGACTCATTGTCATACAAAAAGGGACAAAGTAAAGGTCTAGTGCAATAATCAATTTGCAACCAATTTGTAATTGCTACACTTATTGGCAACATGTCCTCATGCAATTGGGACAATATGTCGAGTACATTAAACAAAATCTCTGATTTTCAGAGAGAAATATTCCAAAACATACAAATTGGAGTAACATTCAATTATATTGATTATTATTCATCAGTTGAATTGTTGGCATTGCTTGAGCTACGTGTATTCCTCATTCCTTCATCATTTGTAGGTGATATTGTACTTTTTTTTGACATAATGTTTTCTTGATCGGCTTGTTTTTTCATGTTCTACCCCTTCATCTTCCATTTGCAAACATAGAAATAAATTTTAATATATATATATATATATATATATATATATATATATATATATATATATATGAATGATTGCGTAAATAAAAAAACATACCTTAGCACCAAGTCTTTCATAAAAAAATACACATTCTTTCGAAGCCATGCTTCATGAATTCTCTCAAAATCTCCTCTAATGTCTGCATTCCATGCTTTGTTTCCTGCATGTTTAATACGACATGACAAAGCATAATCGATATAATCAATATAATGTTTTCTTGCTTTTCATTAATTATAAAACAAAGGAAGTTAAACAATATAGCTACTTACAAATTGTTCAACTAAACTTTTCTTCTTGAACATATACTCACAACCCAGACTTAACTCAATGTTTATCAATTTATGAGTTGGCTCCTCTTTGTATGTTAGCACCTAGTAGAAGACATCCATGGAAAACTATAAATTAATCATTTAAATATAAATATCACAACAAACATGAAATCTTAAGAAAGACCGAAAACACAAATATTCACAAAGTTTGTGATCAACCATTTTATTCCTCGTCCTCCTGTCTTATGTGATGAATGGATTCTATTTGTTTTTATTTTTTGCAACAAAAAAATTGAAAATTAGTATTTCACACGATACTAAAATTTGATGTACATAAAAGAATAAAAAAATGATTACATTCCTCTAATGCACATTGTAGTTGGGATGGCTCCTCTTGCGAAAAAATTATGTTCATTTATTTTAACATCTTCTTCTACACTTTTTTGGACATCTCGACCGACATGTCTTGGTTTTCCCCTTGTTTGTCCCTTGGAAATTTCAAAATCTCCTTGGAAAAAAAAAGATATAAAAATTATTGTTAGAA
>ML781998.1:513303-543791 GCA_009831015.1 Picea engelmannii
TCCAGGGGGGTACATGAGGGGTGGCGATAATTTTTGTATCCCCCCCCTAGCGGAGGATTCACGGGTAGCGCCCTTGATGCAAAATATTGGGAAAAAATGCCTTGTAAAATATTGTAATTTTGTAGTCAATGTGGATTGTTCATTATAAGGTCGTAGATCTGATAGTAGAAGTTATTTTTGGGGATTTGTTCCCTAGAAGGAAATCCTCTTTTATGAGGGAATTGTATTGGGGTTGTGTAAGTGTGTGATTATTGTATTATGAGAGAGGAGACTGTGAGAGAAAGAAGAGGAAGTTACAACGGTTGAGTTGTAGGTTGTATCCCTTCATTTGTTAGATAATAATAAAGGAGGGACCTGACAATTTCTTTGGTGGACGTAGCCCACACTGGGTGAACCATGTATATCTGTGTCTCTATTGTATTGTGTATCTTATGTGTTTTATTTCCTCATTTGTTTTATTTTATTGATCTACGATTCTATTTTTCTAATAACTAGTATCAGAGCGAAAGATAACTCACAAGAAAATAGGGTTCCTGGTTCGAGTGGGAGAAATGGCGGAAGATGGAAAGTTTAGGATCGACAAATTTAACGGCCAAAACTACTAGTTATGGAAGATGTAGATGGAAGATTATTTATATCAAAAGGATCTATTCCTACCATTGGGTGGAATAGAGAAGAAGTCAACGACTATGAAGGATGAAGAATGGGAAGTTCTTGACATAAAGGCACTAGGAACGATACGAGTGAGTCTGGAAGCATCAATGGCTTTCAGTATTTCAAAAGAAATACAATGAAGGAGCTGATGGACACATTGGCTAAACTATATGAAAAATTCTCGGCGTCCAATAAGGTATTTCTAATGAAGAGATGATCTAATATGAATATTTCAGAAGGTAGGTCTATCACTTATCATTTAAATGAATTTAATACGATTACTAATCAGTTAAGTTCTATAAAAGTGGACTTTGATGATGAGGTCATGTCTCTTCTATTCTTTTGCTCATTTCACTAAAATTCCCATTGACCGAGCAATGAAAGTCATCAAAAATATCACTGACCTAGGCACTGCCAACTTAGTTGAGCTTTGTTTGAAATCCACTTTCTTTAGTTTCCAAGGCAATGTTTATGAACAAACCTGTGGGGTCGCTATGGGATCCCCCCTCTCTCCCATCATAACCAATTTATTCATGGAAGATTTGGAAAACAATGCCCTAAACTCCTCACCCTTCAAACCTAAATACTGGAATAGGTTTGTTGATGATACCTTTGTCATCTGGCCCCATGGTGGTGACAAATTATATGAATTTGTGACTCACCTTAATAAACAATACGATCACATCAAGTTCACTATGGAGGTTGAAAATAATGATAGTCTTCCTTTTCTAGATGTCAGAGTCACAAAAAGACCTGATGGATCCTTATCCCATCAAGTTTATAGGAAGAAAACCCACACTGAACAATACCTTCATGCCGATTCCCATCATCACCCCTCCCAAAAACTAGGTGTTCTAAACACCTTAGCCACTAGAGCCTTCAGAATTTCTGATGATGAACACCTAGAGAAAGAGAAAAATCACCTCCTCAATGTTTTTAAAAATAATGGCTATAAAAAACATCAGGTAATGAAAGCCTTTCAAAATGCCACCAAAACACCTAGGAATAAAGAACAAACAAATAATGATGTGTCTAAGGTTTACTTACCCTACATACAAGGAACAACAGACAAACTTGCGAGGATTTTAAAGAAGAAAAACATTGGGGCAACTTTCAAACC
This sequence comes from Picea engelmannii, assembly GCA_009831015.1. NCBI lineage: Eukaryota > Viridiplantae > Streptophyta > Pinopsida > Pinales > Pinaceae > Picea > Picea engelmannii. Next base: position 515,078 of record ML781998.1, read on the forward strand.
CCTAAACACTATTAGGAATTCCCTTAGGTCAGTCAAAGACTTTGTTGATCCCATCGAACATAAAGGCGTCTATATGATCCCGTGTTCGTGTGGTAAAAAATACATAGGAGAAATAGGACGTTCCTTTAGAATTAGGATTCAAGAACATGTCGATGACATCAAACACAATCGCACTCGTCCCTCAACTCTCGCAGAACAGTCAAATAAAACTAAACATCACATTTGTATTGAAGAGACCAAAATCCTTGCCAAGATAGATCACTATCACAATAGAAAATTCAGAGAAGCAATCGAAATTGAAAAACAACCTAATAATCTAAACAGAGATGATGGATGGAAAACTAGTCAAAATTGGATCCATACCCTAGCCAATATGAATAATTCTAAATATTAATTTATAAACATTTTCCAGTCGGCTCTTATTAAATAAAAAATTAATAAACAAACAAACAATTAATTATTAAACAAACAAATAATTAATTATTAAAACAAACAATTATAATTTCTTAAATTTTATATTTCTTGATTTCATTTTCAATAAGTCGGCTCCTTATAAAAACTTTTCAAGTATTTATATACCCGTTATATCATTTTTCCTTCATTTCTCACAAACGTTTTCCTGATCATGGACCACACTAGTTTGGTCTGAAACGTCGAAAATAAAAAAACCTATGCGATTAATCCGAAAGAATTCTCTGATAAAAAAAAAAAAGACTTGGTCATGGTTGTAAGTAACTCTGTCTCTAGTTGAAACACTCTAAAATTTGATGATGTTTTTGGTGTTGTCCTTAGCAAGGAAATGCGACTGAAAAACATATGTGAGACATCATGTAATGAATTAAACATGGAGAACAGGGGAAGACAAAAGGATAGAGGAAAGGGCTCAAGTTGTTGGATCATTGAGAGGGGGTGAATCAGTAATAGAGAAATATAATCCTTTTTAACCATAAAATGCAAGTGTTATATCAATGTAGCATTATCATCCAATATTTACAGAGTAAATAAACAATGAACAAATGATAAATCATACACATACATAGTACACCAGTGTTTTTACGTGGAAACCCAAAGCGGGAGAAAACCACATAATGATTTTTATTATATGTCTTTAAGAATTAAATTCATTGGAAGCACCAACTTCCTTTGTTTTCCAGTTACAGCTGGAAGGAGGCTCCAACCCCCTAGTTTCTCAGGCTACAACCTGAGGGAAGCTCCAACTCCCCAATTCTATGGCTCCAACCAGAAGGAGGCTACAACCCCCTATGTTCTCCAGCTACAACCACCTGTCCTTGCCCCATCCAACTACCCTGAAATATAAGTAGAATGATGGAACCACTGACACACTATCACTGTGAGATATACTATTGTAAACCTGTACCAATAAAACTACACCAAACAACCTGTAACAACTTGTACCAATAACTTGTGCCAACATGTACCGTACATCAACCTGTACCTCAACCTACACCATAAACAAATGCATCAACCATGTACCAAACTTGTACAAATAACCTGTCACAATAACATGTCCAAACAACCTATCACAACAGCCTGTCTCATCAATCTTATCAACCAAATCAGATCTACTCACCAAGATCAATCACCAAGACAACTCTCAACCATATGCATAATATCACCAAGATGTGCATCAACCAAGCATAACACAACAACTCATAATCATCACCAAGATCAATATGTGTTTCTAATAATATACCAAGACAAGTATGCTACATCATCCATAAACCATGTGTCAACAATACTACTAACAAGTGCCTCCAACCATGTAGCAAGTATGTACCAATCATGCATCAACTACTCATCAACTATGACTCATCAAGATGTACCAACATCATCAACTATACACCTCATGTATGTGTAAACTCATCAACTACTTGTCTCAACCATGTACCCAACATGTACCTCAACCAAAAGCCCTCATCAATTTCATCATCCAAATATGATTTGTAACTCTGTAATAGACCTCGTGTATATGATCACATACCTGCAAACATTCCTTAACTTCAACAACAAGAGACTAGCATTTTCATCAAACTTTACTTTAGTCTCACATGACTAATTTTGGATTAGTCAACAACCTTAACTTGAAATAATCATAACTATGTACCTGTAATGAATAAAGATATGAAAATGGTACACAATGTTCTTCAGTGTATTTTATGCAATTCCTCCATATTTCACTACTTGGAACCTCTCATAAAATGAGTTATAGCAAAAATGGCATACCTTGTTGAATTTTGGCTTATTCTAGAGAGAAAACTTGTAGAGAGTGCCCCACATGGAATATCTGTTCTATGGATCCGAAAATGGTACACATAATACTAAAGATTGTAATCTAACCAATACATTTGGTCTTACTAAATTTGGATCTATTATGAAGAAGTTATGACGTTTTTACCCGAAATACATGTTTTACACTAGTTTCAGGACTAGCCACAAACCCTATTTTCCATGGAGTGTGACTCCAAAAATACAAAGACCCACAAGATGAAATGTTTATCACAACTACTTGGATATGTTTCCTCAACGACATCCAGATTTAGCGGTTTGAATCATTATATAAAAAACGTTATTGCGAAAATGGTGAGATGACCTGTAAATAACATACCTTAGAAAGCATCATCAAAATAATTTATCCTCCATTGAATTTCGGCCTTCTTTACTTCACCTTCCCTCTGAAATTCTCCTTATATATCCTTTGGTTACCTCATTCACTTGTAGATATTCAATATTCTCAAGTGTATTTGAATGAGAAACCCTTGCCTCTTATTTATACTTTCATGTAGCCTCCTCAAGGGGTTACCTTATAATCATCTTATCCCACTTTCTTTATTTTAGAGATAACCCACTTCTAACCACTTTCTCACTTAACTTAACCACTTTCCACAATTAGTAAGTTCTCCATTAACTTTATTATTCAAATAATTTTACCTTCTAATCATCTTAACCCACTTTCCTTATTTTAGGGCTAACCCACTTCTAACCACTTGTCCACTTAACTTTACCACTTTCCACAATTAGTAAGTTCTCCATTAATTTTATTATTTAAATAATTTATTTTGCATCCACTTTCACTTATAGTACACTCATCACTTCACTTCATTATTTAAATAATTTCTTCTTTGCAACCACTTTGACTACTTTTACCTTTTGGGGCTTCTAGATGACTCATGAGGGTTTTCCAAATTCACATGGCCATAACTCTCTAACCGTGAGGAGTTATATGAAGTTACACATACCACCGGAAATGGCATGGCATGTAATATCCATCTATAATAGTCTTTCCTGAAAATATATCAAAACTCATACCATTATCCATCAAATAAACTTGGTTCCATTACCCAAACCTTTGTGCTACTGAAATTTGCTTCCAAACTTTCTTCAAGGGTTGACATCAATGAAAACCAACCCAATTAATCAACAATCTCCCCCTTTTTCATTGATGGCAACACTTTTATGCAATACTAAATTCATATCACTCATGCTCCCCCTGGAACGATGCCTCTATGCTCTCTCTCCAATCATTTATATCATGCATCTGATAAATCTCTCCCCCTTTGTCATCAATGGAAAATGTATATTTCCATCCGGGGTTGCTCCCCCTGACTGAACTCTTCCTGAAACTAATCTCCCAACCTGAACTGTCCTCTTTATGGTGCTTCCTCATGTAAATATAAGACATATAAGATAAGCATTCAAAAGCTTTCATTTTGGAGTAGAAATTACTCCAAGTCTCTAGCGAAGATACTCAAATGCTTCCCATGGAAGCGGTTTTGTAAATATGTTTGCCACTTGGTTTTTTGTGCCCACATATTCAACTTTGATGTTATTCTCTGCAACCTATTCCTGTAGAAAGTGATACTTGATTGGAATGTGCTTCGTCTTGGAGTGCATCACTGGGTTCTTTGAGATACTGATGGAACTTGTATTATCATAATAGATTGGAATGGGCTCATCATACTCAACCTGTATATCTATCATAGTTTGTTTCATCCATAGAACATGTGTACAACATCCTGTTTCTACAATATACTCTGCTTCGGTTGTAGATAAAGATATTGATGATTGTTTCTTTCTTAGCCAAGATACTAAACACTCACCCAAGTAGAACTCTGCTCCACTAGTGCTTCGTTGGTCATCAATGCAACCTGCCCAATCTTCATATGTGTAGGAAATAATTGATAGATCCTTTTCTTTTGGATAACATAATCCAAACTCTTTTGTTCCTTTGAGATATCTGAAAATCCTCTTCACTGCTAATACATGTGATTCCTTTGGTGTTGCTTGAAATCGTGCCACATGTTGAACTGCCTGCATTACATCTGGTATGGATATTGTCACATATAGTAAGATACCAATCATTGACCTGTATTTATTCTATTCTATAGACTTTGAATTATCATATTTTCTCAACTTGCAACTGGTTTACATAGGAGTGGTAACTGGTTTTCAATCTTCCATTCCGAACCTCTTTAGCATTTCTTTGATATACTTAGTTTGAGAAATAAAAATTCCTTGGTTGCTTTGACGTATCTTGATGTAGAGGTTGTTGCCTGCACTTCCTTTTCTGAGCCCTACTTTTTGTAGATATTTATCCAGTCTAGAGTACCATTCTTTAGGAGCTTGTTTTAGACCATACAAGGCCTTCTTCAATTTGCACACGTAATATGTGTTCTCTGACAACTGAAATCCTTCTAGTTGTTCAATGCAGACTTCTTCTTCAAGTTCCCTATTTTGAAAGGTTGATTTCACATCCATCTGATACACTTTAATATTCTTGGAGCATGCATAAGCTAAGAGCAATAAGATTTCTTCCATTCTGGCAACTGGGGAAAATGTCTCTTCAAAGTTGATTTCTTCAACCTTTGTGTATCATTTACATACCAATCTAGCTTTGTTCCTTGTAACATGTCCATCTTCATTCAAATTATTTCTGAAAACCCACTTTGTGCCAATCACATTCTTATTCTTTGGTCTTGGAACCAATTCCCAAGTGTCATTCTTCTCTATTTGATCCAATTCTTCATTCATGGCCTTATTCCAGTATTCATCCTTACTGGCCTCTTCAAAAATGTTTGGTTCAATCATAGATAAGAGTGCTAGGTGCATTTGTTCTGGTGAACGGATTCTTCTTCTAGTCTCAACTCCTACATCCTAGTTTTCGATAATCTGATCTGAAGGATGATTTTTTTGTATTCGTTTGCTAGGTGTCTTTGGATGCACTTGTTGAACTTTCTCTTCTACTTCTATCTGATCTTATTCATCTTCCTCTTCTACTTCTTCTTTATCTTTTGCTTCTTCTTCGTAAAGATATTCCACTGATTCATTTTCTTCATCCTTTGATTATCGTCCACTTGTTTCATCAATTGTTACATTGATGATTTCCACAACTTTGTTCAATATAATATTGTAAAACTTGTATGCTTTCCTTGTACTTGAGTAACCAACAAGTAATCCTTTGTCCACACGAGAGTCAAAATTTCCCATTCTTCCATCTTCTCTTTTGATGTAGCATTTGCTTCCAAATACTCTGAAGTGCTTCAAATTTGTTGGTCTTCCTTTCCATAGCTCATAGGGAGTTTTTTCATTGTTGTTTCTTAGCATTACTCTTTTTTGAATGTGAACTATTGTATGCACTGCATGTGTCCAAAATATATCTGTCAATTTGGAATCCATGCTCTCATCCATTGTCATAAATATTTCCAAACCTGCTAAGTGTTCTTACGAATCCATCTCTGTCCATATTGTCCAAGAATCTGCTACACAACTATCCATAATTTTGACTCATATGTCACTGTACTATCATGAAGTACTACTACAACTGATTGATCTATCATATTGTACTTCTGCTAACTGAATGCATTGAATCTGTCTACTCAAAATCTGCAAGCTGCTCGTAGGATGGTTCTCTGGTTTGTCTTAGCTACCACATAGACTCCACCAATCTATTATTCATATTATATGGGAGTCTCTAATCCATATGGCTCAGAACAATTCCTAATCTGATGTGTATTCATCATCATCTCTCTGATCTCTGATTTCTTTCCTTTTGTCTATGGATTCATCTTTCACTACAATCCCTGAAAGTACAATCTCTTGAACTTGTTCCTTATTTATATGTCCTTCTTTTCTTTCAGTTATTTTCCAAACATTTTTGTACCTGACATCTTTCCTTTTCTCTGTATAACTTTCTTCATCTCGTTTTATTGTCAATCTTGAGATCTCTAGGACCTGTTATTTTTTCACATGTTCTTCATGTTTTCTTATCCATACTTTCTTATATCTGATATCAGTGTTCTCTTTCATGGAAGTATCGATCATGATTCTACAATCACTAGCTATGTGTCCATAGTTATGACATTTGTAACATTCAATGTCATGTGGGGCCACATAGGAATTTCTTTCTTGAAAATTTCTTTTATAATCCCTCCAATCTGCAACCTTATGTCCAAAATTAGTACAATAAAAATAATGACCATAAAATAAATTTTCATACCTAGGAGTGAATGATCTTCTTTTTGGTGTATTCCTTCTTAATTTCTACCTTGATTGATCTTGATCATGATTGAAGCTTCTTTGTTTTTTGAACATGGATGGTCTTCTTGAAGATGTATCTTCAATAGTTTTCTTAGATTCTGGTTGACCATGATTCCTTCCTTTGAGTACTTCTGCATAACTCTTTCTATTTTATTCATTTTTCTTTTCTAGCAACCTAGAGTGCTTCTCTTCATTCTCTATAACTGATGTGGATGTTTCTGTCTCTTCAACATTCTTGTTGAGATTAACAATTTTACTTCTCAATGTGACAACTTTTTCTTCAAGCTTCTCAACCTCTTCTTCTTTCTTCATTATCTAAGCCTTCATGACTTCTTTTGTTCTTTTCGCTTCTTCGAGATGGATTTTTAATGTGATTATTTCTTCTTTAGGTCCTTTCTCTTCTTGACCAAACTTTGCATCAAGCTGGTTTAGATCGTTAATTCTTTCCTTAACATGATCTATTAATATATTCTCTCTCATTTCTGCTTCTTCTTTCTATGTTGCTATGTTGGCTTCCAAATGCTACTTTTTATATTCAAGGGTTTCTTCGATCTTTTTGTCTTCTTCTAGCTGAGTTCTTAAGTTCTCGATGACCTGTTTGAATTCTTAAAAAATGTGAACACTTTCCTTTTGTTTCATAAATTCTTTCTTGAGTGACTTGTTTTCTTCTCTTCTTTTCTTAGTTCATCTAAAGCACTAATCAATTCTTCTTCATAATTGTCTTCTTTTTCAATTATTTTTTTTGTCTCATTTCCTTCATGGCATTCTATTTCAAGATGTCCATGTTTTTCACAATTAAAGAAAAACAACATACCTTTGTTGATTATGTACTCTTCATCTTCTGAATCTATTTGACATGGTGAACACATTTCTTCTTGATCTGTACCTGCATCTTCTTTGGCATTTTCTGAATTTGCGATGGGTGAAGAACATATGTCATGTAACTTATCCCAAAGTTCTTTAGCTGATGAAAATTTACCAACCTTTTCTCTTACTTGATTAGGTAATCCTTCCTAGATGAAATCCATTGCTATTTTTTTATTCTTCTTCAATTCCTTCTTGGCTGTAGTCTTTTCCCTTTTTGAACTATCATATCCTGTGATGACTAATAGCCAAATATAATTCCCATGTGCTTGTAAAAACACTTTTTTTCTTTTTCTCCATATCTCATATTTTAACCCATTCTGACCATTAGACAGTGGTACTCCATTCTCAGAATAATACATGATCTCCTTCCAGTGGTTAAATTGATTTCTGAAGGAACTGGCTCTGATTCCAATTGTTGGATTATTAAGAGGGGGGGTGAATCAATAATAGAGAAATATAATCATTTTTAACCATAAAATGCAAGTGTTATATCAATGTAGCATTATCATCCAATAGTTGCAAAGTAAATAAACAATGAACAAATGAACAATCATACACATACACAGTACACCAATGTTTTTACATGGAAATCCAAAGAGGGAGAAAACCACTGAATACTTTTTCTTATATGTCTTTAAGAATTACATTCATTGGAAGCACCAACTTCCTTTATTTTCCAACTGCAATTGGAAGGAGGCTCCAACCCCCTAGTTTCTCAGGCTACAACCCGAGGGAATCTCCAACTCACCAATTCTTTGGATACACCCCCCTATGTTCTTCGGCTACAACTGGAAGGTGGCTAGAACTACCTGTCATTTCCCTGTCCAACCACCTTGAAATATAAGTAGAATGATGGAACCACTGTCACACTATCACTGTGAGATATACTGTTGTAAACTTGTATCAATCAACCTACACCAAACAACTTGTAACAACTTGCACCAATAACATGTGCCAGCATGTACCATACATCAACTTGTACCTCAACCTATACCATAAACAAATGCATCAACCATGCACCAAACTTGTCACAATAACATGTCCAAACAACCTATCACAACAACCTGTCTCATCAATCTTATCAACCAAATCAGATCTACTCACCAAGACAACTCTCAACCATATGCACAATATCACCAAGATGTGCATCAACCAAGCATAACACAAAAACTCATAATCATCACCAAGATCAATATGTGCTTCTAATAATATACCAAGATAAGTGTGCTACATCATCCATAAACCATGTGTCAACAATACTGGTAATAAGTGCCTCCAACCATGTACCAAGTATGTACCAATCATGCATCAACTACTCATCAACTATGAGTCATAAATATGTACCAACATAATCAACTATGCACCTCATGTCTGTGCCAACTCATCAACTACTTGTCTTAACAATGTACCCAACATGTACCTCATTCAAAATCCCTCATCAATTTCATCATCCAAATAAGATTTGTAACTCTGTAATAGATCTAGTGTATAATATCACATACCTACAAACCTTCCTTAACTTTAACAACAAGAGACTAACATTTTCATCAAACTTTACTTTAGTCTCACATGACTAATTTTGGATTAGTCAACAACCCTAACTTGAAACAATCATAACTATGTACCTGTAATGAATAAATATATGAAAATTTACACAATTATCTTCGGTTTCTTTTATGCAATTCCTCCATATTTCACTACTTGAAACCTCTCAGAAAAGGATTTATAGCAAAAATGGCACACCTTGTTGAATTCTGTCTTATTCTAGAGAGTGAACTTGTAGAGCGTTCACCGCACATAATATTTGTTGTATGGATCTGAAAATGGTACACAAAATACTACAGAATGTACTTGAACCAATACATTTTGTCTTACTAAATTTGGATCTGTTATGAAGAATTTATGATGTTTTTACCTGAAACACTTGTTTTAGACTAGTTTCAGGACTAGCCATAAACCTTATTTTCCATGGAGTGTATCTCCAAAAATAAAATGACCCACAAGCTAAAATTTTTATCCCATCTACTTGGATATGTTTCCTCAACGACCTCCATATTTCACAGTCTGAATCATTATATAAAAAAAATTATTGTGGAAATGGTGAGATGACCTGTAAATAACGTACCTTAAAAATCATCATCAAAAGAATTTATCCTCCCTTGAATTTCGGCCTTCTTTACTTCACCTTCCCTCTGAAATTCATCTTATATATCCTTTGGTTACCTCAGTCACTTGTAGATATTCAATATGCTCAAGTGTATTTGAATGATAGACCCTTGCCTCTTATTTATACTTTCATGTAGCTTCCTCAAGGGGTTACCTTCTAATCATCTTAACCCACTTTCATTATTTTAGGGCTAACTCACTTCTAACCACTTGTCCACTTAACTTAACCACTTTCCACAATTAGTAAGTTCTCCATTAACTTTATTATTTAAATAATTTCTTTTGCATCCACTCAGACTTATAGTACACCTATCACTTCACTTTATTATTTAAATAATTTCTTCTTTTCAACCACTTTGACTACTTTGACATTTTGGGGCTTCTAGATGACTCATGAGGGTTCTCCAACTTCACATGTCCATAACTCTATAACCGTGAGGAGTTATGTGACGTTCCACATACCACCGGAAATGGCATGACATTTACTATCCATATAGAATAGTATTTCCTACAAATATATCAAAACTCATACCATTATCCATCAAAATAACTTGGATGCATTACCCAAACCTTTGTGCTACTAGAATTTCTTCAAGGGTTGACATCAATGACAACCAACCCAATTAATCAACATAAGGTACCGCGGGAATTTTAGGAAGGGAAGATCCAAATCTAGACTAGGAAAAATAAAGTGTTGGAATTATGGAAAGAAATGACATCTGAAGAAATAATGCATAGCTCCAAAGAAACAAAGAGATGGACATAAGAAGAAAAATTAGGAAGAAAATGTAATAGGTGATGTGTTACAAGATGCTTTGATTATTTAGATAATATTTCCGATTCTTGGGTAGTAGATTCAGGGGCTTCATTTCATGCCACACCCCATAGGAAACATTTTCTAGATTATGTTCAAGGTGATTTTAGACATGTTCATTTGGGTGATGATGCACCATGCATAATTGTTGGAATGGGAAAGTGTTGGCATTGTTGCTTATGTGTTTTCATTGATGGAAACATGAATCAGTCATGAACACAGTTATACAACATGAATCAGTCATGAACAAAGTTATACAGTTTGCATTAGTGTCAGGATGGCCAATAAGGTCTATCCATATGTAATGAAGGGTCATTGATGGAAAGAGAATGCAACATAGCAAGAAGGCTAAAGTTTAGGAGAAAAAGCGTATGGTAAATTTCATCGATGTAATATTCGATCACTGTCAAGGATCGATGATCTTTGTTATAGGTACATTTTCAAAATATCAGAAGAGATGGCACATTTGAAATAACACAAAATCTAGAGCCTACACAAAAGAATCCTTTGTGAAGGATAAAGGAAGAATCGTGTTCATTGAGATAGTTTTCAGGAGTAATCGCAACCATCAGATCAGTTAGAGCCACTGATCAAAGCCAAGTGGAAGGATAGTGTAAGTTTAGGGACATTAGAGATAAGGCAGAGGAATGAATTCATGAAATCATGTCATCCATTAGATCAAGGAGAGACATTAGATGAATTCTTGACCATCCAATCAAGTTTAGTGGAAGAACAATGTAAACCAAAAATATCCTGAAATCTTGGATTAACTGAAATACCATCAACCGTTGATCTAGAGTGGAGATATTGGATCCATCAAATCACAGTAAAGGAAAGGAGATAGTCAACTCCAGCGAAAAGGAGTCTAGTACAAGAAAATTTACTTAAAGGCCGAAGCTCCAGAGTCACAAACTCCCATCGTCTGTTGGATCGGGAAATTCCTTCAATCCTTGATCTATTCAGAGTGTGCCAAGACATATGGTTCTCCACTTTGGTGTTGACCACTTCAGTGAAAAGGAGTTTGAATTGTACCAGAATTCTTGAAGACCGAATTCATGAAGAAATGCCAACTGTCTGATTTAAGAAAGACTTCGGGAAATATCCTGACCGTTGTATCAAGTAAAGTGGAAGGATATGATAAGCAAGTCCAAAGGCCCGAGATCCCAAATAGCCAATTTCCCGACAACCATTGGATCATGTTAAATCTTTTCGGGTTAAAAAAGAATCATTAGATGAAGCCAAGTTACTCGAGGTTTATTCTTCGGGGAATCTCACTCTGAGAGAATTGGGAAATGGGAAAAAACAAATAACCCGAAGTCCCGAAGGCTGAAATGAATATGGACCATTGATCTAGAATTGATCATAGTCATTGGATCAAAGATTTAGATGAACCTATGACCATTAGATCCAGGTGTTATAACCCTAAATTTCACCATACATGCTTACCTAGCATCAGGCCATCTCAGATTCCTTCTTTTCCAAAGCACTGTTGAGCAACTCTTTAAAAAACCTCTTTTATAAGGGCCCATGCACCCTACTCCATTATTGCACACATGTACATGCTAGCTGACCTAAAACAACCCGTGTGGACCGACAAAAGCACGAAAAAAGGAAATTTGCCGACGAAACACACAACTCTAGGTGAGTTAACTGAAACTCCTGGCCATGCATGGCCGAGGTTTCATCCAAATACCTAGCTTCTTCTAGACTATAAAAGAAGGGATAGGGGTCCCATTTGGAGGAGGAAAAATATAGCAAAGAAACTCTGTCCATTTGCATATTCCCATTGTCCCAACCCTTTAGCCATCCTTGTGCCAGAAGAGATACAAAGCAAAGAAGTTGGAGGACCATTGAAGAGGAGTCCAGGATCAGGTTCACGGAGCGGTGGCCGGTCTCGAATTTTTGTAAGTTGACTCATTCAAAGTAATAAAGAAAATGCTTTTCCCGTCCCAATTCATGAGTTATTCATAGTTTGTTAAGTACATATTTGAATCTCTAACCCGTTATTCTATAGGTAAGATGCATGTGTAGATGTTGCTTGTCTTGTATGTAGGTCATCTTTGGAAGGAGAACTATGAACAGGTGATCGACATCGAATGCCTGGAACAAGGTAGGTTGATCTGGCCATGTATTTACTGAAAGAAATGGGATTTAAGTCTGGGGACAAAGGTAGAAAGTAGATTTTATCTTGTTCATATCTGCATGCAAAGTATAACCCTATTTTCTAGTCCATAAGGAGATTTCCCTCACAACAGAATTGGCGACCATACCGGGGAGATATCTAGGGTTCTTAGGAATTTTATGTGTTTTTGGGTAGTTTAAAAGACTGGTTTTTCTTGTCTGTTTTTTTTTAAGTTTATGTAAAGTCTGAGCTAGCAGAGAGTCTGGTTTCCCATACCAGTTGTCTTTGTTATTTGCTTGACTGTGTTTTTTCGAGACCCACATAGGTACACGTGGCCTGCATAAGGTTTGCATGCATGTACCCGTGCCCTACTCTCTTACAACCCACGTGTGAATGCTAGCTGAAGAAGTAGCAGTAGTGTGTAGAGTCCAGAGAATTTTTGAGGCAGTCATCCTCTTCCCTGTCAGAATCAGACATTCTCAGGGGTTTTCTGGGATTCTTTCTAAGTCTTGGTTGTTTGCAATCTTGTCTCAGATTGGTGTTTTTACAATTTTTTGTCCTTACATTGTTTTCTTTTTCTATTAAAAAGAGTGTCCAAACCTTCAAGGGATTATGGTTATCAATATCAGTGGTCTCTTCCTGGTTTGGGTTGTCTATTTTTATTTTATTTTTATTTTTTTTCTCAGAGTTTGGAGATACATGTAGCCTGTACAAGGTTAGCCCGCGTGTACATGCCCTTTGTCTCTATACAACTCGCATTCACACGTTTATTGTTGGATTATCAATAGCGTGCTTGTGCAGGATAGTTTTTGTTGAGGGTAAGGCAGTCATCCTTTCCCTTGATGAGAATTATACGTCTCGGGTGTTTGAATCTCTATCTTAGCAGTCAATAGCTTAGGATTAATCTTACCCTTAGCTTGCTTTTTCTCATTTAACAGTTGTCATAAAAAAAAGATTTTTTTAGGGTTTTTAGACAAGTGTGAGAGTCATTTTTTAAGTTGCTAGTGTGTGATTTGTTGAAGTGATTCATTGCGATCTGTGATTAGGCCAGAATTGTTTTTCTTGGTTTTTTCTTGTTGGTATTTTTCCTTCTTGCTTTATCAACATTTAAATAAATAAAAAAATCTCTTTCATTTTCTTGTTTGGTTGAAGAGTGTGTTTCTGCATTATTATCCAGGGAAAAGTCGTTTATTTCATAAGTTTTTGTTGTTTACTTAGATCATAAGTAGCTTGTATTCAAGTGAAATTTATTTTGAGTTTACTGTCCAAAGTCTTAGAAAATTAAAAGATATATATATTTTGAAAAGTTGTTAAAATTTTGCATCAAGTAAAAGTTTTTGTTTCCAGCTTTTTATTCATTTTTGCTTTCGTCTTTTACACATCATCGGTTTCACTTTCATACCCCTTGACATAATACAAAGCCATAAAAGTAACGCTAAATATAAAATTTATTAGACTTCTATGTTTGTAGGGTTAACCAACTAGTTCAGGATTAGGGCCTTGAATTAGGTTGGAGAGGAAACTCTTCAAGGCCATTTAAAATCAAACATTCGAGTCTGAGTTAGGGAGTGTCTAAGTCCAGTATTGTGAAATTTATCTGGGACCCCCCTCTAACACAGGGGATAAACACGAGGTCGCATGCGGAAAGGTACCGGAGATAACCCCTTCAAAGCTGGACCAATCGTAGTGGAGAATACATATAGAGGGCTTGTTTTGGGATTCCGTCGATTGCATTTGCCACGGGGCTTCGTGGGTCTTGAATCCATTTGAGGTCCTCAGTTGTCTTCTGGACCACTTGCTTTCGATACCCTTGATAGGTTTCATACTCGATACCCTACTCATTGTGGTCTACCTGACTTTCGACTGTACCCGCCTGGTGACTGTTCGCGCGCTGGCAACCTAGTTGCCTATCTTTTTTAGGGACATACAAAGGTGACTGTGGGGGTATACCACGATACCTAGGACAGACATCGGGCCACGCTTTGCAGAGTATATCTAGAGGGTGCTTCCATGTTCGAGTTTCACTTGCACCGGTAAGTTTCTCTAGTGTTGGTTGTTGTAACTGTTCTTCCAATTAATTTAGTGTTTTCCTGTCTTATCTTCTAGGGACTTTTTTAGTGTGTGTTAATTTTGAACATTTAGACTACCTTAGAGTGTCTTTGATCTTCTCACACAGTGGAGGATCACGAGCTCCGCCGGTCACGAAGGCTTCTTGGCCTGCTGCCAGTTACACTGGAGCCACCCTCGCCACCATTAAGGCGAAAGCTAGACCAACAAGGGTCTTTTGAAGCGACCAGGTTACAAGAAATTGTGCCCGACCAACATCCGAAAGAATCAACCATTTTAGACCTTGAAGAAAATGCTCTTGGCTTGGTTGAAACCCCAACCACTAATTTCCTGGCACCTTTCATCGTACCAATTCAATTTTACGAGCGCCAGACAGTGTTGCACACAACAATGGAAACAAATGTTGTTACTCCTTCTGGGAATTCTTCAATTCCCACTACGATTGTCACCACAGGAGAGTTTTCACCTCCTAACCCACCGTCACTGGCCCGAGCCACCATGGTCTCAACCACTTCTACATTGCACAGTGGTCTGATCTCGTCTTTGGCAGTGGCCACAACCCCTTTCACACCAAGTGCGATAGGCCCTTCATTCTCATACGGGATGCCTAGTTCGGGCACAAGTCCTGTACTTTCCTACTCCACTTTATAGACTTCAGGTATGGGGGCAGGGAGCTCTAACACTCCTCTGCAAGGTCATATGGGGGGCACTCCTTCTCCTTTTAACACTTTCCCTTACGGAGGAGGTGATATCCCTCCTTCATCCCTTTCACTCAGTGGCTCGCATCAGCAATCCATCGGGAAACCTACATACCATAGTTTATTTGGAGCGGGGAGTCAAGGACCACCTTCGCATAATATGTCAGTAGGTTCGACACTGTTTTCTTTAGCCATAATGTTTGGTAACAACACCTTCTTGTCAGCCGCTTTCTCGACTGAGGGAAATCCCAGTTTTGGACAATCTACTTCTGTGCAGGGTACTATTCCTGCACAGGGGGAAAACCTAGGACCTTCTTCCGCATCAGGGCCTTGGAATTCTTGGCAGGGATCCATTCCCTCGTCTGGAATGTTGATCTGGGGTAATTCTTTCCACAGTCAATGGAACCCCGGACAAACTACTATGCCTATCCCCACGGGACCAACATGGGGCAACCCTTCCCAGAGTCCTTCAAATGCAATGCATGCCCAACCATCTATGTCTTATTTGGGAAATCATCCGATGATGTCTCCACATATGAAAAATCCGTACGTTGGCCAGGGCCATGGTGTCTACCAGAATCGGGGCCAACAGCCAAACTTTTCCTGGCAACGTGGTGCCAGTCAAACTCCAGGCCCCTTTTTCCCAGGTTATCACCAACAACCCAAACTACCCTTCCTGGCAACTTTGCACTTGCCAGATTTGACAAGGTTGTTGAATGACCCTATTTGTCACGATCCACGTTGGCCTCCTATGACAACGAAGTTTCCTTTGGACATTCCAAAGTTCGAAGCCAAGCCTAACGAAGATCCAGGAGATCATGTGACTACCTTCCATATTTGGTGCTCATCTAACTCATTGAAAGATGACTTGGTATAGTTGTGATTGTTTCAATGTACTCTCATTGGGAGTGCCGCGAAATGGTACATTAAGCTCGATTTCTCAAGATACTCTTCCTTCGGTGAGCTGGCAATGGCTTTCCTAAACCATTTCCAGTTACCTGTGAGATACAACGCTGGCACAGAGTTGCTAGCCAATTTTGAACAGACGACAGTGGACCATATCTCTGATTACATCCAAGAATGAAGATGTCGAAAGAGTCTAATTAAGGTGCCAGTCCCACCAACATTCCCACTTGAGTGGTTCCTTAAGTCTTTGGTTCTACATCTATCCAAAGACATCGTAACGTCGGGAGTATTCTCCGAAGAAGACGCCATCATGAGAGCTCAACAATTTGAGCTCATATATTCTCAGTCCAGTTTATTATACAACATCTTGCTAGATGCACCATGCTCAATACTGGATAAAACTAGACAGAGAGTCGGACCACATGCCGATGGTATTGTTGGTTCAGCACAAACAAAGCCCACTGAGCAATTGACGAAGAAGTTGCAGCCGTTATCTATACAACACACTGTGGCCAGCCAAACTACTACTTTGGATTCTCCCCCTACAAAAACGTCAGAGGTACACACAATGTAATCGACTAACCCAAAGGCCACCCAGCAGCCTGAAGGAAAGAAAAAACAACGAAAGAAGGGTAAGGGGGATAAAAAACCTACCAATAATGTTGGCAGAGACAACAATGAAAAACATAAGGCGAGGTATCCATGCAAATTATGTGCAGAGGACCACCCAACTCATCTATGTCCTCGACTTGCAGAAGCCAAAATGTTTGTGATGCAACAACAACAGGCTATGTTAACCAATCCTTTTCAACATGGGAAAAATCTAACCCAAGCCTCTGCAAGCACGAAAGGGGGCAGCCAAGACCCCTCTTCGCCTGTGAACAACTCCGCATCCGCGAACATATATATGGTGAGGGGTGATTATTTTATATCGACTAGAGCACATGACTATAGTAAACCAAGCACTTCTGAGAAGGGTAAAGAAGTTGAACTCCCATATCTTCCTCTACAGATTGATAATATGTTGGGAGAAACAATGACATGCATTCCCAAAGGTGCATTTAAAAAATCTTCTCATAACCCAAACACAAGGGCCGCCTAGAACTACTCTGTGGTGGAAGATTTATCACAAACCCCTTGTGTGATGTCTGCTTTGGAGGTCCTCCAAAGCTACCCTTCCCAGAGGAAATCCTTGTTAACTGCTTTAGGATCTACCAAGAATTGTAATCCAGGTACAATCATGCTGGATACAACCAACTTAAAACCTCGTCTACCTTACCACGTAGCGTTTCAGATAGTAGTGGCTTATCCCACAAAATCTTTTACTTGGAATATCTTCCGCACAGTGGTTGATGAGGGCGCCTCGACATGCATTATGTCATTGGCATGTTGGAAGGCCGTTGGCCAGCCTGTTTTGTCTCCATCACCTACTCTCCTCACCGCTTTCGATGGTCGTTCGTTCTGACCACATGGTATCGTTCCTTCTTTCCCCGTGCAGTTAGGAGGGAAGACTGTGTGTGTCGAAGTAGAGGTATTCGATGCTCCCCTCGACTATAACCTCTTGTTAGGAAGGAGTTGGACTTATTCCATGCAAGCTGTGGTTGCTACAGTTTTCTTGGTCTTGTTGTTTCCACACGAGGGTCAGATAGTGACCATCAATTAATTGTCCTTCTCCAAACCTGACCCTGCTTTGGAGGTATCCACGGTCCCGATGATTGATAATCCTCAACTAGGTGTCGTCAACATAGGGGTTGGTTTGTGCCCATATTTGATGGCTACCTTCGATTACCCACCCCCTCATGGCGATATCAAGTTTATATCCAATCACCATAAGGTTAATATTTTTCAAGTTTCGTCGTTACGCATGACTTACTTCGACGATTTGTGGATACTTCCTTCCCCGTCGGCCACGATGGATGGGACAGGGCACCCGAGCATGTCCATGCCCTTGTTTGCAGCTGAAGTAGCATACTCTTTAGTCCAACAAACTTCATCCAACACTGATCCATCTCCTGCACAAGAGTTCGATCCACTACTAGAGCCTATTCTGGCTCAGGGTTCTCTCGCTCACACCGATTCATTATACTTAGTCTTGCCCTCTGATGAAGCAATAATTGAAGGAATGACTACTCCAGATAAACCCTGGGAAGATCTTCATCACAGACCATACTTTCTCCCAGAGTTAAGCCGAATTGAATCGGGAGAATTCACTGTGACTATGACGGGAGATAGGTCTTGTCCTATTAATCCCTTAGCTACACATGAGGTTTATGCTGAGGGTAATATGGAAACTATTGTTGAAACCTTACCGATCAATATATCCTGAAACCTTGGCATCGTGGAGAATGTATTCTTCAAAGTTGACTGCTCCCCCGAAGGGATTCAAATATACACTGATCTTTTTAAAGAATTCCACGACGTTTTTTCCTGGTCTTATGAGGAAATGCCAGGCATCGATCCAAAAATAGTTGAACATGAAATCACAACATATCCTGATGCCAAGTCGATTCGGTAGAAGCTTCGTCCAGTTAATCCTAAGAAAGCAACAACCATTAAGGTTGAGGTTGAGAAATTGCTAAAAGCCGGGTTTATTTATCCTATCCATTTGACCCAATGGGTGTCAAACCCCATACTGGTAAATAAAAAACAAGGCACGATTCGTGTATGTACCGACTTCCATGATTTGAAGAAGGCATGTCCCAAAGATAATTTTCCCACACCTTTCATCAACCAGATCATTGATGAATGTGCGGGTTGCGAAGCCTTTTCTTTCATGGACGGTTTTTTGGGATATAATCAAATCCAAATCAAACCCAAGGACCAACACAAAACGGAATTCATCTTCCCATGGGGTACATTTGTATATCGTAAAATGCCTTGTGGTCTCAAAAATGCTGGAGCCACCTTTCAGTGGGCCATGTCTTTTGTTTTCCATGACCTCAAGCATATAGTCAAGGCCTATCTAGATGATTTAGCATCACGATCTCGAAAGAGAACAGATCATCCCACACACTTTCGAATTATCTTCGAACGTTGTCGCTACTTTCGGATTCGTCTGAATCCAAACAAGTGCAGCTTATGCATAATGCCAAGATGATTGTTAGGTTTCATAGTGTCAACAATAGGGATCATGGTCGATCCTCTCAAGGTTGAGGCAATAATTCAGTTGCCCCCCCCCCATGCACAATCCTTCAACTTCAGAGTCTACAAGGCAAGGTGAACTTTTTACGACGCTTCATCACCAACTATGCCAAGATCAACAAGGGCTTTATGCGCTTACTAAAGAACGATGTTCCCTTTTACTGGGACGATGCTGCTCAACTCTCTTTTGACACATTGAAACATGCCCTCACAACTGCCCCTCTGCTCCGACCACCTAACTATAACAAAGATTTCTTATTATATCTGGCTGCAGTAGAATCAACGATTGGCATGGTTTTAGTTCAGGAAGATGACTTGTTCTCAGAATACGTGATCTATTACCTGAGCCGAGGCCTCGTAAGACTGGAACTAAATTATTCTCACATCGAAAAACTTGCTTTGGCAGCAGTTCATGCTGTTCAACGGTTCCGTCATTATGTTTTGTTTCGCAAGACCATCGTCATTACTATCGTGAATCCATTCTAGTACATGTTGACATGATGGGTAATAGGTGGAAAAATCAGTAGATGGATAGTCATCCTCTAGGAGTTTGACTTAGACTTCGTTTCAACAAAGTCTAAAAAGTCACTGGTCTTCGCAGAACTTATTTTGGAACTCCCGGTTGAGTCAGGTGACGTTGTGCCTAAAGAATCGCCTATCAGGGGAGATATGTTTTTGATGACATCTTCGGATCCCTGGTACAGAGATATATGTATCTATCTCCAGACTTTGAAATGCCCCACCTTTGCCTCTCGTGATGAGCGTCGACGTATACGCCATCAAGCTAAGAATTATCTCATAATCGATGATACATTGTATCGGAGAGGTGTAGACTGCATCCTACGTCGATGTCTCACTCATGAGGAAGTAGTTATTGTGCTTAACGATTGCCATACCGGAGCTTGTGGCGGTCATTTGTATGGGTTGGAAACAACCCAAAATATTCCACGATCAGGTTACTTCTGGACAACACTTATCAAATATTGTATCGAATCGGTCAAGAAGTGCCATCCGTGCCAAATCTTCTCTCGGAAGATGAGGGCAAATCCCGCTCCCATGTTTCCTGTCATCACAGTTGGTCCCTTCACAAAGTGGGGGATTGATTACAATACTTGCAACCCTCCTTAAACAAGGGGGCACCGCTATATCATCGTAGTTGTAGACTACTTCACAAAGTGGGTCGAAGCTATGCCAACATTTAAAGATGATGGAGAGACTGCAGCTCTCTTTTTATTCAATCAGATAATAGCAAGGTTCGGCGTCCCGAGGGAGATTGTCTCTAACCATGGCAGTCACTTTCAGAACCAAATGATGACTGAGCTAACATCAAAGCTTGGGTTACGGCAAGAACATTCATCACCCTACTACCCCCAAGAAAATGGGCAGGTGGAAGCTATAAACAAAACTCTTAAGACCATTCTACAACGAACTATCAACTCAGCCAAGTCAAATTGGCATTTGATGTTATACTCGACATTATGGGCTTACCAAACATCTGTTAAGACTGCAACCAATTTCTCACCTTTTCAACTCATTTACGGGCTGGAGGCAATCTTACCCATCGAATGTCAGATCCCATCTCTAAAGTTGGTAGTACAATTATTTCCAGACACTTCTCCACTTGAAGAACGGTTAGTATACCTTGAGCAGCTCAATGAGCAGCATCGTGATGCGGCCCTGGCCAACGAGGCTCACAAACATAAGTTCAAGTGTTAGTATGATAGGTCTGATCATCCTCATATTTTCTCTGAAGGTGACCTTGTCCTTGTCTATGACCAAGATAAGGACCCCCTGAGGGTAGGAAAATTCAAACCCATGTGGTTCGGACCTTTCATCATAAAAAAGGTTTTAAAAAAGGGCGCTTATTGTGTAGTTGATTTTGAAGGGAATTTTTTGGCGAAGCCTAGAAATGGGCTCTACCTCAAGAAGTATTACTCATAGGTAGGTCACTGTGAGTAGCTTTTTGTAAAATATGTATAGTCGTTGTACTATTACTTTTTAGTTTCTTTTAGTATTATGGACGTGTCATTGATACTATCTTTCGTCACTGTGGTAGACGTCAAGTGATTCCGAAGTGTTCGTTGGGTATGCAGACGGTGCTAGTCAGCACACTCAGAGGCTTGCCTCCGCAGCTTGGGTAATCTTTACACCTCAAGGCCAGTTATTATCTTCCGGAGGTATATGCTTAGGTGACACCACAAGTAATGTTGTTGAGTATAGCGCAGTTATTGAGTTGCTTCGTGACGCTTTGTCATTGGGTATCTCTCATCTCCGGGTCTATCTCAACGCTCAACTGGTTGTGTCTCAGTTAAACAGAGTGTAACGAGTTCATGATCCAACTTTACACCGACGATTCCTTAGGGTACGTCTCTTAGACAAAACTTTGATTATATTACATATTTTCATGTTCCTAGGAGATTAAACCAAGTTACAGATACTCTAGCTAATCAAATTTTAGATTGGCATCTTGCACACATATGAAAGAACATTAACATAAGCATGTAAATACGTTGTTTGTACACATGATCCATAAGACACAAAATACCAAAAAAACATATATAATATCATAAAGTAACCAGAGTACATAGATGGACACAAGCGCCTCAAAAATATAACCGATAACGAGTCACAGGGCTTATGCCCTCAAAAAATATATACAAGTAGTGCTCGTGGCACGTCAAAATGTCTAGCTAAAGTCAGGGCCTGTGGGCCCTAGTATACTGGTCCAGAGCATTGGCTAAACGCCGAAACAACCGGACCCACGTCCATGGTTCCCCCACTACATGAGGCTGCATAGATGGTGGCAGGTCCCCAATCTCCGCCATCGGGACCGTGTGAGTGAGCGCAGTAAATTTATGGTCAACCTGTCTCAATACCCTCTCAGCCTCCCTAGCTGGAAGATGTCTTGCTACTTTTGGTCCCCCTGCGGCGGCAGGTGCGGCCCCTGGCCGAGGATGACGCCTGTTCCTCGCATAGTCAGCGGGTCACACTGGTCCCACGTCTGCACACAATGAACACATATCCGTCAAATACTCTGGCATATAAAAAAAATGATATATATAACAAAACAACATAAAAATTACATATACAAAAAAAAAAAAACTACAAAGGAGGAGACTTACCCATCTCCCCTCGCTCCTCACTAGGAGGTACTAGTATCTCCGGGTCTCTCGAAAAATCAATCCCAGCATAGGGGTAGTCCTCTATAACCAGGATCTGTTGTGAAAGCCATGCAAAAAAGGCCTCATCGAAGGACTCACTGGTCCTTCCACCACCCTGTCGTGGTAGTAATACTTCCCATCTACACACAGTAGGAAGAGAGGCCTGATGTCCTCGTACCACTACGGGAGGACTGAATCTCATAACTCTCTCAAAAAAGAACGAACACAGGATGGTCCCGAACCCAAAGTTCCTATGTGTCCGCAAATGACAATCTGTCAATTGCCTCTTCATGCACTCAAGAAAAGTGGTACTCCAATCAAAAACTTGTGCATTTAAGCATTGGATTGCACAGTTCATCTGTGCACGGGACGCCTGATGTAGAGCCGCAGAACCAATAATTCATCCGATAAACAATACTATCGCCTATAGTAATAAGTTAGTGATGTTGCTTATGGTCACCTGCATTCTCACGTGGTCTGTATCAGCTGCACAGTATAGGTCTATCAATTCCGCTATGTTATGCGACCCCATAGGAAAAGTCTAGAAATTGACTGGTTCCCCTCTCCTGGAGAGGCTAGTCAAAAAGTAAATGTCCTCGACTGTGGGCACCAGTGTCTGCCCCTCTAACATGAATGCCTATGCATCCGGATGCTAGTAGTCAACCAAGGCGTTTAGTAGCCTAGGTTGTGCCTGCATGAAAGGACATAGGGAAAACTTGAGTAAACCACACTGCATCAACGTAGCCACAACATTGGGGTCTTCCCCTACCAACTCATTTACCTCTTCATGCTCTCTTTCTCTCCAATGGACATACATCCTGCAAAACACCAAGGTTCAGGAGAGTTAACCCTTGATTTTTATGCCTTTTTCATTCCATAAGGGGGTCCACGTGTGTTGTAACGGTGACAGTCGCGTGTACATGCGGGCAAAATTTACTCTGCTCGAATGTACACGCGGCCTGTCTAGAGACAACCCGTGTGGACCTAGGGCTGGCCTTTTAAAGGTCGGCACCCCCCTAAAAAATGAAACCCAATGCACAAATAAAGACATGAAATGCAATATAAGGGAGTTTATACTTACTTGGTCCAGACAGAAGTTCATTTCGTCCACTGTAGCTCTTGGAATCACCGCTTTTGACAAAGGGGGTCTTTTGGCTCCAGAGTCAATTTCCAAATCAACAATGGTGATAATGAGCTGCCAACTTTTATTTATAGACTTTTTGGCCTCTTTTTGTCACTTTTTTGGACTCCATTATCATTTTCTTTATACCAAAAATCATTTAGAGTGATTCAGGAGTTATATAGGAGGGATTGGATCGAGTATTGGGACAATTTTTTTTGAGTTTTGAGTATTTTGTGACGGTCCATGGAAAAATTTTCCAACGCTCAACTTGAACATATAGGTTAGGTTTCTACCCGGATTTGTGTATCTCATTGTCTTTTTCCTTTTCCATAGGATCGATCCCATCAGGTTGTGACACAAAACCATCATCTCTGCTTTAGAAGTGTCGCAACTTGGTGGTAGAGCTTACCGGAACATGGATGCCCTAGGTAGATCGTGGTTGCATTATGGTATTCATGTTGTCTCTAAAACACTGTAGGCTCGGGAGTCCTTGTAGTTTTTCCCGAATACTAGTTTGAGCCTCATTTGCATGATTCTTCTTTTCTCTTGACCTCACCCTCAGGACTCCCAAAAAATAACGGGTCTTCTTTTAAGCCCTTTTCAGACCCTCTAAATATGAAAATATTGTTGAGCGATCTTGTGGCCTTTCATGCTTGTTAAAATGAAATTTGAAGTCACGTCTGTCTGGTAGTAGTTTACCCCTTTTTTGGTCCGGACGATCAATTGTATGAACAAAGGTATACTCTATGGAACTTCAGCTCTATAGAAGAGTACCCTCAAGTATAATTTTATCCCTTTTTCGGGCCTGAGGGACTAAACTTACGAAAAAGGAACCCCCACAGAATCCATAGTTAAGCTCTTTTCAGACTCCCTAAAATTGAAAAGATTACCGAGTGACCTTATTCTTTCACACTCGTTAAACTGGTCCAGAAGAACATTCCTGATGGAGTCTATAGTTAAGTTTTTTTAGACTCCTTAAAAATGAAAAAATGGCTAAGTGATCTTGTCCTTGTCACACTCGTTAAAAGGGTTTTGAATAGATGTCTTGTCGGTGCTAGTTTATCCCTTTTTCGAACCGACTAGACTATCTTCGAAAAAGGTACCCCAATGGAGTCTCCTTTTATGTTTTTTCAGACTCTCTAAATATGAAAAACCATCGAGATTACCTTCTCTGGGCTCATTAAACTTACATCGAAGGACTTTACCATTGTGTGTTTTGTTAACCGCGTTTGCATATCTTATACGCCAGCCTTGTAATAGTTTGTTTATGCATCTTAACACCCTTGGCCCCCGGAGGATTTTTCCCAAGTATCATTATATTGGAACATCAGTCTTATCCTTGTGTCTTGAACTTGTATGTTTGCAATACTCATCCCTCCATTGTAACGTAACATTCCTTTATTCTTTTTCCCAAAATTATTGAAAAAGACAAAAAACAAAAAACAAAAAATCAAATATACCCTAAAAAGAGGAGGGGAAAAGTATTTTCTTTATTGGCAGCATAATGAGTCACCCTTAGATAAAGCAAATTTGTCTGTTTTTTCATCAAACTATGGGATGTAGTATGACCTTAGGAAGTTGTTCTCGCTATATAGATTTGTGTCCTCCACCATTTGGTTATCCTTCCAAACATATGGAGAGTTTACGTTGCCTCGTGCTTCGTAGACTTATGATTAATGCCATGCTGCCTGAGTCTCATCATTTGTCGTGCTATTGTCCAAGGGAAGTTTGTCACCAAGCCTGAGTCAGCCCCTTTGCAATTTGTCTCTTTCCCTCATACCCGACCATCCTAAATGTCCAATCAAGTCCTTGTTTGAAATCAATGAAGCCTTCAGTCTGATCATCAAGTCCATGATCGACGAGCCATCGAAGACCTCTGGGTAGTGCAGTCGTACACTCATATTACACTCCTACCCGAGTTTTGAAGATTTTGAAGTAGTTTCTCGAGCTCTGAAGACCTCATCTCCAGCCATCAGGCCATATCAGCTTCTAGAAGATGGATACTCTATATGTATATCTTTTTGATTTCGAGATGTAGCTCTGCTGTGTATTGTTTCCAGCTACTCTTTATATATAGTTATATGACATGGATCTACAATGTATTTGATTGGTATCCATGATTCTATTTTATCCCGAGCATGGGTATGCCCACCTCGGTGAGACATTTGTTATTTTGCAGAAGGCGCCTCCCGGTTCCTGATCCTTGGGCTCAATCATTCGTCACATCAGTAAAGATTGGTAATGTATTTCGGCCATCAGATGCTCTTCTGACCTCACACATTAGGGGGCATCTGTTATAACCCTAAATTGCACCATACATGCTTACCTGGCATCATGCCATCTCAGATCCCTTCTTTGCCAAAGCACTACTGAGCAACTCTTTAAAAAACCTATTTTATAAGGGCCCACATGCGCTACTTTATTACTGCACATGTGTACACACTAGCTGACCTAAAACAGCTCACGTGGACCGAAAAAAGCACAAAAAAAGGAAAGTTACCTATGGAACACACAACTCTGGGTGAGTTAACTGAAACTCCCAGCCATGCATGGCTGAGGGTTCGTCCAAATACCTAGCTTCTTCTAGTCTATAAAAGAAGGGATAGGGGTCCCATTTGGAGGAGGAAAAACATAGCAAAGAAACTCTGCCCATTTTCATATTCCCATTGTCCCAACCCTTTAGCCATCCTTGTGTCAGAAGAGATACAAAGCAAAGAAGTTGGAGGATAGTTGAAGAGGAGCCAAGGATCAGGTTCGCGGAGCGGTGGACGGTCTTGAATTTTTGTAAGTTGACTCATTCAAAGTAATAAAGAAAATGATTTTCCCGTCCCAATTCATGAGTTATTCATAGTTTGTTAAGTACATATTTGAATCTCTAACCCGTTAGTCTATAGGTAAGATACATGTGTAGTTGTTGCTGGTCTTGTATGCAGGTCATCTTTGGAAGGAGAACTGTGAACAAGTGATCAAGTGCACAAGAGGATCGACATCGAATGCCTGGAACAAGGTAGGTTGATCTGGCCATGTATTTACTGAAAGAAATGGGATTTAAGTCTGGGGACGAAGGTGGAAAGTAGATTTTCTCTTGGTCATATCTGCATGCAAAGTATAACCCTATTTTCTTGTTTGTAAGGAGATTTCCCTCACAACAATAGGAGGAGGACATGTGACACATAAGGAGATCCATGTCAGTAATAGCCCACGTCGACAAGGACACGTGGCACATTCAAATGGTGACAAATGTTAACGTCTAGTGGGCACTTTAGGTATACAAAATTCAAGAATCTAGGTGACACATGGAAACCACTTAGCCAGTGCCACATCAACAGTGATTTCAACAAGCTACGTCACTCCAAGAGTAATTCCTTTAGGGATATCCAGTTTCTACTACTAGCAAATACCCGAAGCATCGAAGGCTAAAGTTAATGATGGTCCTTGATCTAAGATCTTTCTGGTTCTCTCGACCATTGATAAAGTATAGTGGAAGGATAGAGTAAGCATAAATAATGAAGTAACACTAATTGCTGATATAATTTGGGAGCATTCTCGACCGTTTATCAAGTACAGTGGAAGGATAAATTAAGTGTAAATCATGAAGTAACTCTAATCGGTGATATAATTCAAGAGCATTCTCGATTGTTGATCAAGTACAATGGAAGGATAGAGTAAGCGTAAATCATGAAGTAATGCTAACCGTTGATATACTTCGGGAGAGTTCTCAAGTGTTGATCAAGCATGGTGCAAGGATAGTGTAAGAGGAGGTGTTAAACGACAGCTAGCAGTCACCACCGCTTTATGACTTATTTGGTAGGTTATCACTCCGGAGGAATTGAACTACTTCAAAGTTCTAGTAACCCGAAGTCTCGGAGTACCGAAGCTTCAAAATAATATTTGGACCCTTGAAGTTTATGGACACACGTCAACTCAAGATTAATAGAGTATACACACTTCGATGAAATTTAGTCCGAGAGAATTGGAAGTTTATAAAAAGAACAAACTACCAAAGTTGTGAAGTATCGGAGGAAATGACAATCGTCCATCTCACGATTGAATCCCAACCATTAGATAAGGATGAGAAAACTGTGAGAAATGAGTCTTTTAAAAGAATGATCAGACCATTGATCTGAAATCATTATCAATGATGAGGATGAAAACCATGAACTAAATTTGCTCGAGGTATAACACTCCAGAAGATATCACTTCAGAGATAACAAGATTTGGGGAAGAGAAGAAAAGTTCTAGAGTGTCGAAGCCCAGAGAAAACGGTCACAAGTTCCAACACTGGACATATGGGGGCTAAAAAGAAAAAAAGGGGAAGAATTCTGAAGCACGAAATATTGGTCTCATGATAGAGGAATAAGGGTGAAAGAAGAAGCAATTCTTAAATTAATAAGCCCATGGTTCTGTGCATATGGTCATATGAAAAACATGGTTTGAAGGAAACACCTCTGTAGAACTTGATTTTTGCAACGCTTGTAGTGACATGTTTTTAGCCAAAACAAAATAAAATGAAAATAATGGATTTGAAGTCTTTAAATCAAACTATTGATGATAATAATAATAATAAAAATCATTATTATTAATTCAAATGAAGAGGTGTATGAAAAGGTGTAATGGTTCAAACAAAGGGACATAATGCTTCAAATTCATACCTATTGGGAGACTATATAAACAAAGAAGTATGGTGAACAAAAGATGTAGTTGAATTTGTTGAAGTATATATATTTATATATAAGGGATTGAATGAAGGTTCATTCTATCAGGTTGGTGCATGTTTGCAAGCTGGATGTTGTATGAGGATTGGATTCATCACATCTCAGTTGGATCTAAGATCAACAAGCTGATACTTGTTATGAGGGTTGGATTCCTCATTTCTTAGTTGGATTTGAGAACTACAAGCTGGGTCTTGTAACATAGAGATGGGTCTCTCATAGTTGTTTGAAGTTGAATATATTCAAAGATTGATCTTATATATTCATTAAAGTTAAATAAATAAATAAAATATTTATTCTTTTATATATTGGTTGAGAAATTTAAATAAATATATGTTGTTCACTTAATTTATGAAAATTGGAAAATTGTCCAAAGTTTTGT
>ML781998.1:543841-598500 GCA_009831015.1 Picea engelmannii
CCCTCTCAGTGTCAAGTTTACATTTCAACAATTGGTATCAGAGCTGCTGCCTTCAACAAATATTAAACACTGGAAGGTGGATTTTGAAATGGGTGGACAAATTGCTATCTCCACAAATGAAGATCCCTTATTTGATGGAACAAATTATTCTTCATGGAGGGAAAATATGAAAAGATATCTGAAGTCAAGAGGATCTGGATTTTGGGATTTAGTAGTAAGTAAGCCTTGCCACTTAACTACTTAAAAGAGCAAAACAAAAACTGAAAAATAATCAAGGAGAAATAATTCATTAGTCTTAAAAGTAATCCAGGATGGATTGTTAGACCAAGTCAAATAAAATATGAGGCACTACAAATCTGCTAAAGAATTATGGCTCCAACTAGAAAATTGTTATCAGAATAAAGCAAAAGAAGAAGAAAAATCCTATCAAAGTAAGGAACAAGACTCAAATAAATAGGATTCCTGTCAAAATAAAGAACAAAACTCAGAAGAAGAGAATTCTTATCAAGATAAGGAACAAGATAAAGAAAGGGAGAATTCTAATCAGATTAAAGAATATAAAACAGAGAAAGAGATTTCTAATCAGAATGAAATGCAGGATTTGATGCAAACCTCAGTCAACAATGAAGAATACAACCTCATCAAGAAATTGAGGCATACCTTAGTAATCATTAAAGAAAAATTTCAAAATATTAAGGCTGATGTTGCAGTTGCAATAGAAGAGATTCGTATGGGACTAGGAAATGGTATGCATATTAAAGTTCATATGGAGGCTATTGAAAATCTTGAGTACACAACTATGTGCACTCTATAAGAATTGGAGAAACTTCAACATAAAGATATGTTTCTACTTCAACAGTTAGATCAATCCATCCATGAAGAGTTTGAACAGAGAGTTCAACTAGAAGACAAAGAAAATGAGATTAGAAGATTGAAGATTGAAGTTGATCATCTGATAAAGGAAATAGAAGAATTTAAAAAACATGATAACAAAAGCAAAGAAGTACTAAAAGAAACATAAGAATTAGTTAGCAGTCTAAAGACTCAACTTAAGGAGACTAAATAAAGTGAAGACGACATGAAGATCCAGTTAACTAGGAAAGAAAATTATTGCCACACATTATAATTGGAAATCATCAACTTAAAAAGGATAAATGGCAGTACTAATGCAGATCTAACGACTCAAAATGAATAAGATAAGAAAAATGAAGAATCTCAAAAGATCCAATTCACTCAGAAGGAAGAATCATGCCACATGTTGGAATTGGAGGCCATCAACCTCAAAAGGATTTAACTAGAAAACAAGGAAGAAATCAAAAGATTGAAAACTAAAAATTTGGTCTAACAAAAGATATGGAAGAGTTTAAGACGAATGAAAAAACTAATAAATGCAAATAAGTCTTGGATGAGACAGATGAAATAGTCATCAATCTAAAGGCTCAACTTGAACATGCTAAGGAAATGGAAGAAGCCCTGAAGATTCAGTTGACTAAAAAGGAAGAGACATGTCACATGTTGAAATAAAAAAATAGGAAATCTCAAAAAGATGATTGAAAAGAGAAATAAAACTGTCAATTTCCATAATAGCTCAACTATCCTAGATAAGATTTGGAATAGTCAAAGATCGGTTGATGACAAAACTGGTCTTGGATATAATAAAAAGGAAGACAATGACAAGTGGATCACCATTTACAAACATGAGAAAGGATCATCCTTCTCAAAAGGAAAAGGTGAAATTACAAAGCAATTACAAGTCATGAACTTTGTTAAGGAAGGAAGCTATAGAAGTAAGAAGGAAGAAGAAAATCAAAAGATAGATCTCCCAAGCCAAAATAAATTGAAGAATGGAAACACCTTCAATGGATATTGATTTTCTTGTCATAACTTTGCCATAAAGAAATGGACTGCAAGAAAATAGAGAAAGGATACACAGGAAAATCCAAAAACTCAATTAGATGTTGGAGATGCAATTTTGTTGGGCACACAACAAAATTTTGTCATACAATGAGATGTTACAACTTTGAAGGTTTGGGCACAAATCGAAAAGTTGCAGGAGTTGAAAAAGTCAATCCTTAAATAAGTCATTCAAGTCAAGGAGAAAACTTAATAAAATTTGGAAAAAGAAAGGAGATGACAAATCTCCAAAAACATAATTAGAAAGAAAAGGTCCAAAAAACAGAATATCTCATAGAAAGATATGGAGAAGAAAATCTGAAGGAGAAATAAAGAAAAAATATCTTGCACATGAAAATGAAGAAATTAATAACAAGAAAATGATGGGTGAAGGTACTAATAAGGAATGTGAAATTCAATATGAAATAGATCAACATCAAGAAAGGGGACAAGAGAAAAAGTAACAGAGAGGTTCAAGGGGTATCAATCATCAAAGATTAACAGATAAAAAAATTGGTATTTGATCAATTGGTATCAATCCTCAATTGATATTCATATGAAATATCAAAGAAGAATAAGAAGCATGTCGAGAATATCAGTAAAATTCATACCCTTGTCCTATTTGACAAAGGAAAGATAGTAAAAACTCAGGGGGAGTATTTTGGTTATCAAATAAGAAAGTAATTATATTAGGTTTAAAAGACTTGATCACTACAAGTTGGTATCAAGAATACTACTTATTTGAACACAAATATCCCAATGAACTGAGATAAGAAGTTAGTAAATTCACAGGCCGAGAAAAATAGTCAGAGCCTCACTCTTTGTCATTGATGTCAAAGTGGAAGAGAAGTAGTAAAACAAAGTTAAGAATAAAACAAATTTTCTATCAGATAGAAAATAATATGAATGATAGGGGAAGCAAAGGTATGAACTCATTTTTGTTTTACAGATATGTTGCTCTCAATGACAAAGGGGGAAATTGTTCTCATTGTTGGTTATGTGTTGTCATTGATGGAAACATGAACATATTTATACAACATGAATCGGTCATGAACAAAGTTATAGAGTTTGCATTAGTGTCAGGATGGCCAATAAGTTCTGTCCATATGTAATGAAGGGTCATTGATGGAAAGAGAATGAAACATAGCAACAAGGCTAAAGTTTAGGAGAAAAAGCGTATGGTAAATGTCATCGATGTAATATTCGATCACTATCAAGGATCGATGATATTTGTTATAGGTAAATTTTCAAAAGATCATAAGAGATGGAGCATTTGAAATAACATAGAAGCCATAGACTACACAGAAGAATCCTATTCATTGAGATATTTTTCAGGAGTAATCGCAACCATCAGATCAGTTAGAGCCACTGATCAAAGCCAAGTGGAAGGATAGCATAATTTTTGGGACATTAGAGATAAGGCATAAGAATGAAGTCACAAAATCCCTCCAGCCATTAGATCAAGGGGATACATCGGATGAAATCTCAACCATCCGATCAAGCTTAGTGGAAGGACATTGTAAACCACAAATATCTCTAAGTCTCAGATTAACCAAACTACCATCAATCATTGATTTGGAGTGGAGATATTGGAGTCGTCATATCATAGTAAAGGAAAGGAGATTATCAACTCTGGCGTTGACCACTCTGGTGGAAAGGAGTCTAGAATAAGAAAATTTACCTGAAGGCCGAAGCTTGAGAGTCACAAACTCTTGTCATCCTTCGTATTAGGAAATTCCTTCAGCCATTGATCTATTCAGAGCACACCAAGAAATATGGTGGTCAAATTCGACGCTTACCACTTCAGTGAAAAGGATTTCGAATTGAACCAGAATTCCAGAAGCCCAAATTCATGAAGAAACGCTAACCGTTTGATCTAAGAACACTTCGGGAAATATCTTGATCGTTGGATCAAGTAAAGTGGAAGGATAGGATAAGCAAGTCCAAAGGCTCGAGATCTCAAATAGCCTAATTCTCAACAACCGTTGGATCGTGTTAAATATTTTTGGGTTAAAGAAGGATAGTTAGATGAAGCCAAATTACTCGAGGTTTATTCTTTGGGGAATCTCACTCTGGGAGAATTGGGAAATGGGAAAAAATGAATAACCCGAAGTCCTGAAGGATGAAATGAATCTAAACCATTGATCTAGAACTGATCACAATCATTAGATCAAGGATTCATATGAACCTACGATCATTAGATCCAGGAGGAGGACACGTGACACATAAGGATATCCACATCAGTAATAGCCCATGTCAACAAGAACACATAGTGCATTCAAATGGTGACAAGTGTCAACGTCTAGTGGGCACTTTAGGTATATGAAAGTCACGAATCTAGGTGACGTGTGGCATCCACTCATCTAGTGCCACGTCAACAGTGATGTTAGTAAGCTACATCACTCCGAGAATAAGTCCTTCAGGGATATCCAATTTCTACTACCAACAAATACCCGAAGCGCCGAAGGCCGAAGTTAATGATGGTTGTTGATCTAAGATCTTCTGGGTTCTCTAAACTATTGATAATGTACAATGGAAGGATAGAGTAAGCATAAATTATGAAGTAACACTAATCGTCGATCTAATTCAGGAGCATTTTCAACCGTTGATCAAGTACAGTGGAATGATAGAGTAAGCATAAATCACGAAGTAACGCTAATCGTTGATATTATTCGGGAGAATTCTCAATTTTTGATCAAGTATAGTGGAAGGATAGAGAAAGCGTAAATCAAAAAGTAACACTAACCGTTGATCTAATTCAGGAGCATTCTCAACCGTTGATCAATCATAGTGGAAGGATAGCGTAAGCATGGGTGTTAACCGATAACAAGCGATCACCACCGCTTTATGAATTATTTGGTAGGTTATCACTCCAGAGGAATTGAACTACTTTAGAGTTCTAGTAAACCAAAGTCCCAAAGTACCAAAGCTCTGAAATAAGATCTAGACTGTTGAAGTTCATGGACACACGTCAACTCAATATTAATAGAGTATACACACTTCGATGAAATTTAGTTCGAGGGAATTGGAATTTTATAAAAAGAACAAACTCTCGAAGTCACGAAGTACTGGAGGAAACGACAACCATCCATCTCACGATTGAATCCCAACCATTAGATAAGGATAATAAAATTGTGAGAAATGTGTCTTTTAAAATAATGATCAGACCATTGATCTGAAATCATGATCAACGATGAGGATTAAAACCGTGAATTGAAGTTTCTCAAGATATATCACTTTGGAGATCACAAGATTTGGTGAAGAGAAGAAAAGTTCCAGAGTGTTGAAGCTCGAAGAACATGGTCCCAACACTGGACATATGGGGGATAAAAAGAAAAAAGGGGAAGAATTCCGAAGCACGAAATAATGGTCTCATGACAAAGGAATAAGGGTGAAATAAGAGACAATGCTTAAATTAATAATCTTGTGGTTTTGCACATATGGTCATATAAAAAACATGGTTTGAAGGAAGTGCCTCCACAAAACTCGATTTCTGCAACATTTGCAGTGACAAGTGTTTATCCAGAACATAATAAAATGAAAAACAAGGGATTTGAAGTCTTTAAATCAAACTATTAATGATAATAATAATAATAGAAATTATTATTATTAATTCAAATGAAGAGGTGTAATGGTTCAAACAAAGGGACATAATGCTTCAAACTCATACCTATTGGGAGACTATATAAACAAAGAAGTATGGTGAACAAAATATGTAGTTGAATTTGTTGAAGTATATATATTTATATATAATGGATTGAATGAAGGTTCAGTCTATTAGGTTGGTTCCTATTTACAAGTTGGTTCTTGTATGAGGATTGGATTCCTCACATCTCAGTTGGATCTGAGATCAACAAGCTGAGACTTGTTATGAGGGTTGGATTCCTCATTTCTCAGTTGGATCTAAGAACTACAAGATGGGTCTTGTAACAAAGAGTTGGGTCTCTCATAGTTGTTTGAATTTGAAGATATTCAAATATTGATCTTATGTATTCATTCAAGTTAAATAAATAAATAAAATATTTATTGTTTTATATATTGGTTGAGAAATTGAAATAAATATATGTTCAATTAATTTATGAAAAGTGGAAAATTGTCCAAAGTTTTGTGACACGGATTCACCCCCCCCCCCGCCTCTTAGTGTCAAGTGTACATTTCAACAGAAAGATACAAATAAAGAAAAAGAATGGAAACCAATGGTTTTTGAAAGAGGTAAGACATTTTCCACATCTAAGGAAAAATCTAATTTCAGTTGGGTAGTTGGCAAGTGAAGGCTGTATATCTATATTTACAGATAAGGCGTGGAAGGTCGCCAAAGGATCATTGGTGATAGAAAAAGGAGAGAAGGTAGGTACATTGTATTTATGTACTGGTAATATTGAATCTTCTATCTCTTTAGATTCTACAGAAGTGGATACAATGCTATGGCATCATAGGCTTGGACACATGAGTGAGAAGGGGATGCAGATACTTCACAAAAGAAATTTGTTGCCAGATATTAAACAAAATGATTTGGATTTCTATGAGCACGATGTTTATGGAAAACATAAGAGAGTTAGATTTCTCAGAGTCGAAAAAGAAAATAAGAGTGAAAGGTTAAAGATTGTGCATACAGATGTATGGGGACTAGCTCAGGTATCATCTGTTGGTGGATCTCATTATTATATTACTTTTATTGATGATGCAACTAGAAAAACTTGGGTTTATTGTATTCGAAAAAAATATGATGTTTTTGATACTTTTAATAAATGGAAAACTTTGGTTGAAAATGAGACAGGAAAAAGGTTGAAGTGTCTCAGATAAGACAATGGAGGTGAATATTGCAGCAAGGATTTTGATGATTATTGTTCATACCATGGGATTCATAGAGAGAAGAAAGTTCCAAGAACACCACAAGAAAATGGTGTGTTAGAAAGGATGAACATGACCATCATGGAGCATGCAAGGAGTATGAGATTGCATGCAGGGTTGCCCTTACAGTTTTGGGCAGATGGTGTAGATATTGTTGTTTACTTGATAAACAAAGGACCTTCAAGTTCTTTGGATAGTGGAATTCCAGAGGAGGCATGGAAAAGTAAAAAGGTAAACTATTCATTTATGAAGACTTTCAGTTGTGAAGCATTTTTCCATATTGATAAAGAAAATAGAACAAAGCTTGAAGAAAAATCCAAGAAGTGTACCTTTATTGGATATAGTGTTAATGATTTTGGTTATCGCTTATGGGATTATAAAAATCACAAAATAATTAGGATTAGAGATGTCATAATCAATGAGAAATTCATGTATAAATATCAATTGCAGGGAAGGAAATAGGAAGAAGAAAACCCAAAATACATAGTGCTTGATGAGATCATTGAAAAATAAATTCCAAAGGTACCAAAAAATAAGAATGTACAACAACAGGAGCAACAGGTACCTCAAACTCCTGCAAGTGTTGTTATAATATCTACCAAGTTAAGTAGACCCCCTGAACAATATCTCCTTCATTGTACTATTTATTGTTGACTGATTCTGGTGAGCCAGAAAGTTATCAAGAGGCAATGCAGGTAGACACTAAAAGGAATTGGGAGAAAGGAATGAAAGAGGAAATGGATTCCTTGGTAAATAACCAAACTTGGGACTTGGTTCAATTTCCTACAAGAAAAAGAGCATTGCAGAATAAATAGGTTTATAGGTTGAAGGAAGAAGATGGAGGCAAAAAACAGTACAAGGCTAGACTTGTTGTAAAGGGGTTTGCATAAAAGAAAGGTATAGATTTTGATGAAATATTTTCTCCTGTTGTTAAAATGACTTCAATCGGGACTATTTTAAGTCTTGTGGCAGTAGAATATTTTCATCTTGAACAATTAGATGTAAAAAAAAAAAATGTCCATGGGGATTTGGATGAAGATATTTATATGCAACAACCACATGGGTATGATGTCAAAGGGAATGAAAATTTGGTATGCAAGTTGAAGAAGATCTTGTATGGCCTAAAGCAAGCTCCAAGGAAGTGGTATTTGAAGTTTGACAGGTTTATGAAAGAACAAGGTTATAGTAGATGTCATTTTGATCACCGTGTTTATTTTAAAAGGCTAGAAAACGGAAGCTATATTATCTTGCTATTGTATGTAGATGGCATGCTTGTTGCAGGGTCTAATATGTAGGATATAAATGTGACAAAAAAGAAATTAGATAATTCATTTGTGATGAAGGATTTGGGTGTTGCAAAGAAAATCATTGGTATGAGAATAACAAGAGACAAGAAAAATCACAAATGGACATTGTCTCAGGGTGAGTACATAGAGAAGGTGTTGGAGAGGTTTAGAATGTAGAATGCAAAACCAATGAGTACACCTTTGGCCATCCATTTCAAATTAACTAAGGAAATGTGTCCCAAGACACAATAGGAGATAGAATACATGCTTATGGTCCCTTATGCATTAATAGTTGGCAGCTTGATGTATGCGATGCTTTGCACAAGACCAAATGCTGCACATGTAATGGGAGTTGTGAGCAGGTATATAAACAATCTAGGTAAAGAAAATTGGGAGGAAGTAAAGTGCATTCTTAGGTATCTGAGGGGTACTTATACTCATGCATTATGTTTTGGAGGTTCAAACATTGTTCTACAAGGATATTTTGATTCAAATATGGAAGGTGATAAAGATAGCAGGAGGAGCACTAGAGGGTATGTTTTTACTATAGGTGGAACAACAATAAGTTGGATTTCAAAACTACAAAAGGTTGTTTCACTTTCATCAATAGAAGCAGAGTATGTTGTTGCTACAAAGGCTAGTAAATAAATGATTTGGTTGCAGAGGTTTATGGAGGATTTGGGAAAGAAGCAGGAGAATAGTAGGTTGTACTGTGAAAATGAGAGTGTCATTCATATTGAAAATAACTCATCATTCCATTCAAATACTAAGCATATATAGCTCAGGTACCATTTCATACGATCTATCTTGGAAGATGGACTTTTTAAATTGGAAAAAATACATACTAGCCAGAATCCTACAAACATGTTAACAAAGGGAGTAACTAGGGAGAAACTGAGTTCTTGCTCAGTTTCAGTTGACCTTCAAGAATGAAGGTGAAGATGAAAAATTTGTTAGGTCCAAGGTGGAGTATAGTCTAGCAGGTATAACAACAGTGGAGTTGTTGTGATCAGTCTCCAAGTGGGATATTGTTGGTTGTGGAGCCTGATTATCTTCCTAATTTAGATATTTGTTTCAACCATGATTGGATCTCATTCCCTAATGGGGGGGTGTGGGGGAGATTTACCCCCCAAAATTGTCGCCAGTGGGGTCCAGAGGGGGGCAAAAAAATAATTTGTAGGCCCCCCTGGTGGGGATTCAGGGGCAACGCCCCCAAAGCAAAATATTGGGAAAAATTGCCTTGTAAAATATTGTAATTTTATAGTCAATCTAGACCGTTCATTATAAGGTTGCAGATTTGACGGTAGAAGTTATTTTTAGGTATTTTTTCCCTAGAAGGAAACCGTCTTTTATGAGGGAATTGTATTGCGGTTGTGTAAGTGCATGATTATTGTATTCTAAGAGGGGGTACTGTGAGAGAAATGAGAGAAAGTTACAATGATTGAGTTGTAGGTTATATCCCTTCCTTTGCTAGATAATAATAAAGGAAGGACCTGGAAATTTCTCTGGTGGATGTAGCCCACACTAGGTGAAACATGTATATATGTGTCTTTATTGTATTGTGTATCTTTTGTGTTTTATTTCCTCATTTGTTTTATTGTATTTCTCTGCGATCCTGTTTTTCTAATAACCAATGTGTTTTGTTTATACATATGCACCAATACGTCTTTAAATGATAAAGTGCACCAGTGGGGGAAAGAGAGAGAGGGAAGGGGACACAATGAGTGAGAGAGTGAGGGGGATACAAAGTGAGGAGGAGAGAGGGGTAGATGCAAGAGGGAGAGGGGGGTATAGGAAGAGAAGAGAAGGGAAGGAGGAAGAGAGTAAGATAGGGAATGAGGATCCAATTCACATTATCTATGTTCAAGGAGGATATTTTTATGGATCGAGTAACTATTTTAGATTCTGTAAAGCTAGATTGAGATTTCTTGTATAGTTGGGCAGAAAAAAACAATAATATTGTAGAAAAAAGAAATGATTTATTAAGTGT
Organism: Picea engelmannii; assembly: GCA_009831015.1. Classification (NCBI taxonomy): domain Eukaryota; kingdom Viridiplantae; phylum Streptophyta; class Pinopsida; order Pinales; family Pinaceae; genus Picea; species Picea engelmannii. The sequence goes on from ML781998.1 coordinate 553,862, forward strand.
GTTTTCAAGTTATAAAGTTATTCAAAGTTATTTTTTAAGTTAGATTGTTCTATTCTACCCAAGATGAATATTTTGGCTCAAATGCAAGAAAAAAAGAATTGTAGTGTCAAATGGATAATTCTTCATATTCTAGTGTCACCTCATTCTATATCTTTGGAAATCCTTCAAGTTCTCTCACACCGATTGCAGTACGTCTAGATTTTATCGATAATTCATTTATCTCATTGAATTTATGTTATGTATACATGTGTAGTTTAATAATTGTTCATTGAATTTTGTAGGATCAAGATTCAAAATTGAGTTTAGATGCTCAAGATATTCTCGTGGTCCCAAAATTATGCAAGATCTTATCAGGAGAAAGATACAACAATAATATGTTTTATGAAAATGGACAACTTATTTACCCTACCAATCCTAACATGCCATCTTCCAGCAACCAGTCTGGGTCAACGATATTACATTGTGAATTTGATCTCTTTTATGTAGATACGGCATAAGAAAAAGATGATTGAGTAATTGTATTTTTGGATTTTCCATGGAACTAATGCAAATGTATTGCTTAATTTGACATTTGTTTTTTAAAAGTGTTGGTTTCATGTTTATTATTGGGAAAAAAATTCTATGCTTCTAATAAGTGTTTGGTATAATGTTTGAACATATTAAAAGAATTGTGTTACTAATATTATCAATGTAATGTTCAATATTTTTACAATCAATATTCTGATGATGAGTCACCATCTACTGTTTCATCCCACTACGATGTCAAGTCACGAGCTTGCTTCTAAATGAAAAAGAGCTCAAAGAGGAAGCATACCAAGAATGGTTGAAACAATCACCTATTCAATTCCCACTAAGTCCTGAGTCACCAATTCAAAACCTCGACAATAACACTAGTTCTTCACATGTTGGGGATGAATGCAATGATATAGAGGTTTTTATGGATGATTTATTGCAGGATACCCAGACCATGGAGGGAATGTTGTTAGATGCATTCTAGAAAAATGAACTAGGGCATGATGTTGATGTCATAGATACCTTCTAAAAAATCATACAATCTGCTTCCACCACACCTCTATTTGGTCCAGTACAAGAGTCAACAAGTTCTACCCAACTAGGGACAACAATGTTACTATACAACTTGAAATCAATGTATGGTATGTCAAACGTGTGTTTCTCGGTAATTTTCAGGTAACTAACCATTAACTCCCCTAAATTTTTAAGGAATCTTGTCACACAATGAAGGAAGAAAAGGGTTGATCTTATTCATGCTTAATTTTAATGTAAATTTTTATTACCCACCAATTGCAGGTTATTAAAAGATAAGGTACTTTCGAGTGATAATCGCTTTCTCGATAGTTGCGCAAAGGAAAAAAAAATGTTGAAAGTGTTGGGTGTTGAGTACATATCATACCATGCATGTTTGAATGATTGTATTCTATACAAAAATGAATATGCATAGAAAGACATATGTCAAAAATGTGGGCATAATAGGTAACATAAATAAAAAAATAAGGGTAAGGCACATGGTACTCCTCATAATATATTGAGGCACATGCCTATAATTCCAAATATTCAAAGGCTCTTTCATTACAAACAATTAGCCATGTTGCAGGGGTGTCATGCCTCACATGGAAGTGAGCCAGGAGTTATGCGAATCCGAACAAATTCAATAACCATGAAGCATATAATAGATACATGCTTCGATAAATTCAAGGATGAAGTACGAAGCCTCCGATTGAGCATAGCTATGTATGGAGTTAACCTGTATTCCCTTCAAAACACCAACTATTCTTTTTTTTCCATTGGTAGTGATGAATAACAATATCTCCTCATGGTTTTCTATGAAGAATGAACATCTTATGTTGGCTCTTATAGTCTTGAGTAGAAGACAAGTGAACAGAATGGATTTCTACCTCCAACCATTAATTGATGAATTTAAGAAATTATGGGAAGCGATACAAGTATATGATGTATCAAGAACCATCCCAATGGAGAGGTATTTTAAGTTGTATGGCATATGTCCATACACCATGCATGATTATCTGGGACTAGGATTTTGCTCCAGTAACCATGTTCATCGATTTGTTTATATCTGTAATTTTATTTGGCATACTTCATTTGGTGCAACTATATTTTTACACAACATGCTATGTTTATTTTAACATTGCAGGTATTGTAACAAAAGGGTATCATGGATGTAAATGTTGTGGACCTTCTTTAAAGGCTAGGTGGTCCAATGACCTATGAAATCTGGTGTACGACTATTCGAGGGTATTCCTCCTAGAAGACCACCCTTACATAAGAGTTGCATCTGCTTTCAATGGTAAACCAAAGAGAACCTCGAGACTTGAAATAATGAAACTAGAATATTGGAATAAGACATGTGACATAGAGAAAGAGAAGGAAATGGAAGAATTATTTTATCCAAATGGAGAACCTATGTTCGATGATCCTGAATTTTTTGACACCTATTTTGAGAAAATTTACATTGGGATGAAAAATAAATATGTATTTTATGAGCTTCCATAATGGGGGAATCTTAATATTTCCCACTTACTATATCCCATGCATATATTCTAAAATGTTTCATATTCTTTATGGATGCACATATCATTAAATAAAAGCGACACATTATCTGTCAGGAGGGATCTTATTGCTTTGAATACTAAAAAGATACATTGGCCAAGAAACAAAACTAGAGGACAGGTTGATCCATCTTGGTCTTTTAAAGAAGGTGTTGTCCCATGGATATTTTAAAAAGAAGATATTTCTATGGAGAAGGATGTTATATTGGGTGTGAAGGCACCTTCTTTATATGTGTCGACTCTACAACGTTGCTTCACTGTAAATGATAATTTTTTTGTGTTGAAATCACATGACCATATGAACCTTCTACGGGTATGTATGTTGAATACATTATTCTTCTTCTATACTGACGTCAGTAAAAATATGCTATGCACTCACATTTTTATGGAAATTAATGATGTGCATGTCTATTTTATAGTACCATTATCCTTTGCTCATGTGTGGTTGTGTGAACCGTGACTTCCCCCAGGACCCATGATATGCCATATTGAAATTATTTTCATTTGTACGTTGGATCACATCAAGGGGGTTTTATATGGCTAGCATTCCATGGTGGCATCGAGAGATAGTTGAGATAGTTTGTATGTTTGAGAAGGAACTACCCATGAGTTTTATGGACTTGCAATTCCATCTTCTACTTCACCTACCTGATTAGGTTAAATTAGTTGGGGTGCTCTCATGTTGTTGGATGTTATTCTTAGAGAGGTACATGAAAAACTTGAAGGGGTTTGTTTGAAAAAGGGAAAAACCAGAGGGCTCTATGGTAGAGGGGTACATAGTATATGAGTTGTTCTATTATTCCAGTGAGTACATTAAGCAACTTGACGACATAGAAGGGGTATTCATTTGGGATGATCGTCAAGATGAGGACAAAGGGGAAGGGGAGATACTCCAAAGGAACAAAAAAATATTCTTGATAGAGAGTAAGTCAGTTATATTTTGTCAATTTAGTACAGAGAAATTATTTACATTAAAGTTGATAATATATATTTCATCCTATGATATTTGTTTTGAATTCTTTTATACATCAACAAATTTAGAAATTTTGATGTCATCAATAGATTTGTTCTTTAAGTTGATAATATATATTTGATCTCATGCTATTCGTTTTGAATTTTTGTATACATTAGTGAATTTTGAAATGGATGCCATCAATAAATTCATTCTTTACAACGTGGAGGAAACACAACCATGGGCCGCATTGTATGAAGAGAAAATAAGGAAATGAGACAGTGAAAGGAAAGAATTCATATGGTTGAATGGTAGAAGCATGCTTTATCCTGATCATTTAAAAGAAAATATTTCAAAAGCATATCCCAACAGTTGGGTGGTTGACCATATACAAGAGAAATATGAGGTCTAGGGTCGTAACCCACATGGAGAAGATCTAGAAGCACTAAACATAGGGATCGAGTGAAACAACACTGTAATAACCTCTCTGAGTACCATGTTCTATTTATGATGTTGCACATTTGAATTGTAACACGTATTATGTTTTTATTAATGCTTTAGTTTTTATACATATGACACCATCCTTTGTTCGCATTTTTACAGGTGCATTTCTTCCCATCTATGTGGGCATATGGACATTATTTTTGTACTAAGTATGTTGATGAAGGCCACATCACACAATATTGTGAAGTGGAGGTCGAGTTCGGCGAATCTACTCATGCTATCCACCATGATGAAAATCTGATAGAGGGGAAGTTAGGTTACATTGGAAAGATACAAGAGATCATGCAAGTGGAATTCTCATCGTTTCAATGTGAACTTATTTTTGGTTGCAAGTGGTGGGATACATTCGACCAAATAAATGTAAAGTAATATCATGGTAGTGGGATAATATGTATTAACTCTAAAAAAATGCAGGTTGAAAGTAAGGAGCATTATGTTTTCCCAAAACATTGCAACCAACTGTTTTTTTACCCATATGTGTTGGATGGGGATTGGTGGTTCGTACTGAGACATGATCTAAGATCTAAACATATTTTTTAGAACAACAATGTTACAATGCTAAATGGGGAAGATAATCAAGGTGATGGCAATGAACATTGATTTAATGTAAATGATTTCTTTGGACATTTATGTTGTGGATGTGTCATTTTATTATGGGTATCTATAATGGACAATTATGTTTTTTTTTCCGTTCATTTTATAATTATGTTGGATGTGAAAATTTAACAACTATTTACAACCACCATTTTGAAAATACATTAAATAGACGTATAAGCATAAGATTTGGTTTTGATATATTTTCATTATCATATTTATTTTTTATTATAGCAAATTTATGTTGTATTGTATTAAAATATGTTTATGTTAACCTTTGAATTACTAAGCATTAATTGAGATATCACAAAGTTGGTGGCATACAATAGTAAAGATTTATTTTAAATTATATTTTATTTAACAAAAAATGAATATATTAAAAAATATTTAAACTTGAAAATTTTTATTGTTAGAGAAAATCAAAATTCAAAAAAAAAATACTTACTTTGATGGAACTTCTAAAGACAATTCCAACAAAATAACTTTGTGCAACATCTACAGTACTTGTGGTGTACTTGACATTACCAACTTTGATGACATTCCCCACCTTAACTAGTGAAACTATCATAGCCTTCACTTATTCCACTCTATCTTTTAGTTTTATAATCATATAAACTTATATTAATAATTCTTTTTGCATTCTCCTTGAAATAAGTGTCAATATAGGAAGGATATGAAAACTCTAAAAGAGTCTTTTTCTAGAGCCTAGTCAGAATTAAGAAAAAATTTAATGATCCACACTTATCTAAAAGTAGAATCCTTTGTCAATTTTACTAATTCTTAAAATACTAATTATAAATGTTGGGTGATATTATTTTTTAATAAAATATTCATAAAGTTTGTATTAGAGTAAAACATTGTTAAACCATTTCATCGAAAGTGTATAGATCACAATGTATTATTTTTCTCTATTTTTATTATTATAAATTTAATTGAATAAATTTCATATACAATAATAGTTGGATAATATAAATTAATAAAATCTTTGGAAAACAAATATTAATAAAATATAATAATTGTGATTTTAGCAATCAATTATATTACAACTTTGTCTTGTAATCTTTGATAATAAAAACTAAAAAAATAGCATTATTATTACATCATCAACATTATTATTAGTGAAAATTTATGTAATTATAATTTTCCCTCTTACAACCGAATCTCCAAATCAATTATTGCTAAACACTCTCATAACTCTAATCACCTCATCTACTTCAACCAAACTAAAATTCTAGCCTCCACCCCTCATTAATCCTCCTGCCTCATTCGATAATCCCTTGAATTTGAAAAACATCCTAATAATTTTAACCGGGAAGATGGTTAGAAGCTACGCCAATCCTGGAATCCCACCACTCATCACCTAGACCATTAGGAATCCTCCTTTCAGATCTTGGTCCATCTCTTCCTTCCACCTCTCCTCCTTCTCCGGTCCCGAATTCTGGCTCTTCACCTCTCTGTTCAATCTCTCTACCTCCTTTGATTTCTTGACCTAATTCAATTTCTCGCTCTAATTTATTCACCCCCCTATAATTTTAATCTTATGTTTTTAAATTCCCCTCCCTAATATAATTATCATTCGAACCAGTCTTCCCCTCTTTACATTTGTTAACTCAATGAATTTCTCCCACAATTGTATTTAACTCAATGAATCTCTCCAATGATTCTATTTTTCCCTTCTTATTTTCTCATTTTAATTCTTGTAAACCCTTTAATTGATTTAGTTTTATTATCTAAATTTTTTTCTCATATCATTCCCTAATATAATTATCACTCTAACCACTTTCCCCCTTGCATTTACTTAACCCAATGTTTCTAAAAAAAAAATCTCCTGCATTATTATCTTTACTCATCCAATAAATTTCTTCTCACTTTAACTTATGCAAGGCCTTTACATTATTTAATTTTACTTTCTCAAAACCTCATAACTTCCCCTTGATTCTTCCCTTTTTTTCATTTATTTAACTCAATGGATTTATCCCAAGATTTTATATATCTGATTTTCATTTGTTCACTTTAATTCATGCAAACCCTTATTTGATTTTATTTTTAATTTTAAATATGTTATCCCTTCCTAATCTAATTATCTTCCTTACTGCTTTCCCCACTTTAAATTTATTCAACCCAACATTTTTTTCAAAAATCCTTCCCTTAGTCTCATTATTATTATTTATACTTAATTCCACCATCTATTTCTTTATACTTTCTCTTCGCAATTAATTAATATTTTTCCTCAATGGCTATTTCCCATTATTCAATTTACCTTTTCTCTTTCCCTCAATGGTCACTTACTCTCCTAATTTATAAATAAGAAACACAACACTCTCTTCTACTATAAAATATTTATTTCCCTGATGATGGGAGGAGTGTCCACTCGAAACGTTGGACACTTTGAAACCTCTAACACAATTTACATCCAAAAACATTCTCCAACACAATTATAATGTTATTATTATAATATATGAAAAATACATAAATATTCAAATCACATTCATTTCACTCATCATATTTAAGTATTTTCATTTTTAAACATGTTTAATCAATGTATTGTATCTTGTTGGACAACAAACAAGTCACCTTGAACAACAATTAAACATTAAATGACATTAATGGTTATAACTTTTTGCAATCACAATCCAAATTAAACGCTTTCATAAAAATAAAGTTAAACATTATACATAAACTATAAATTTAAATGAGTGATACATATCAAATTTAACTTAAAAACGTAGAAATCATTAACGATGCTCATCATCAACATACTCATATTACATTTTATAAATAAAAAAACAATAAAAACCACAACATTATATGAAATCCATAATGTACATGAGAGATATACATATGAATATACATGTCAAACATACATCTCAATAGAATCTGCAATAAACATGTCATATATAGATCTCCATTCAAATATAAAACAATCCGTATAAATTTCAGTCAGTACCACTACCATCTAGGTTCACCACTAGATCCAGTTGCATCAGTGTCTCTACTACTAGAGGTAGAGCCTCTATCAAGAAAAAATATCTCAGAAACAAATGTCAGCATAAGTGCACTATCAAGTGTCTCAATATCAATATCATGAAGATGTGCATCAACAATACCCGATGTGATCATAGTGTCCAAAGCATCAAAAGATTGTGACACATGTGGAGGAAGAGGAGGAGGAAGGGAAGGATCAGACATGGATACAGGTTCAAACACATATGGATGGGAAACAAGAGGAGGATGAGGAGGACTAGACATGGATTCATGTTTAGACACATGTGGAGGGAAAGTAAGAGGAGGAGGAGGAGGAGGAGGATCAGACGTGGATGGAGGATCAATAGATGTTGCAGCTGACTTGTGTGGAGGAGGAGGAGGATCAGACGTGGATGGAGGATCAATAGATGTTGTAGCTGACTCGTGTGGAGGAGGAGGAGGACCATGTGGTGGAGAAGAGGATGTGGATATCTCTATTGATGAGCTAGATGTAGTGGGATCATGAGAACCATCCCTCAACGTATTGATGAGGATGACGACACCAAAAATATGATGCATCAACATCTCAACATCGTCATATCATGAGGAAAATTCCTCCATGTAGTAGAGAGAATCTCTACTTATAATATGTCTCTAGGGGTATAGGTACCACACCATGACTAGTCCTGACATGACATAGTTCATCCACCACCTCTATCCAGACTCTCGTATCCATCATGCGTGGCATGTGGGGTTTATGTACTACTGAAGGCTTCTCCTCTACCTCCCCCATCATCTCATCCTCATGTTGGGGAGGCACATCCCTAACATATGTGTCAATATATGAAAAATAATATATAATAATTATAAGATAACTGAAACAAAATGTTACAATAAATTACATGTGCATTAAATAAGACATAGAAATATGCAGATAGATTGTTCAAAACATAACAATAATATTACCTCTCTCATAAGGTGGCTCCTCTAATGTAAGTCAGATGTTTGGACATCCTCTCCAATATATCCTCGCATATGGGTACTCTGCAATATCAAGAACATTATGGTCCTCTCTAGACAATAAATAAAATACCACCCTTCCCACTAGAGTAATGAGAAAATTAGACTAGCCCCCTTGGGCATCAACTGCCCCCACATGCACATACGCGCATAAAAAATAGGCCTAGAAGGAAAGTGGGGTACTGCTGGCAAGTGGCATTAAACAATAATGTATACAACTTAGACATGAATGGGAAGAATCTCATCCCAGACAAAACAAAGTGACAATGATCTAATGCATGATAAAATTGTCTCAAAAAAACATCCACCTACCTAATCAATTAGGGATCCTGCAATAAAATTTCTACATAATACAACACAGAAAAATAGATGTGCTACCCATCATATCTATACTGTGATAGTGATGAGAGCATATGATATAGGAACCTAATGTCCTCTCTCTAAAATGCACCTATCCACTGTCGAACACCACAAACCTGGAACTCTGAAGATGAAAGAATATCTGAATTGACATATCTCTACACATCTACACATATGCTAGTTGGGTCTCTCTTGCAACATCGAGTGGTAGCGCAAGGAAATGGGGAAACTACACCCCCCTCCTAGACAACCCAGTGATAAAATAGACATCCTCCTCATGGGATGATACCATAGATCATGACTAACCCTGAACCCTTGTCTCGCATGATCCCAATGACGGACTCAATTGATGCAACAATGTAGAGTTCCCCCTAAGGGATGTACCCTCCTGATAAAACTTTGGGAGGCTAATATCCATCAAAAGGTCATGTGTATGTAGTGAAAGAGGGAGACGATACATCTCCCTATCCCTCTCTCTAGCCTCCTACTCACACACAAATTCGTACATCTCGACCTACCGTCACCCTGCCTCCTCCTGTCATTGTCTTTGATTCACATACAAATATTGTTAGGAACATATATAAAGATAAAATAAATTAAAATTATAAAACAAATACATATATATAAATAATGTGTATTTAAAAAAATCCAAAATTAAATTTTTTTGGCAAAAAAATATTTAAAATCAGCCTATGCATCACAAACATATCATACACCCCATGGTCGGTGAATTATATCAAAACAAAAAAACAACTAAGTGGTGCATTCCATAGGATGATCTACACCGAATGATCTCGTTAACAAAGACACACTGCAACGCTGAAATTCATAGCGCACAAATCCAAGGTGCCCTTTATTAAATTGAAAGCACGATGCTCCATGTCTACCTGAGCACCGACATGCTATCTACCGGTCACGTTGTCTTTATAAAACTGGTCTATTTGTTGGATTGATGGGCACCACTAAGATAAACTTCATTATTGCAGCTGAACCGATGTGACATGTTACTATTAATGCATCGGTACCACCGTGATAGTGGAGCACTGGAGTTTTGTACCATGGTGCTTTGTAAAGGATAGATCACCAAGAACGAGTCGTCCAATGAGATGTCCCACTATGAAAATTTGGGAAATATATATCCTGATGATTTTATGTATACAGTACTGGTGCATTGGATTACAAATGGTTGCACTGCTGCATTCAATTTTATAAATCATTATGTTAGCGGTGTCGTAAGTTATGTGAAGTGTATCATTGCTTATTGTTCAATGAAACCTATTAGTGACATAACCTCCCTAACCCCTCACATAGGTAGAATAATATATTTTCCATGTAATAAAGGCCAATATTAATAAGGCCTAGTAATAAGGAAGAATAAATTAAATGTAAGAATACCTAATAGAAGCTTTCGCTTCTAGAAGATCTTCCTCTAGATTTTTCTTTTGGTAGATAGATTTAGTATAAATAGGAGTCGATGGTATGGTAAGTTTTTTCTTGGATATTATTGTAATAGAGATATTCTCTGTTGGAGGTTTCTCCTCGAAGAGGCAAGTGAACATTGCTATCATCTGGCTTTATTCTAGTATTGTTATGGATATATCATTGTTGTTCTGCCAATTGCTTGCAAACTATATTTGTTATGCATATTATATTACATATTACAAAATTCCTACACATTTCTTCCTATTAATCATTTGGACATTTATGTTAGGGACCTAACCTACCTAACCCCTCACGTGGGTAGAATAATAAATTTCCATGTAATAGAGGTCAATATTAATAATAATAATAGTAATCTATTTTTAAGGTCATGACCAAGCAAGACACCAAATTGGTGTATGAGACCTCCTCTGCCCAGTGATTTTACTAGAAAAGTCTACGAAGGTATACATACCCTACCCCCCTCTGGATTTGAACTTGTGACCTCTTAGGAGGAAACACATGTTCTTAACCATTAGGCCCAATAAGGCCTAGAAATAAGGAGGAATAAGTAAATTGTAAGAATACCTAATAGAAGCTTCCGCTTCTAGAAGGATCTTCCTCTAGATTGTTCTTTTGGATAGATAGATTTAGTATAAATAAGGGTAGAGGGTATGATAATTTTTTTCTTGGATATTATTGTAATATAGCTCTACTCTGTTTGAGGTTGTCCCCTCAAAGAGGCAAGTGAACATTTCTATCATTAATCAAGGTGCTCTTACTGGTATTATTATGGTATTGTTCTTGTTATATCATTGTTGTTATGTCGTTTCTAGCTAAAATATTTCTATTCTGCATACTATTCTATATCTGAAATACCACAAGTGGTATCAGAGAACTTTCCTCGATAGAAAATTGTGGGTTAATTTTTTTCAGGGTAGAGACATATTCCGACAACTTAAAGCTACAAAGATCTGCCATTACACACAAAAACCCGCGGTCGGGGAGTAATACACACATTAAATACAATAGGTACTCAAACACACATATGTTGGTACCCCTTTGAGTGGTAGTGCTTCAGACAACACCTGTATATGGATCGTCCTAGATCTCTTGAAGCCCTCCATAGATAAACCGATTGGCCACCTGACTACTATAGTTCCACTGAGAACATCACTCAAGAAGATACTCTCTAGTACCTAGGTAGTCGAGTAGTACGGCTAAGGGAATGGTCTAGCCTCCTAAGTTGGTTCCCTGAGATATTGGGTCGAGTACTACTATTTCACCCCACACGTATATCCGAGATATATAGCACATGGAAAACCCTTGTCTGTAGAAACCCTAAATACCCTAACCCTTGGGATGAAAACAAAAACAGAACAGACAAGATCTATTGATGTGCAACTATGACTTCTACATTATGGTTTTGAAATTACTACACATTTCTTCATGTTAAGCATTTGGGAATTTATTCATTGCAATATTATTTAGGTCGGAGTATAACTCCGTAGGAGTAAAAAAAACAAGGGGTATAGTGGTCTCTCCGAAAAAATTATTTGGGACCTATCCCATTAGATTCCCCTTTTCTCCCTGATCACACTCTTACCTTTCATTTTAATTTTAATTTTTTTTAGTGGAGCCTAACCCTTCTCAACTTCCCTATTTTTCCACCTATTCCATTATATTTCCCTTCTTTCTCTGATTTTCGTGGTACCTATCACTTATAAGTCCTTTTTGTGGTCCCACCAACCCATTTTTCTTTTCCCGCACTTCCCCTCTCCAAATGGCCACCACTCGCAACCAAGACCTGCAAGCTTCCATCAATCACGTGACATATTAGATTGGCTCTACCAATTCCCACCTTGCACAATTCGAGGTCCAAGTAGAGCAAAAATTTGACACCATGGAAGCCAACTTTATGAACCAATTTAACACCCTCCAGTCTGTTGTCAACCAGTTGTTGAACCACCCTTCAGGTCCTTCCTCCTCGAACCAACCCGATGTTGTTGATTCCTCTCATTCTCTTCATTTTCAATCGAACTCCTTTTAGCATGATCCATGACCCCCATCTTCCCCGCGTCGAGGTCAATAAATTTGATGGCTCTGATCCTACAGGTTGGGTCACTCAAATCGAGCATTATTTTTCTCTGCATGGTATTACTGATGAGTTGCCAAACTTCATTATATTTTCCTCTATCTAGATCCTGAACGATGGAAATGGTGGCAATGGTGTAAAAATTCACGTCAGTGGTATATTTCCTAAACCCATTTTGTTGTAGATCTCTATGACCGCGTTGACACTAATACTCAATATCTCAGTTGTTTGACCAAGTTGAAACAGTCAGACACAATGGAAGACTTTATAACTTCTTTTGAGAATTTTTCCTTTCGGACCGAGGGTATGTTAGATTATTTCTTCCTTTAATTCTTTATCAGTGGCCTAAAGGATGAAATTCGATCCCAGGTTCTCATGGCCCACCCTCAGACTTGGTTGGAAGCTATTATACGTGCTAATGAGGCCCAACAAGTTATTTTTTCCCAGAACAAAAAATCATCTTTTGTTCCTCACCCTCGACCCACTGATCCTAACACCCTTGTCACTCCCCTCAAGGTTCATAAATTAACTAGGTCTAAAATGGTTGAATGCCAACTGAAGGACTTTCTTATAATTGTGATGAAAAATATTTTCCAACGCACAAGTGTAGGGAACAAAAACTTTTTATGGCCATTTCCAAATATGTTCTCGATGAAGATGTGACAGTTCCACTTGTTGAAGAGCCCTCCCTTCCCAATGCTACCCAAGAGCCTGTTGAGCCACCTGAAGTTGAACCTCTCATTTCCTTGCATGCCCTCACTAGATTATCTACTCCACAAATCCTCAAGATCATTGGCTATATTAAGAATAGGAAGGTCATAATCCTTGTTGACAATGGTAGCACCCACAATTTTATTCATCATCGCATTTCCCAGGAAACCAATTTCTATATTTGTGTTGTCAATAATTTTCAAATCATTATATCCAGTGGTGGGTCCATGAAATGTGGTGGCATTGTGAAGATGTATGTCTTCAAATTGGACATTACCACCTGAAATCTCATATGTTTTCCATTGAAATGGGCGGTTGTGACATTGTGTTAGGTGTTGAATGGTTACGCACTTTGGGTCCCATTCTTATGGATTTTAAGGAATTAACCGTGCAATTCCAACAGGAGGGACAAAGGTCTCACAATTGGTTCTCTTGATATCATCAATTCCCATCGCATGGAAAATATCCTCAAGAAATGCCACTCTGGTATTATTTCTCAACTCCATTATATCCACGCGGTTGACACACCCTGTGTGCATCATGACTTCCAAGCTATTCTATCCAAAAACCAAGATTTTTTTTCCACTCCTCATGGAATTATGACTTCTCATGGTGTTCATGATCATTACATACCCCTTGTTCCTAGAATTCTTCCTCCCAATATTCGCCCTTATCATCATCTTTTTTCCCAAAAAAATGAAATTGAGAAAAATTATAGTGCAGGAATTGCTACAAGTGGGTGTTATCCGCCCTAGTGCCAACCCTTATTCTTTTCCTATGGTCATGGTACTTAATAAATAAGGTACTTGGAACATGTGTCCTGACTTTCATTCCCTCAATAAACTCACCATCAAGGACAAGTTTCCCATTCATGTCATTGATGATATCTTGGATGAGATGAGTGGTGCTTAGTATTTCACTAAAATTGATCTGTGTTTTGGATACCACTAGATACGTATGCAAGACACTGACATCCAAAGAATGCCTTTTGAACTCATGAGGGTCACTATGAGTTCTTGGTCATGCCCTTTGGCCTATGTAATCCCCCCTCCACCTTCCAAAGCCTCATGAATAATTTCTTTCATCCTTTTCTTCGTCATTTTGTCTTAGTTTTCTTTGATGATATTCTTATCTATAGTAAAACTTGGCAATCCCATATTTCCCATGTGGAGAAAGTTCTTCATCTACTCTCTCAGCATCAACTTTTCCTCAAACCCTCTAAATGTGCCTTTCGTGCCTCAGAAGTCGAGTACTTGGTTCATATTGTTGGCAAGGCTGGTGTCTAGGTGGATCCTAAGAAGATTGAAGCAATGCAGGATTGGCCCTGCCCCAAGACTATCAAAAGCTTGTGTGGTTTTCTGGGCTTAATAGGCTATTATCGCAATTTTGTTCATAATTATGGAAATATTTTGGCACCTCTCACTACTCTACTTTAAAAGAATTATTTCACTTGGACTCCCGCAATCGATCTATCCTTTCAAGCATTGAAGGCGACTATCTGCACTACTCCGGTCTTGGCCCTTCCTGATTTCGAAAAGACCTTTGTCCTCGAATGTGATGTCTCCATGAGGGGAATTGGAGCAGTCCTTATGCAATAGGGAAGACCTTTGGCCTTTACCAACAAACAATTGTCAGAACGCCATTTGGGCCAATCAATATATGAAAAGGAAATGTTGGCTATCTTTCATGTAGTGGATATCCGACGCCCTTATCTCTTAGGGAAATGCTTCCAAATTAAGACCGATCATCAAATCCTCAAGTGTTTTATGGAGCAACGATATTCCTCTGCAGAGAAACAAAAATGGGTAACTAAGCTCTTTGGATATGATTATGATATCATTTACAAGAAAGGAAAATAAAATGTGGTTTTTGATGCTCTTTCTCAAATATATGAAGATGAAGGGTCCATGTTCTCCCTATCCTTTATTGTACTAGATTGGCTCCAAGATGTTCGCTAGGAATGGCTACAAGATCCTAAAATTTCACATCTAATCCAACAATTGCAAGACAATTATCCAGTTTCCCCAAGGTACTCTTGACACAATGATGGGCTTCGCTACAAAGGTTGTTTGTATTTAAGTAAATAGTCACAACTTAAATACATAGTGCTTTCTGAGCTTCATGCTACTCCCACAGTTGGGCACTCAGGGTTTACCAAAACCTATGAAAGTTTCAAACGTTATTTTTTTATGGTATTGTATGAAAAAGGTTGTTCACTCTTTTGTGGCATAATGTGATGTTTGTCAATGTAACAAGGGAGAAACAATCAAATCCCCTGGCATAATCAAACCGCTTCCGATTCCACCCACTATTTGGAGGGACATCTCTATGGATTTCATTATGGGATTACCTAAATCAGGCAATAAGTCAGTCATCATGGTGGTAGTTGATTGTCTTTATAAGTATGCTCATTTATGTGTTATTCAACATCCATTTACTGCATCCATTGTGGCTCAACCTTTCATGGATCGTATCTTCAAGATTCATGGCATGCCTCATTCTATTGTTTCTGATCGGGACCCCACTTTCACTAGAAATTTTTGGCAATAAATGTTCAGGCTACAGGGCACACAATTGCATCTCAGCACCGCCTATCATCCCCAGACTAATGGTCAAAGTGAATTTGTCAACAAGTTTTTGGATACTTATTTGAGGTGTTTTTCCTTTGAAAGTAAAACTCAATGGGCTCAATGGTTACCATTAGCTGAATGGTGGTACAACATTTCTTACCATAAAATTACTCACATGACTCCTTTTGAAGTAATATATGGAAAAAAACCACCTTCTATTCTCTCCTACATGCCAGGTGTCTCGAAGGTTCAGGAGGCTGACCAAACACTTACAGTTTGAGAAGTGATTTTCCATACCCTCAAAGAGAATTTGGTCATGGCTCATAATCACATGAAGAAACAAGTTGATCAAGGTTGCTTATAACATCAATTTTTTGAAGGAGAGCAAGTATTTCTTCGACTGCAACCTTATAAACGAACTTCACTCAAGGCCGAACATTGTCAAAAACTGGCGCCCAAATTTTATGGTCCTTATATAGTTCTCGAGCGCTTGGGACAGGTGGCCTTTCAATTAGCTTTTCCTAGTTCTTCTAAGCTCCATCCTATTTTTCATGTCTCATGCTTAAAGAAGGTGATTAGAACTAAGTACCAAACTCAAACCAGCCTTCCCGAGTTGCATGAAGAAGGATCCATCTGGTCGCAACCACAAGCTGTTTTGGACCAACGTGAGTGTTTTATTCATCAGCGCACCATCCAAGAAGTGTTAGTCCAGTGGAAATATACAAATCCTGCAGATTCCACCTCGGATCCAACTACCATTCTATATTTCCATGTAATAAAGGTCAATATTAATAAGTCCTAGCAATAATGACAAATAAGTCAATTGTAAGAAGAACTAATAGAAGATTCCACTTCTAGAAGGATCTTCCTGTAGATTGTTCTTTTGGATAGATAGATTTAGTATAAATAAGAGTAGAGTATGATAATTTTTGTCTTGGATATTATTATAATAGAGCTCCACTCTGCTAGAGGCTTCCCCCTCGAAGAGGTAAGTGAAAATTTCCATCATTAATCAAGGTGTTCTTTCTGTTATTATTCTGGTATTTCTTTTGTTATATCATTGTTGGTCTGCCATTTCTAGCAAAAATATTTATGTTCTGCATACTATTCTATATCTGGAATACTACAATTTTGTCATTGCATTATTATTCAGATCATAATATAACTCCGTAGGAGTAAAAACAAAAGGAGTATGGATCCTGTTGACACCATTATTTGAGACCTATCCCATTGGATTCCTCTCTTCTCCCTAATCACATTCATACCTATCATTTTTCAACATTTTTTTTTCATGGACCCGACCCTTTCCCAACACCCTTATTGGGCACATATCCCATTGAATTCCTCTCTTTGCATTGATCATAGTGGTACCAATTACCAATAACCCATTTCTGTGTGGTCCCAATTTTTCCCGTGTCCCATTCTCATGGCCCACACTCGCAGCCAAGATTGGGAACAACATATCACTGCCTTGGAAAAATCCCATGACCAAACTCAAATTGATGTCTCTTCTATTATGTCCAGTATTGTTAACCTCAAATCCCATCTTTCTCTACTCGAATTACTTCTCGCATCCACCACTCAATTGACCACCACCTGTCAGCAATTCTAGGACACGATGAACACTTCGATTGCCTTGTTTAATCCCACCCCAGATACTTTATCTTCTTCCACGCCTTATAACCCCAAAGGTCCTAAATCCTCCCAGTCCACCTCTTTTCCTCCCCACCACTTTCCATGGGACCTACGACCCCCTCATGTAGAGGTGAAAAAATTTGATGGTTCAGATCCAACAGGCTGGGTCACTCAAATGGAACATTATTTCTCTTTGTATGAACTTATTGATGACTTGGACAAACTAAGGTATGGTTTTCACCATCTAGATATGGAACATTGGAAATGGTGGAAATGGAGAAAAAATTCCCGCCAAGGGTATGTGTCTTGGACACAATTTGTTGCAAACATTTATGAACGCTTTGACATTGACACCAACCATTTAGGTTGTTTGACAAAGTTGAAACAATGTGGCATATTGTAATACTTTATAGATTCTTTTGAGTGATTAGCTTTCCACACAGAGGGCATGTTTGATGTTTTTTTCTAAGAATTCTTTATCAGTGGCCTTGAGGATGAGATATGTGCCCACGTCCTCATGTCTCACCCTCAAAGTTGGGTGGAAGATACTAAAAGAGATAAGGAAACACAACAAGTTGTCTCTTTTCAAACCAAAAAACCCTCCTTCATTCCTCGCCCTAAACTAGTCACTCCATATTCCTCCTTCCACTCCACTAAAGATCCAGAAATTGACCCAGGCATAAATAGATGAATGGAAACTCAAGGGCCTTTGTTATAATCGCGATGAAAAATATTTTCTTGGGCATAACTGTAAGGAACAAAATATTTTTATGGCAATATCTAAGGATGTTTCTAAAGAAGATGTCGAGGCCCCCCTGTGGATAAGTCACATGAACCCACTGACATGACTCAACCTTCCAACCCTCTTGAAGTTGAAGCAATCATTTCCCTGAATTCTCTCACTAGCTTCTCTGCTCCCCAAACCCTCAAGCTAATTGGTTACATTAAGCATCATAAGGTCACTATCCCCGTTGACAGTGGAAGCACCCATAATTTTATTCATCACCGAATTGCCCAAGAAACTAATTTCTATATCCGAGAAGTCAACAACTTTCAAATCATGATTGCCAATGGTGGGTCCATGAAATGTGGGGGGCGTTTGAAAATATGCATCGTTGGTTAGTATCACATGAAATTTCATATGTTTTTTATCAACATGGGTGGTTATGAAATTGTGTTGGGTGTCGAATGGATAAGGACTCTAGGCCCCATTCTCACGGATTTTAAGGAATTAACCTTACAATTCAACCAGGAGGATCAACAATATAAGTTCCAAGAAATCACAACAGGTTCCCATGAGATCATCAGTTCCCATCACATGGAAAATCTCCTCAAAAAAGGTCATTTAGGTATTATTGCACAACTCCATTCCATGCACGCCACTGAGACACCCTTTGTGCCTCCTGATATCCAATCCATCCTTTCCAAACATCAAGTTGTTTTTTCCACTCCCTAGGGACTTCCTCCTTCCTATGGTGTTCATGATCATTCCATTCCCCTCGTCCCTGGTAGCCTTCCTCCCAATGTTCATCCTTATCATCATCCCTTTGCATGGAAAAATGAAATTGAGAAAATTTTTCAAAAATTTCTTGCCATAGGAATTATCCGTCTTAGTACTAGCCCCTATTCTTATCTTATGGTCATGGTACTTAAGAAAGAAGGCTCTTGACACATGTGTCGTGAATTTCTTTCCCTCTACAAAATAACCATCAAAGACAAATTTACCATTCCTATCATTGATGATCTCATGGATGAATTAAGTGGTGCCCAATTCTTTAATAAACTTGATCTTCATTCTCGCTACCACCATATATGTATGAAATAGGCCAACATCCCTAAGACTGCATTTCACACTCATGAGGGCCACTATGAGTTCTTGGTCATTCCCTTTGGCTTGTGTAATTCTCCCTCTACCTTCCAAATCCTCCTGAATCATGTCTTTTGTCCTTTTCTCTGTCATTTTTTCTTTGTTTTCTTTGATGATATTCTCATCTATAGTAAAACCTGGATATCCCATCTTTCTCATGTGGATCAAGTTCTTCATCTACTCTCTCAGAACCAACTTTTCCTCAAACAATCTAAATTTTCTTTTGGAGCCTCAGAAGTTGAGTACTTGGGTCATATTATTGGCAGGTAGGTGTCTAGATGGATCCTAAGAAGAATGAAGCTATGCAGGATTGGCCTCGCCCAAAGACTCTCAAAATCTTGCATGGTTTTCTAGGATTAGCAAGCTATTATCTCAAGTTTGTTAATAATTATGGAAATATTTTGGTGCCTCTCACTACTCTCCTTAAAAATAATTCTTTCACCTGGACTCTCGCAGTTGATCAGGCCTTTCAATCCTTGAAAGTGACTATGTGCACCAATCCTATTCTAGGACTTCCTGACTTCAAAAATAACTTTTTCCTGGAATGTGATACTTCTGAGAGAGGAATTGGAGCAGTCCTTATGTAGGATGGTCGGTCTTTGGCCTTTACCAGAAAAAAAAATTTAGAGTGACATTTGTGCCAATCAATCTATGAAAAGGAAATGTTGGCTATTCTGCATGTAGTGGACCTCTGACGCTCTTATCTATTAGGGGAACATTTCCAAATTAAGATAGATCATCAGAGTCTCAAGTATTTTCTAGAGCAACGTCTTTCTTCCCTAAAGCAACACAAATGGGTGACTAAGCTCTTTGGATATGATTATGAGATCATTTAAAAGAAAGGAAAAATCAATGTGGTTGTTGATGCTCTTTCAAGAAAATATGAAGATGAAGGGTCCCTTTTTCTCTCCTTCATTGTATCCAATTGGCTCCAAGATGTTCCCCAAGAATGGCTACAAGATCCCAAAATTTCACATCCGATCCAACAATTGCAAGCTAATTCTCCAATCTCCCTAGGGTGCTCTTGGCACAATGATGAGATTCGCTAAAAAGGCCATTTGTATTTAAGTAAACAGTCACAACTTAAATCCAAGTGCTTTCTAAGCTTCATGCTACATCCACATATGGGCACTGAGGGTTTACCAAAACCTATAACTGGGTCAAACGTTCTTTTTTTGGGATGGTATGAAATAGGATGTTCACACTTTTGTGGCAGAATGTGATGTTTTTCAACACAACAAGGGAGAAACAGTTAAAGATCCTAGCACACCACAACCACTTTCGACTCCACCCACTATTTGGAAGGATATCTCTATGGATTTTATTTTTGGCTTACCTAAATCAGGCAATAAGTCAGTCATCATGGTGTTAGTTGATCGTGTTTCCAAGTATGCTCATTTTTGTACTCTTCAATAACCATTTACCGCCTCAATTGTGGCTCAAATTTTCATGGATCATGTCTTCAAGCTTCATGGCATGCCTCATTCTATTGTTTCTGATCGAGATCCCACTTTCACAAGTAATTTTTGGCAAGAACTGTTCAAGCTACAGGGAACCCAATTGCATTTCATCACCACCTATCATCCCTAGACTGATGGTCAAATTGAAGTTGTCAACAAGTTTTTGGAAACATATTTGAGGTGTTTTTCATCTAAAATATAAACTCAGTGGGATCAATGGTTACAACTAGTTGAATGGTGATACAACACTTCTTACCATCATTTCTCTCATACATGCCTGGTGTCTCGAAGGTCCAGGAGGTTAACCAACCTCTTACAGTTCGTAAGGCTATTCTCTGTACTCTCAAAGAAAATTTGGTCATGGATCAAAATCACATGAAGCAACAAGCAGATCAAGGTCGCTCTGAACATCAATTTGTTGAAGGAGACCATGTGTTTCTTAGACTGCAACCTTATAAGCACAATTCACCCAAGGCTGAACATTGTCAGAAAATGGCACCCAAATTCTATGGTCCTTATACAGTTATCAAGTGTGTGGGACAGGTGGCCCATCGGTTATATTTTCCCAATCATTCTAAGATCCATCCTATTTTACATGTCCCCTGCTTAAATAAGGTGATTGGAACTATGTTCCACACTCAAACTAGCCTTCCCAAGTTGGATGAAGAAGGCTCCATCTGGTTGTACCCACAAGAAGTCTTGGAACAACGTGAGCATCGTCTTCGTTAGCGCACCATCAAGGAAGTGTTAGTATAGTGGAAATATACAACTCCAGCAGATGCCACCTGGGAGCCAACTACCATTCTGCAACAATTTTCTGATCTCAATCTTTGAGGACAAGGCTATTTTTGAAGGGGGAGGGCATGTTAGGGACCTAACCTCCCTAACCCCTCATGTAGGTAGAATAATATATTTTCCATGTAATAAAGGCCAATATTAATAAGGTCTAGTAATGAGGAAGAATAAGTCAAAGGTAAGAAGACCTATTAGAAGCTTCCACTTCTAGAAGATATTCCTCTAGATTTTTCTTTTGGTAGATAGATTTAGTATAAATAGGAGTCAAGGGTATGGGAAGTTGTGTCTTAGAGATTATTGTAATAAAGCTCTGCTCTGTTGGAGGTGTCCCCCTCAAAGAGGCAAGTGAACATTTCTATCATTAATAAAGGTGCTCTTTCTGGTGTTATTCTAGTATTATTCTGGTATTGTTCTAGATATATCATTATTGTTCTGCCAATTACTTGTTAAATATTTTTTTTCTACATATTATATTACATTTGGAATTTTACAAAACCGATGTGATTTATTCAGTGCATGTATTTTTTTTTATAAAGCATGGCGGTACATTTGAACATTGATGTGTTGGTTGGGCATATGTTTCAATTTATCCCCGATGCAATTAGTTAAAATTTGTGCTATTAGAGTGTATCTTGGGTAGGTATTTCTTCCTCATTAGGGTTGTCTAGTGATGAGGAAGAAGCCCAACTCATGACTAGACAACATTATAATAGTGGGGACCACCTAATTCAAGCTAAGATTATATCATAGCCATTGGATGTATCTCAATGCTTGATTAGATCCCCACCCTTGGATCAAGATCCTAATGAGAGGATCCTAGGGACACGAATACATGAGGGAAAAGGATAGGGTTACATTAAGCCTATAAAGCCTCATTCCCACTTGAACTTAACAAGAGAAGGAAGTCGACCAAGAGAGAAGAGACACTTCTATATATCTAGGAATATCGAGGTAGGGTTAGCGGCATCCCAAGAAAGGGAAAGGTCAAGAAGGGCTGTGATAGATACCAAGTCATGTCTTACTGTTGTAGGAAAATCTCCCTGCGAATAGGTAGATCACCTCTAAGAGCTTGACCCTAACTCTAGACAGAAAATGCTTAACATGGAAACTGACTTCCTTTCAAATATATCTAAATTAACACATGAGAAGGAAGGATGACAAAAGTACCTTTTATTGACGTTTGTCCCTGCACACTCCTGGTTGCGCTTCGATCCTTTGCTTCTCGCTGGATCATGTGGACAAAACAAGATACAACCGCTTCCTACTCTATTGATATTAGCTTGAAAAAAGATCTATCAATAAATGATAAGTTCATGTGACATTAGACACAACTAGAAAGGAACAGGCCAAGTGTGTCATATTGATGAGAATAACGACAACAGTACTTACAATCATAGATGCGAATGCGACAGCTTCGTCGAGTCCTCTTCGTCTAACCCTTTCCTGAAAGATCCACAACCTGGATAACAACAGCTTCACTGATTTCTCTCCTTTGGATGATTGTGAGTTTGCTCCAAGTTCATAAGTTTCATACTAGCAGTTCTTCCCCTAATCAGCTCTGTTCCAACACCACTTATGAGATCATAAGTTTGGTGTGATTCTCCTTTTTCCAATCTCTTTCAGCATTAGAAAGCTTGCTTATATAGACTTGGAGAGGCTTTAACCACTTGATATATCCTTGGGGAAGATGAGGATTTTCCTCCTTCAGTTGAGGATCTTCCCTAAGATCATGGCTGGACTAGGGATTCGAATCCAACTACCTTCCAAGAATGAAAATATGCTTCCCCCATTCATCTCAACAACTTAACAACTGCCCAGAATAGGTAGCGCTCCCTCAAAAGGGCCATCAGAGCACTGTAGCACTCCCTAGTAGGCTTTAGGGGGGCGCCAATGCTCTCAAAATATATAGTGCTATTTCAAAAGGGTCAGGGGAGCTTTATAACAATCCCTAAAAGGGGGAGCGTCGGTGCTCCGAGATAGTGTAAGGGGGAGTGCTCCCCTCCAAAAACTCAGTTTTTGAGGTGCTTTCAGATGGCAAAAGGTTTGCAAGCCTGCTGACTCATTTCTCCTCTTCCAAATCAAATGTTTGAGGTGTTTCAAGTGTCCTTCTCATGTCATTATAGGAACGACATAGGCATCATGGCAGTATTCTTCCCTGACACTTGTGACACTTGTGAGCAACATGCAACACTTGCGACCTTGTGAGAAAAATGCGACACTTGCAACCTTTGTAATGAAAACACTTGCGACACTATCAAAGTGAGTAATTTTGACGTGTAACAGATTTCCCCCCAAAGTATGAAGTTAGAAGATGCGAACTGATAACTGAAATACTTTGTAGACTTTCAAGAAAGGGTATAGAATCGGAGAACCTAACAGAAGCTGCACACAAACATCTAACAAATATTATGACATGCTTCAAACCCAAGGCAGGCATACCTATGCTTGGGTGATCAAGACTTGCAAGATATGGCCGCCAAAAAATACACTGTGGATCCATAATTGTATTGATAAAAAGGTATAGCCACCAAAAATACACTGTGGATCTATACTTTGATGAATCGGACAGATCGTAGCCACGAAGAATACACAGTGGATCTACGAGATGACAAGACATAGCCACGACCAATACAAAGTGGATCTATGTGAGAGTGTATGTGTTCTTTGTCCAATAGAAAATCCTTCGCAACCTGGGAAAAGCATATATCAAAGTGGTTACTCAACCCAGGGTCTTCTTACCAATCCCAACGTGGTACGATCCTAACCATGTGAATAGATGTCTTGATGTCGAACATGGCAGAAACCACTTGATTACCGGTCAATGGTGTGAACCGTTAACAAGTGCGAGGGAGATCACCATTAATGTCAATGATTCCCAAGGTACCCTAGTACATTCCAGCGAATGTGAATAGATGAGTTGAAGTCGAACACCTGTGGAATCATTCGATCAGGAGTCAATGATGTATACCTACTGTCGAATGTGAGGAGGCCTGCCATTGAGGCGTGCAGGTCCCAAAGTAATAACTAGTTTCTAAGTCTGATTCCCGGATAATGTGTTGAAGTTGACAGGAATAGACTCGTCGAGGGAGGGCCTTGATGTATCCCCCATCAACGACACGAAACAAACATGGAGATGTAATTGGTAGATCAAACGGACATGGACTGACACGGGGTTTGAGGCAAGATATTTAGGATGGTTGACTCTCGAGGTGGATACTTCCCTTGAACACTGAGGCACAACAACAAAACATGATGTGGACCAATACTTATGCAGTGGATGCCGTGACTTGCGTCAGGTGACCCAAAGGAGTGAAAGGGACTCAAAGGATTGGCTCAATGCAGAGGTTCAACGGATTATGACATATGCAAATGACAAAGTGCCATGTTCAAGGGCAACTCTAAGAAGTGTTGGATGATGTTCTCAAGAGACTTCTTCGCTTGCTCCTTTCAATTTTTTCCCTCATCCAGATAGACGAGTAACTCTAAGTTCCTCTTCCTTTGTTTAACGAACAGGAAGAAGTAAGGGTTTGATCCCATATGGGCCTGTCGATGTGTGCTTTAACGAGTCCAAAGACAGAAAACTCGAATGTTTTTCGGGATTATAGAGTTTGGAAAAACACTTAAAAGAGAACTCTCTCAGTTCCTTTTTCGTACAATAGTCTAATGAGACAAAAAAAGGGGTAAACTATCGCCCAAAAGACGCCCTTTCTGACCTTTTAACGAGTGTGAAAGGAAGCAAGGTCACTCGAAAATATTTTCATATTTAGAGAGTCTGAAAAGGGTTTAAAGTAGACTCCAGGGGGGTTCCTTTTTCGTGTGTTTATGTATCCGTACGGGTCCGAAAAAGAGATAAAAGTTTACCCGGTTGCATTCTCATGTATTTACGAGCGCAAGAAAGAACAAAGACTAAGCTCGGTATGCCCCCATCTTGAAAGCTGGTGGCTTAGCTCCAAAATGATCATCAAAGGCTGGAGACATGCCCCCCCCAAGCTTCAATTCATTCACCGACTTTGAGGTTGTCACCAATTTCTGTGCTAGATGGAGAAAAAGGATATAGTTGGATGAAATGAAGGTTCAAAAATGAGACCTAACGAAAGACTTGACTCGACATCTACGAGATCTAGCGAAAGAATCAACTTGAAGGGAGAGGTGATTGTTTCATTTTTTAACGAGCTTGACACAGGGAAATAACTATGCTCAAGGTTCCAGGTTCGATCCCCAGATTGTTGTTTCATTTTTTAATGAGCTTGCTACAGAGAAGAAAACTATGCTCAAGACCTCTGTTTCATTTTTTAACGAGCTTTCCACAGAGAAGAGAAACTATTCTCATGACATGCCCCCAACATGAAAGCTAGTGGCCTTTGTTTCATTTTTTAACAAGCTTGCCACAGAGAAGAGAAACTATGCTCGTGACTGCTTCTTAATCATGGCTTCCAAGAGGATAATTCTCTGGAAGGATACCATGTCAAGGGACAAAACTCAGTCATGGCTTCCAAGATATCTTCATTGGATGGAAGAGAATCACTCTGGAAGGAACACATGTCGAGGGTCGTGATAGGAGTAAGGAGATCAGGCTCCAATAACCCTACCGAAGAGATAACCATGTCAACTACCGGATCCAAATCATCGGAAGTTGAGGTCATGGGAGACAATGCCACATAATTGACATGTGGCGGGGGTGATACTGTCTGCATATAGGAACCACTTAGGGAGGTAGCCCAGTTGGGGCCGATGAATGAAATTTGATCAATAGTCACAATTCTTCCATCGTGAGGGAAAGATATCACATGAAAAAGGGTGGATACAATAGCTTTCATGGCATAGACATAATCCCTCCCAAGGAGTAAACTGAAATCCAAGGGGTCTCGGACTACCATGACATCGATAAAGATGGTTTTCCCTCCCAAAGTTACAGGAAACTGAGGAAGGATCCCTAAAGGTTGACTAGTTCTTCTGTTAAAAGCTAACAGATTCTGTGTAACCGGTGCAAGCTGCGGACAACCCAAAGCGTACCAAGCAACAAAAGACAAAATATTAACAGACGCACCTTCATCTATCAGCATTTTAGGAACGTCCCGACCATGAACCTATACTGTAATCTAGAAAGGAATGTGGGAGGGAAGATGAGGTCCATTTAGCGCACCCCAATAAAAAATGATGGCTTCAGTACTTGGAGGGGGTTCCAGAGGAGGAGGAGGAGTGCCCCCAGGCATGGTAGAGTCTGTATTAACAAGAAAAACATGGGCAGTATCAGGTTTACTCTCTAGAAGGAGGGTAGGATCGACTGATGATTGGATCGGATCGACCAATGGTGGACTTGGATAGACCACTTTGGCACTCTTCAGAGGAAGAGTGGGACTAACCGAGGAAGGAACTGGATCAGTCACTTTGACATTCCTCAATGGAGGAATGGGATCGACCGATGGAGAAACTGGATCGACCACTTTGGCACTCTTCAGAGGAAGAGTGGGACTGACCGAGGAAGGAACTGGATCAGTCACTTTGACATTCCTCAATGGAGGAATGGGATCGACCGATGGAGAAACTGGATCGACCACTTTGGAACTCTTCAGAGGAAGAGTGGGACTGACCGAGGAAGGGACTTGATCAATCACTTGGACATTCCTCAATGGAGGAATGGGATCGACCGACGACGAAACTAGATCGACCACTTGGGTTTGTGGTTCAATCGAGGAGGAAACAAGATTGACCACCTGATCAACTGGACTGACCGGATTGACCAGTCCATCAACCAATGATGGGTCGGAGGAAATCTTACGATAACCTTTTCGAAGTTGAAGTTTTTCCAAAAGAGAAGAAGCCTCATCCATGTGAGGACAAAGGTGGGAGTAATGATTACCTTTACACAACATGCAAGGGAACTTGACAGTTTTCTTCTTCTTACCAACCTGAACATCACTAGTTGATGGGGTATCATCGACATGATTGATAGAGGCCGATGATGTGGAGGACCACATTTCTAAGACCTGGGCAAGACCGGGGCAATCCCTCAGAAAGTGGTCACCCTTACAAAGGCTGCAAGGGAATTTGGGTTTTGGATTCTTCCTTTTAATCTTGTTGACCTCATCAACACTCCCAATACTATCGACGGTAACTAGTTTCTTAGAGCCAACATCTAATGTTGTTGGGGCCTTGGTCCTTTTCGGGCTCTTCTTCTTCTTCTCTTTCCGTTTCTTCTTCTTCTGATCAACCTGGCTACTTGCTTTAGAGATTTCACTAGGCAAAGAAGGAGAAATGGAAGGAGACTTGATGGGAGAAGAAGGCGAAAAGTCAACGTGAGTTTGATGTGTAGGTGGTGTATTGACATCCAAAGTATTAGGTGCAACTGAAACATTGGGAGGATTTGGGATCACCGGAGTGGGGAACAACCAAACTGGTAATCCAATAGTGAGTCCTGGAAGACTCAGTGTGGCAACATATGGAGGACCAAAGTTTCCAAATGAAGGAAAAGTATAAGGTTCCCCAGTAGAAGGGGTTTCTCCATTGGTACTCCCAGGATTCGACGCCATTAACACTAACTCAACCTAAGGTCCACTAAGTAAAAGAAACATCATATGCTTATAGAATCTAAGAATCACAACCAAGAAAACAGGACCTCCTCTCGATGACCGTACTAGTTGGTGATGAAATCCAACATCGCGTGATCAAGTCCAGAAGGGGAGGGGATAGGGTGGAACAGTTACAATGGCGACCTGCTTAACGAACTTCCGCCTTGGTGCAAGCTTCCACACAGTAATTGTGGATTTACCCTCCAAGGAGACCGAGTGAGTTTGACCAATGTCTTCTCCAGGTACAGTGAGACTTCCCGTCACCGTCACCTTGTGTAAGACCCTAAATATTATGGCCACTAAGGTTACCAATCCGCAGTCAGCCCCTGGGCAGGAACAATCGACAGTCCGATCCGAACGTACAGGCAGGGTATCGAGCCCGAAATCAACTAAAAGGCTTCCACGCAGTAATTGTGGATTTACCTTGAAGTGATCCCCATAATACGATCTGACCACCACAATCAGTGAAACCACGGAGGGTTAGTCCCCGTAGCTTACCCAAATGTGACCTCATGCGTAACCCCTGTGTGAGAGGGGGATCCCAGGTAGACTTATACGATAACTGTATTTGACTCTCCCTAACTCAGGATGCTAGTGTTTGTTTTGGAAACTTTGGAGATTTATTCTCACAGCCCTAATCCAAAGTACTAAGCCTAGTCTATTGTTGGTGGAGGATCCTAGAAAAGAAAAATTTCTAGATAACTTTTAATTAGCGTTGATTTTATGGTTGTTCTTTACGCAAAGGGGTGCATGGAAGTGAAACAAATGGAATTATGACTCAGACCCAAAGAATGAATCAAATATGATAAGCAGTCATTTCCTTTCGATGAAACATCTATCTAAGGGAGAGAGAAAGTTCTTTTCACTAACAAGCACAAATAATGAATGTCCTCAAACAATTCTTTTCTCAATCAAATCCAGATGTAATGCTAAAACTTTTAAATGCCTTCTAATATGCACAATCAATCATGCAGATGCTTTTTGTTGTTTGTATATGAATAATGATTAATTCAACACGATGCTCGTCTTGCTAATTATCTTTTTGTATGAATGATAATCAAACTAGCACAAGCAAAAGTCATACAAACAATACACCCTTTCGTTGCAATCAAAACGAAAAGCGAAAGAAAGGAAACAATCAAAGAGAAAACAAACTTCACACCCAAAAAGAAAAAGTTGAAGAACAATGATCTTGACTGAAATCAAGATAAGGAGATTTGTAGGCCTTTGATGACCTTCACCAGGGTTTTTACTCAGTTAAACAGAGAGAAAGACAATGCATGGGTTTGAGACTCCAATCAACAGAAAAACTCAATAAAAATAGTGAAGAAGGCTACAAAATCCAAATAGTAAGATGTTCGTTCTTCAAAAAGACAGATGTCAAGGCTGAAAGAGAAGAAGCATTGACTGACAAGGTTACTCAACAGGAGAGACACAGAGGCAAAAACCCAGAAAAATCAATTCTGGAGGGTTTATTGACCAAAAAAGGGTTGGCGCTCTGTTTCCAAAAGAAAGGAGCATTATAGCGCTCTGTGAAAAGATGTTAGGGATCGCTGGCACTCTGTTAGCACAGGGACAGGGGCGCCAGGTTCAGAAACTCCCAAAAGTGTCAAAAAAATAAAAAAAATTGCAATTCAATTTCGACGATTAAGCTGAGTATGATGGGGTAGGGATCCAATCAGCTCATGAAACCAATCAAAAGAGGATTGAACTAGGTATTAAACAATCAAGGGGTAGAACTAGGTCAATGAGGAGAAATCAAAACAAGAAGTTTCGATTTGAGGCTATCTCTCCAGTGGAGTCGCTAGTTTCTGTTGTAGGAAAATCTCCCTCCGGACAGGTAGATCGCCTCTAAGAGCTTGACCCTAACTCTAGATAGAAAATTCTTAACATGGACACTGACTTCCTTTCAAATCTATCTAAACTAACACATGAGAAGGAAGGATGACAGAAGTACCTTTTATTGACGTTTGTCCCTGCACGCTCCCGGTTGCGCTTCGATCCTTTGTTTCTCGCTGGATCCTATGGACAAAACAAGATACAACCACTTCCTACTCTATTGATATTAGCTTGAAAACAGATCTATCAATAAATGATAAGTTCATGTGACATTAGACACAAACTAGAAAGGAATAGGCCAAGTGTGTCATATTGATGAGAATAACGACAACAGTACTTACAATCGTAGATGCGAATGCGACAGCTTCGTCGAGTCCTCTTCGTCTAACCCTTGCCTGAAAGATCCACAACCTGGATAACAACAGCTTCACTGATCGCTCTCCTTTGGCTGACTGTGATTTTTCTCCAAGTTCATAAGTTTCATACTAGCAGTTCTTCCCCTAATCAACTCTGTTCCAACACCACTTATGAGATCATAAGTTTGGTGTGATTCTCCTTTTTCCAATCTCTTTCACCATTAGAAATCTTGTTTATATAGCCTTGGAGAGGCTTTAACCACTTGAGATATCCTTGGGGAAGTTGAGGATTTTCCTCCTTCAGTTGAGGATCTTCCCTAAGATCATGGCTGGACTAGGGATTCGAATCCAACTGCCTTCCAAGAATGAAATGATGCTTCCCCCATTCATCTCAACAACTTAACAATTTCCCAGAATAGGTAGCGCTCCCTCAAAAGGGCCATCAGAGCGCTGTAGCGCTCCCTAGTAGGCTTTAGGGGGGCGCCAGCGCTCTCAAAATCTATAGCGCTCCCTCAAAAGGGCTAGGGGAGATTTATAACGCTCCCTAAAAGGGGGAGCGCTGGTGCTTCGAGATAGTGTAAGGGGGAGCGTTCCCCTCCAAAAACTCAGTTTTTGAGGTGCTTTCAGATGGCAAAAGGTTTGCAAGCCTACTGACTCATTTCTCCTCTTCCAAATCAAATGTTTGAGGTGTTTCAAGTGTCCTTCTCATGTCATTATAGAAACGACATAGACATCATGGCAGTATCCTTCCCTGACACTTGTGACACTTGTGA
Source organism: Picea engelmannii (assembly GCA_009831015.1). Classification (NCBI taxonomy): domain Eukaryota; kingdom Viridiplantae; phylum Streptophyta; class Pinopsida; order Pinales; family Pinaceae; genus Picea; species Picea engelmannii. Next base: position 584,930 of record ML781998.1, read on the forward strand.
GCAACATGCGACACGTGTGACCTTGTGAGAAAAATGCGACACTTTCAACCTTTGTAATGACGACACTTGCGACACTATCAAAGTGAGTAATTTTGATGTGTAACACTTACTGTGTTGGACAAGGAGGCAGCTAATGCCATGTACTAATATAATTACCAAGAAGGGCTGAGCTACAACCTAAAGTATGCTAAAGGGGGTCGAGCTACCACCAACAACCATTCCAAGTCAAGGAGGAGAGGTTGAGTAGGGTATGACAGGGACAAAGAGGCCAAGGTGGGGCCACTGCATAAATGCACCAACAAACAAAAAAAAAACATAAATCAAGGGAGATGAATTCATACAATATGGGTTTCATACGAACTGTACATTCACCCAACAAAGAAAAGGAACAATACCCAGGTTAAAGATTGACATATAAACTATATTCATTAGTGTTTTTTTGTAGAAGAATAGAGAAAATCGGGTTGTGTTGCAGTCCTAGTTTTGTTGTAAGGACGCATTGAGTAATACCAATAAGTGTACAAACCCGTACATGTCATACGATTCATGTAAACTCAGGATGGGAAAAATATTTGTATGCACAAGGATAGTAAGAATAAAATTTCTTTGTTTTGATGTTATATACATAATTTGCATTGTGTTGTGTGGTTGTACCAAATGTTATGAAATTGTTGTAGCTTAAGATCTGATAAATATTTAGATTTATCATCTATATTTTTTCATGGTATCAGAGAAAGGTTCTGACAACCCGACCATAAGTTTTTTTTTTTAACCCTGTGTTGCAGAGACAAGGGAATAATTAGATCCAGAGAGAGTTCCTACTCTCTAAGCTGAAGAAGGGACCGAGTAGGGTCGATCTGCTCAAAGAAAGAGGGAGTAACTCAGATATGAAGAAGCTGAGACCAGTAGAAATATGGCTACTAACCTTAGATATGAGGACAGGCTTGATGGTGCCTCTGACAATGTACAATGGAACTACATAGTGAAGAATGTTCTTCAAGAGAGAAAGGTTTGGAATATTGTTGAAAACCTAGTTTCAATTCCCACAGATGCTAAAGAAAAAGAGATATATTATGCTTCAGAAATATGGGCTTAGAGGATCCTTCTAGATGGATTAAAGGACCATATTGTACCAAATATTGGAGAAAACAAAATTGTTCATGAGATGTGGGCACATTTGAAAGGTCTGTTTGAAGCCAAGCATGAGAGAAAAAACATGGCTCTCAAGGAAAGGATCTAGCACACTATTGGCCCTTGACCAAGTTTTGGGATAATCTTGGTCATGTTTGACCGTTTTTGGGACTTCGACATCCTGTCGATGATGGAGTGTCAGAAAAAGCGAAGATTGCCGAATATCGGCCCACTTTTGGGTCCCTTTTTGGGGTTTGGGAATATGTAATGGGAAAGGGATGTTGGCCCATGGGTTTACCCACACTTAGGCCACTTTTGTATGTATAAATAGAAGGATAGGCAAGAAAGTAGTAGTAGTCGAATATTGTATCTATGTGATATATGCTAAGTGCCAAGATGGGATTTGTGTGATAAAAGGTTTTGTGAATTTTGTATAGACTTGCAGAGATTAGCACAAGTCTCTGTGTGAAGATATAGAAGGCTTTGTGTTGTAAGGAAAGGAAGAAGGATTTAGTGAGTTGCGCAAATCTTATGTCCTGTGCAGAGTAAGGGTTTTTAAGGCTCTGTGCTTGTAACTAATTGGCCGGCGATAATAAAGAAGAGTTGGTGGGCATAGCCCCAGGGTGGGGGTGAACCACGTAAATACAGTGTTGTCTTATTTGTTCCTTGTTCTAATGCATTGATGTGATTATATGCTAAGTGCTTTAAGATGAGTAGATAGATCTGATATATATTCTTATGCTCAGTGCTTATGGTGTGTAGAATGTTAGATATGATCCATGTGTATATTCTAAGTGCTTGATTTGTTACATCTGAATGACATGTTCATGCTAAGTTCTTGAATATTCTAGTTCATAGTGAATGCTGTGAAGATCTGTTCTACCAATAAAGTGATTAGTGATCACATAATAAGGAACCAACAATGCTAAGTGCTATATTAAGAGATATAATCACAGATCTGTGTCCCAGCTAAGGTTGCAGACACTTGAGTCCTACAACCACCCCTGCCACTACCTCAAGTGAGACTTCATCTGCTTCACATGTGTTTCCGAAAGGACCAGTAGTTAGGGTTTTGTTGGTGTGTTTTTGTAAGCATTGAACCTCGGGTCTGCCCCTGTGCCAACAAATGGTTCCGTTGTCGGGAATTGAAACTATGATTGCTGGGAACTGAGGAGAAGAATCTTTGTGCAAAAAGGTTGACCTGAAAGTATTCTGTGAAGAACTATGCCCTAATGCACAGTATTCTACCCGATTTATAAATATTTGTGTTGAAAGAGAGAGGCCCAATCTGAAAGAGAGAGGCCCGATTTGAAAGAAAGAGGCTTGATCTGAACGAAAGAGACCCGATCTAAGGAAGAGAGGTCGGATTTGAAGAAAAGAAATGAGATCTGAATGCTTTGTGCTCTAAGAAAGGTAAAAGTGGGAATTCTTGACTAAAATAAGTAAGGTCTATAAGATTTGTGCCCTGATAAAGGTAAGAATAGTTAAAAGTTTTAGATCTGGAGGCTTTGTGCTCTGTAGAAGTAAGATAAGTGAAATTTTTTGTTTCTAAAGTATCGATATAGGTATGTTTAATAGACTCCATCCTAGTTTGAAAACTAGGGCACTGATAGATGAAAAAAGACTTGATATGAGTAGATCTGAAAAGAATAGTGATAGATATGTTATACCTATGCATAAAAAGAATTTTTTGACTAACAAATGGATGCAGGATCCTACAAAGAATTTTTTGCAGGTTAACTCATATGATCCTAGTGCGCAGTACAAAAGAAGTTGGAGGTCGTTTAAAATAAAGAGAGGAGTGAACCTCTATTATAGTTGCAGAAGACATGGACATCTTGCTAAAGAATGCCTTGGAAGAAGATCTAGTTGTCTTTGTTGTAAAGCTATGGACCATGCAGTAATGGACTTCCCTAGAATGATCGCTAGGCTTGAAGGAATGAATCTGAATCAAGAAAACCCTAAGGCCGATCCAAAAACTCGGATTATGGCTAAACCTTAGCAAGAATCAAAGAAAGTATTGGTACAAATGAAAGAGACCTTGAATGACTACTTATATGTGATATTATAAGAGATTTTCAAAGAAAAAGAATGCATTGAAGCAAGAATAGGGGACTTTGACATTGACTCTGTCCTTGATGAAGAGACACAAGTAAATATTATGTTAGAAAGAACTTGGGAAGCTATAGGGAAGCCTACTATCATCCCTTAATTAGTAGTAATATGACTATTCAGAGGAAATATGATGATGTTATGTGGAAAACTCACTCAGATACCTATGATAGTCAATGGAACTTCGACAAAGGAAGATTTTGAGATTATTAAATTCATTGAAGGCAGTGCCCCATTTACCATGTTACTAGGAAAACCTTGAATTGATATAGATCAAGATAGAAAGAAGGAAGAAGAAGAAGTCTTAGAATAGAAGAGACAAGAGTTAAAGGATTTCATGACCCAAAAGGTCGCACAATTGATTGAAGAATAGGAGAACATATCGAAGCTACCTGACACTAGAAGCCTAGATTTCGAAGCTATAAGAAAATCGAAAGACATACATAAAGCTGAAATTTCTACCCCAGATAAAGAAGAAGTGATACACCTGAATCCTAGGAGAGAATCTCAACAGCGCGAAGTGCCTACGTCAAGGGAAAATAAGAATCAAGATGGGAAAAGAACCACCGAGACGAAGCTCACGGGGAAGAAGGATAGGAAGCTAAGAAAGAAGAAGGCTAAGATCGAGAAGTTACAAAAGGTTCTAGAGGGTACCTCATAGAAAGAAACTTTTCATAATTGGAGCTTCATTGAGATATCAGAACAACGACATATGCCACTTTTCCATGGTGAAGCAATATAGCCGTTGGAAGTCGGTATATCCGTTCGAATGATGCCCCAAATGGCTGGAAAAACATTTATAGCTCGCCACTAGACCGTTGGACCATGCCATAACAGACAAAACAAGAGTTAATGAGGCTCATAACCATTGCAAGTAAACTATTACCAAGATTGCCTATTTATCTCGTCGTGCCATGCACAAAGAACACTTTTTCCAACTGAGAATTATAAGCCCGCAGATTAGAAATTGCATACAATGCTCTTTGTGCTCTTGTTGTTCAATCTAGTGCAGTGTCTAATGCCGTCGTGACCCCGATTGTTTTATCCCGAGCATGTATGTACGACGAGATTACCGCTACCGAAGAATCAGTAACAAAAGTTCTCCTCGAGTTAAGGAGTGAGAGAATCATTTCGGAGCAAGGGTTATCCACAGGAGTACAAGCATCATCCACAAGAAGACTGGCGGCCTCTCCATCCACTACTCAATCCAGACCATCCCAGCAGGTAGACGAGAAGTGAACTAAGCATAAAGATGACCTCGCCAATGCCAAGATGATTCTGAGCATCCTACCTGCCTATCTACCCCCTCTGAGCAGTGCCATAAATTGTGACAGTGTACCCCGAGAGTTTGAATATACTCTGATCACTGTGTACCTTCCGAAAGGGGTGTGTTCAGTTCGTGCCAACCAGGATAAGCTTGCAGCATTGAAGTTTAGCTATTTCAACCTTGGCGACATGAAATTTTATAGCATGCTCGCCCCGCATAAGTACTTGACTAGAACCAAAGGAAAGAATTCAAAGATTATCCCGCAGTGATGGACCCAGAACCTCGCACAGTCCACACTGCTCAATGTGATGAAGATCTCGCACTTCAGCAGACACTAGGAAGTGAATGCATGCGTTAAATTGTTGTTGTCCTGCTACCACGGATGTTACTTATGGTTGAACCATTGCATCACTATGGATCCGACCTTGATCAATCGGATCACAGGGCTTAGTATGCAGGGCCCTGACCCACAGGAGTTTTACCCTGGAAAGACCTCAGATCGAGCATTAACAAAGAGGTTCAGAGAGACTTATGGAGATGTAGAGAAGGGTACGTGAGGTTACAAGGTAACCTCTATCCAGAGTGGCGCAGTGCACCTTGCATGTCATTTGATCGCAGGCAAGCTAGTTCGCAAGAATTGGCCTGCCCAAGTGATTGGATTCATAGTCAACCTCACAGGGACGTGCGTGGAGGGACTACAGATGAATTGGGCGCAGTAACTTGTAAACCAGCTAAAGCTTGATTGCAGGGAGGCACAAGACCAAGGGTATGAGTTCCACTTTAGCTGGCTTCTCATACTAATATCTTTCATCGCATGGGAGATGCCAGAAGGTGTGACCTTCCTGGACATCAAGCCCTTTGAACCTTTGGCTGTGAAGTTCAGTACCTTGTGGTACTCAAGTGATATGAACAAATAATGGAAATCCAATTTCGTCTTCCACACTTACTATAATAAATCGAAGATCTTCATCCAGTCTACACCGTGCATCACACTGAACACCCTCTATAGGTTTCGGGCCCTGATGAAGTTTAGCATAGACAGGCACTTTATCTACATCACAGCGCATGCTGACAAGCACAAGAAACAATTACAGTCCTACTATAAATTAACAGAAGAATACCTGGAGAATATCACCAAGGAGTGGTCAGTAGACCTCCTCATTTCAGGAGACCTCACGAAGATTTATGATATAGACAATCTAGAACATGTGCATGATACTCCTGGACCAAGCAATACCAAGAAAGATGAAGAAGCTCAATATGTGAACAGTACCTTTGCAAACACCACTTCAATCTCACTTGAGCAGAGAGGTGATGGTGGAGAGCTAGGTGGCACAGAATTCGAGCAAAATAAAGGTGAAGTTACACTTCCTAGAGAGGAGGAGGATCCCTCCAAGAAACAAAAGGTTACCCCACCAAAGCCTTCGTACCAAAAGAAAGTTAAAGAAACCAGAACCAAGTTCAAGATTTTCCTCACCCCGGATGACTTCGAATTCAGCGTTGTTTCACTGAACGATGCTTCGCTAGAGATAGCAAAAATGCAGGAGGCCAAGCAGGAGGAGTTGTTCAGTCGTATCAAGGATGATATTCAAGGAGTATATTAAGTAATACAGTCTAGCCGCGCAGTTTCCATTGCACCCCTGCCATCAGAAACACCAGAGTTAGGTGATGATCTATCCCAACTACACTGGATTGTTGACACAGTCAAAGCTCACCTTCGACAAGCTCAAGAAGAGACAACACAAGCCACCCAGGCTTTAGCGCAAGTACAAAAAGACCTTGAGGACCAAAGAAGTACCACAGAAAAGGAAAATCTCACTCTACAAGAACAATGGGATGAAGAGAAAGCAATGCTACAAAAAAACAAAGAACAGTTGCTCGCAGAGCAACTCCAAGTACAGGAAAGGGTTCACAGCGCAGTTCACTCTGTGACAGTCATAGAAATGAAAACCGAGGAATGAGTCTTATAGCAGGTGGCACAACTTGAAGAAGTAATCCAACAACTTCAACAACGCATTGCAGATCTGGAACTTCGTACTGTACCAGAGACCCCTCGAGAAATAAGAGACCTAAGGGAGGCAACTTCCCGCAACGTAGTTGGTAGATTAAATTCCCTTTCCTTGGAATGCAAGAAGCTGAGCTCCAGGAGTGCTCAGATGTATGGAAACCTCATGGAGAATCCAGAGTTACAGGCATTGGAGTCACATCTCTAGGAAGCAAAGAAGCACGCAAATACAGTATAGGCGCAGTTGAAGGCCTTAACACCCGCTGAAAGACTGAAGAGGTTTCAAGAAAAACGCATGGCCCAACAATAGATCCACATGATTCAAAGTAAAGTGATGGAAGTCTCTCAATGACTTCAACCAGTGCAAGAGAAGGCATGCCAACTGTTTACAAAAGTTGAAATCCAAGGATTCAATCTAAAATAGGTCATCATCACATCAGAACAATGCTTAGAAGGGCCAGTGAATGACGCAGCGAACCAGGAGTTCACTGAGCAAGAGGTCGTAGCACTGCAGTAGGTTGAAGAAGCTTGAGTCAATATCGAGGCGTTCAAGGTAGAATTTCTCAGACCAGAGTGACTCGGTATGAGTCACAGGTGAGTGTTGGGGGCCTGTTGGCCCTTGACCAAGTTTTGGGATAATCTTGGTCATGTTTGACCATTTTTGGGACTTCGACAGCCTGTCGAAGATGGAACGCCAGACGAAGCAGAGATTGTGAAATCTCAGCCCTCTTTTGGGTCCCTTTTTGGGTTTTGGGAATATGTAATGGGAAAGGGATGTTGGCCCATGGGTTTACCCATGCTTAGGCTGCTTTTGTATGTATAAATAGAAGGATAGGCAAGAAAGTAGTAGTAGTCAAATATTGTATCTATGTGATATAGGCTAAGTGCCAAGATGGGATCTGTGTGATCAAAGGTTTTGTGCATTCTGTATAGACTTGTAGAGCTTAGCACAAGTCACTGTGTGAAGATATAGAATTCTTTGTGTTGTAAGGCAAGGAAGAAGGATCTAGCGAGCTGTGCAGATATTCTGTCCTGTGCGGAGTAAGGGTTTCTAAGGCTCTATTCTTGTAACCGATTGGCCGACGATAATAAAGAAGAGTTGGTGGACATAGCCCCAGGGTGGGGGTGAACCATGTCAATACGGTGTTGTCTGCTTTGTGCTTTGTTCTGATGCATTGATGTGATTATATGCTAAGTGCTTTAAGATGAGTAGATAGATCTGATATATATGCTTATGCTCAATTCTTATGGTGTGTATAATGTTAGATATGATCCATGTGTATATTCTAAGTGCTTGATCTGTTAGATCTGAATGACATGTTGATGCTAAGTGCTTGATTATTCTAGTTCATATTGAATGTTGCGAAGCTCTTTTATACCAACGAAGTGATTAGTGATTGCATAATAAGGAACCAACAGTTCTAAGTGCTATATTAAGAGTTATAATCATAGATATGTGTCCCAGATAAGGTTGTATACACTTGAGTCCTACAACCACCCCTGCCTCTACCTCGGGTAAGACTTCATCTACTTCGTAGGTGTTGCCGAAAGGGACGGTAGTTAGGGTTTTGTTGGTGCACTGTTGTAAGCGTTGAACCTCGGGTCTGCCCCTGTTCCAACACACACCAAAATGTCCAAGGGATAAATTGTGACAGTCTATATAACCAAAGTAAATCTGCTCTTAGATGAGCTCCTTGCATTTGGGGTAAAACTATCCCTAGCTGAAACAGTTTTTCCTACCTTGAGAGGCTTTCTGAAGGAGTGGGACACCTTCATCTCAGGGGTAGTGGTTAGAGAGAAACCTCCATATTGGGACATGTTATGGAATGATTGTTTTCAATAAGAGATAAGGAGAATCATAGATGTGGATTATAATGAGGAGGATGAAAACCTCACTCTTATGTCCAAGAGGGGAGGTAGAGGAAGAAGAGGAGCAATCTTTAGAGGGGTATTCACAAGTGGAAAACCAAATAAATATCTATCACACGTCCAATGCTAAGTGTGTGGATATATTGGAAACTTTTCCAACCAATTCACTCAGCCAATAAGGGATTTAGTGAAAGAGGGAAAATAAAGGAGATAGTAGCCTCAACAGAGGTCAAAGATAAAGAAAAGGAAGAAGAGCAATAGTTGGCTACCAAAGCTCAATAGTTTTCTCGAATGTTTAAGGATGACAACACTTTTTTTTTAGATATAGAGGTCAGGACTAGGACAGTATGGTACATAGACAATGAGGCCACAAGTCACATGACAGGTGAACAACATGCACTTCAAGAGTTCTTAAGTCAATCTTCATGATTTTTTAAGTGTGGGGTGCATTCTAGTATGGTGGAAATTCATGGAAAAGGAGTAGTATCACTACAATTAGAACCAGGAAGGATTCTTAGGATACTAGAGGTAATTTATGTACCATGTATGAGAGTCATTCTTCTCTCAATCTTAGCCTTGGCGCATCAAAGTCTATGGAGTAAGATTCTTTGGATGCGGTGTACACATCCGTTCAATTAAAATTCAAGCACGAGAACCTCCCATAATGATAGGAATAAGTGGGGATGATCTATATAAGTTGTGGGGACAACTTGTTTACAAACTCACAGAAGAAAATAATGAGCCTGGAAATCCAAGTATGAGAAAACAAGAAGTTATTCTCAGTAGACCCACGTGGTGGGAATGGAGCCAATTGGATGAATGGGGATACTTAGCTAATCCTAGTGCAGGGTGTAGCAGATACATACATGCAGAGAAAATAGAGTATCCAAACATTGAGAGGATGGGTCTCTCAAACTCAAAGAGAGAAACACATAGTGAGGTGGATCATGGAGGAGGAAGCTCCAGTGACTTACCTCCCTTGCTAAGAGGGACTGTTAGAGTGTAGCTCAGGTAGGTAATTCTTCCTCATTAGGGGTGTCTAGTAATGAGGAATAAGCCCAACTTATGACTAGACACCATTATAATGGTGGGGACCACCTAATTCAAAATAAGATTATATCACATCCATTGGATGTATCTCAATGCTTGATTAGATCCCCACCCTTGTATCAAGATCCTAATGAGAGGATCCTAGGGCCAGGAATACATGAGGGAAAAAGATAGGGTTACAAGTAACCTATAAATCCTCATTCTCACTTGAACTTAACAAGAGAAGGAAGACGACCAAGAGAGAATAAACACTTCCATAGAGCTAGGGAGATCGAGGTATGGTCAATGACATCCCAAGAAAGGGAGAGGATGAGAAGGGATGTGATAGAGACCAAGTCAGGTCTTATTGTGCTAGACGAGGAAGCAATTAAGGAAACAACTAATACAATTGCCAAGAAGGGCCAAGCTAGGGCCTAAAGTCTGCTAAAGGGTGTCGAGCTACCACCAACAACCATTCCAAGTCAAAGAGGAGAGGCCAATGTTGAAATAATGTAACTGTGAAGAGCATTCTTATTATTATTGTTATTTTATTATTAGGATTAATCCCCATTGTGGATTAATCATGTCGGTAATTGTATAAGGACCAAATCCCCTTTTGTGGATTGGTCATCGGACAATTATAAAGGACAGGATAAGAAGTCGGCCCCAATAGTTATTATTGAAGACCCATAATTAATTAAAGGTGGGTTTACCCACCCAGAGTGAGAGGTTGACCCTACCAGTAAAGCCCCCTCACACGTGCCAGTCTTGTATATATAGGAGGCTAGCGCCTCACTTCTAACACACAACTCACTTTCTCATTATCTTATGAGGCAAGTTGCAATTACCAGTTAGAGAGAGGAGAAGAAGAGTGGCACATCTCTTGGGGAGGACTATCTGTATTGGTTTGAGTTATCTCTTGAACATTGTATAAGCTATTTATGATAAGGAAGTTTTTGTTGGGTTTTCTTCCCCTAGAGGGTTTCCCAGGATAAATGTTGTGTCTCTTGTGAATGTGTATTTCTCAGTGATATTGTTCTTATGATGCTCTTATATATTGAAATGCAAAGAACTATAATAATGGCATAAAAATTAACATGGTATCAGAGCCAACCTGAAGAAAGCATAATTTGCAAGAGGAAAAACGTCACTGTTGCAGCACCTGCAAATTAGGGTTTTGCAAAAGTAACTCTTTTCAGCTCCCTAAACATCTAGAAAGTTGTTCCCTCCCCCCATGATCAATTTGGCACCTAGAGCACACCTTTTCAATGGTTGGATCTCCTGGAAAGTGAAACGCTAGTTTCACAAAAGTACCAAAAGTACCAGAAAACCTGTACCAAAAGTACCAAAGTACCAGAAGTACCAGTCCAAAAATCCACAGATCAGATTTGACGGGGTAAAAAATGGATTTTCTCAGATCCAAGTGTACCAAACTACTCGCCTCAACCAAGCGCACCTCCTGGTAAGTTCAAAATTTGATTTTAAGCATTTTCAATTTTTGGTCATTTCCGTAGCCTCAAAGTACAAGATGTCTGCAAGCACCAAGCTTGTTGAGAAACTAGAAGGCATAGACAACTTCCATCCTTGGAAGTATAGGATCGGTCGGATCCTTGCAGAGAATGACCTAGCAAAATTTATCAAAGAAGAAGTGGAGGAACCTGAAGATGTCATAGAGAAAGCAAAGCATCAGAAGGACTCAATCAGGGCTCAAAGAATCATTGCAGATTCAATCAAAGACCACCTGATCCCGTATGTATCGTCCAAGAAAAATTAGAAGGAGATGTTTGATGCTCTAATCAAACTATATGAAGGAAAGAACATCAATCGAAAGATGAATCTAAGAACTCAGTTGAAGAATACCAAGATGCAGAAAGGAGAAATGATTCAAGAATATTTCTCCCAAATATCAGAAATAAAAGAATAGTTGAAAGCGATTGGAGACACCATCGACGAAGACGAATTCGTAATAATAGCCCTAAATGGTCTCGCAAGACCTTGGGATGCTTTCATCTAGTCAATATGTGGCAAAAAGGAGAAACTACAGTTTGAGAGCCTATGGGAAGAATGCACCCAAGAAGAGACAAGGGTAGCCAACCATGAAGCACTACTAGCAAGGGACGATGATCAAACCCTAGCTACTCATACAAAAGGATGAAGGAAGAAACCCTACTTCAAAAGGGAATCTCATAAAGAACCGCAACCATCAAACAAATTCAACAACCAAGAATCTTATTCAAGAAATTTTCAGAAGAAAGGACAACGCAAGGGATGAGATCTCTCATCTACACAATGCTATCATTGTGATAAGATGGGACATAAGGTGAATAATTGTCCAGTCAAAAGAGAAGAGTACAAGAGGAAGCACAAAAGGCAACATGCTCACATAGCCGAAGATGAAGAACCACCTATGAAGATGATTAAGGACCATATCTTGATCTCATCTCTCTCAGGATCTGTATCACCTGGAGAGGACACATGGCTCATTGATAGTGGAGCATCAAAGCATATGACGGGTAAGAAAAATACTCTATCTTGTATTTCAGAAAAAGAAGTTTTCTCAGAAAGTAACTCTTGGAGATGATTATCAATACCCCATCAAGGGAATAGGAGAATCAAACTACAAGCTAGATTCATAAAACTCAATAACAATGAAGGACATACTCTATGTACCAGGCCTAAAGAAGAACTTACTCTCTATATCAGCTTTAGACAAGAAAGGCTATAGAGTTGCCTTCATAGATGGATAATTTCTTATGTGGGCTAAAGGAGAAACCTTAAATGAAGAAATCGTCATCGGAAGTGAAGAAAATGGCTTATATAAGCTGAAGGGTCACCCAGAAACTGCCATGACCCATCCCATTGAAAAATCATGCGAACTTTGGCATAGAAGATTGGCCCACATCAACTACAAGGCACTACCATACATATGCAAAGCTGTCACAGGTTTACCATAACTCAAGGTTGATCAGGAAGGCATATGCAATGGATGTGCACAAGGGAGGAACATCAAGAACCCTTTTCCAAAGAGGGAAAACAAAGAAGAAGGAGCATTGGAAATCATCCATTCAGACGTGTGTGGCCCAATGCCATCATCCTCCATTAGCGGGTGTGTATACTATGTATCATTTATTGATTATTATTCTCGTAAGACTTGGATATATTTCTTAAAATCTAAAGATGAAGTATTCATTAAATTCAAGGAATTCAAGGCCTTGATAGAGAATCTTTCCGAAAGAAATATTAAGATACTCAGGTCAGATAATAGAGGAGAATATACCTCAAAGGAATTCATGAACTTCAACAGAGATGTTGGGATCAAGAGGGAACTCACTACTCCCTATAATCCTCAACAAAACCGTGTAGATGAAAGGAAGAACAAAACAATTATGGAAGTTGTAAAGACCATGATTCATGATCAAGATCTTCCTATGTGCTTATGGGCAGAAGCAGCAATGGCAACTATTTATGTGCAGAACAGATTATCCCATAGTGCACTTGGGTTCAAGACCCCAGAGGAAATGTTCACCGGAAAGAAGCCAGAGGTAATCCATCTCAAAATATTTGGTTGTCCATTATTTATTCATATACCGAAAGAGAAAAGAAACAAGTTGGAACCCTCCGAAAAGAAGGGAATATTTGTGGGATACTGTGAAGTATCCAAGGCCTTCAGAATCTACATACCTGGTCACTTCCATATTGATATCAGTAGGGATGTGACCTTTGATGAAGAAGAATCACTTAAGAAATCAAGAAGATGCCAACTTGAAGAAGTATATGAAGAGGAACCTGTAAATCCCAGGACTACAGAATCCGTGAGGGAAGTTCCCAGAATCGCAGAACCTGATGAGGAGACTCCTGAAGAGCATGATATAACAGAAGTTCAAGAACCTCCTCAAATGACTTTCTCCCATAAAAGAAATCCTTCTTGGGCAAGATAGCTTATTCAAGATGGAGAGAAGTATGGTGTTCCAGAAGGAACCACGAGATAGGTGAAAAGACCAAAGCCATTCTCCAGTTACACGGCTTTGATGTGCAATCTACTTGATGAAAAACCTACATGCTTTGAAGAGGCCATTCAAAAGAAGGAATGGGAAGATGCCATGACAGAGGAATACCAATCCATAATAAAGAATGATGTATGGGAAATAGTTCCCAGAC